>JARHVA010000952.1:70000-472500 GCA_037957365.1 Torreya grandis
ACTATGTAGCCTTATTCTATAAATCAATAATTTGTTGCACTAATGTTTGAGCATGAGGTAAAGTAAATTATGTAGTATAGGATGATGTGACATAATTAGAAAACTTAGAAGGTATGAAAGTATGTTGTCATATCCATAGAAATTTGATTAAATTGTGTGTTGCACCCATACCATGGGTGGACATCACATGTGTAACAAAAGGTGTAGACTTGGGAATAGTAGTCGTAGCAGTCTCAATACCTATGGTATAATCAATACCTTTATAAGGTATAGTAGTGTTTACCCTATTTTTAGATTACTGTGAATCACAATTAGCTAAACTTGTATAGTTAATTAAGATTATAATATATGGTATTCAAGCATAAATCTAAATGTAAGTGATCGATACTGATCTAATAATGTTATTTTTTATTTATAGAAAATATTAAGGAAATCAAAATACTTAGCTTTATTTTTTATTGGTGGATTATGACTATGTTATGATAGTGGAAATAGACTAGAAGCAAGCATGTGATTCTTGTATATTTATAATTGTGTCTTTGTGCATGCAAGATTAGTACAATTAGGCTTAGATAAAGACATCAATAGTAGTGACTGAGCCTGACACTACTATCTCATGTAGTTTTGTCTCTTTATTATTGTAAAATGTGACATACTTGCTTGATATGTCTCTATATGTGTTATCTCTAACCTTTTATTATATGCATATATCTATAAATTAACTTCTTTCTCCTTGAATCCATAGGTTTACTTGTGGAGGATGAAAACCTGTAAACTGTGAGGTAGTGCGATTAGACTAAGCATACCAAAATCACCCTCATTAATGATTAATTGTTGAATATGTATTTAATACTCCAAAGAGGAACATTAAGCCACATGTAGTTATTTCTCTTAGTGTGAATGTGCAATGTGTTATTTTACTAAATGAATGCACCTAAAATATAGCTTTGATATCCCCAATGTTAGCAATCGACCTAACTTGGTTTGTTTCAAACTTGGCTAATGACTACTCCTAATGATTGACTTGTAATTTGGTAAGAATAGAGCATAATTTCTCAATGTATAATAGTATACTTGATAGGTAATTGAGAATTTTTGGTGTAGTGCTTTTTCCCATTGGGTTTTGCCTAAATGGCCTTGTGGTCATTCTATGTCAATTAAACTTCCTTAGGTTAGTTATAAAAGGGTCACATAGGCTAATTATATTTTAGTGTAATTATCTAATTAGGAAAATTAGAGGCTTCCTCATGTTGCCCTAATTTTTTCTATATGTGCCCCACTTTTCTTTTTTAGAAGGTTAGATAAGAAGATGGGTTAATGTGATTTTATGCAAGTAGGTCATATTTTACAATATTGCCATGTGGAGACAAGCTTCTTCATCTTTTGTATTTATCTATGATTTCATTGCTACATCCATATATTTTTTCAATATTCTGTGTAAGGATCCAAGATCGTGGCCAATCTGAAATGGTATCAGAGCCATTTTTGCCAATATTGTAGCAATCTTTGTGATGAAATATTGCTACATTCATTATTCCAAAAAAAATAAGGGTTTGGTGGAATTCCTTGGAGAATTCATGCAAAAAATTCTGCTGGAGCTTCAGATATGAAAAATAACTGTATCATTGGTTTTAAAATGTGCCAAAACCCTTGGATCGATTGTGAACATGACCTAGTTCTAAAATAGTTAATTTTTTTCCTCTTTTTTTGGCATCTCGAGGCCCCATTTTACATTTTATAAAAAAATACATACTTTCTATGTTGTTGTGCAAAAATAACTTTTGGGTTTTCTTCCTCAGGTTGAAATCTCAAATGGGTCTCTTGCAAAATTTCTATTGCTAAAGTATTTTGGGCATTTTTGGCTTGTCTTGATTTACATGATGTCAAACCTCTATGTTACTTAGATCTATATGTGGTCATTACTTCAGCTCTGTAGTTGATCAACTTTTATTTGCATGCATTGGAGATTCCATCAACCAATCTGGACTTTTAGAAGGTTATTACTTAGCTAGTAGACCAAATCAAACTTTAAGTAGTAACTTCACTTTTCTAAGTTGAGTTATTTGATAAACCCAACTCACTTGCTCGTAGACCAAATCAGAGTTGTGAAGTTGTTTTACTTGAAAATTCATGAAGTTAAGTAAAGTAGGGCCGAAAACCTAGTTTACTCTACTGTAAAACAACTCAAACTTGTGGAGTTACTTTATTTGAAAATTTGTGAAGTTAAGTAAAGCAGGTCTGAAAACCTGATTTACACTTTTGTAGGCTAACTTGGGTCTTCAAAGGGAGATTACTTGTAAAATTTAATCAATGTGTAAAACCCTAATTACACTACAAAGACCAACTCGAAGTTATGGGGCACCTCTACTCTAGTTTTGAAGGTTGATTACTTGGGTCGGTAAAGTAGTCTCGAAACTCTAGATTAATCTTCCTAGATAGACCTAAAATTTTAGAGGATATTTATTTCTCAAGTTTACAGGGTACCATTACATCTATTTTTTATCATTTTTGTCTTTTTTGGTAAAAAATCACAAGTGCATATATGTGAAAGTAAGAGCTTATAAGTGCCATAAATTTCAATTTGTAGCTCCATTTTTTATGCTATTTTTTTTAAAGTGCATATTTTTTCAAGATCTACGCATTGGTAATATTATTTTAGGCCCTTTTTAACATCCAATTTTATTCATGGTACAATTGCTTAAAACTCACTATACCTTTCTTGGATGCATTATCGATTGTGCCCAACATCCCTCTCATACTCTCTCATACTAATTGCTCATAGACTCATTTTCAGTGATGCTCGATGTCCAATATTGAGCATGTGTTGCATGTAACTTAAGGGAGATCTTGTTAATAGTTCAAAGGGGTACTTGTACTAGTTATAATTTGTTCTTTTCTTTCATATCAATTCTATAAATTATCTCAATCTAATATACACTAATGGATCTAAATATTGAACTAGTGACACCATTTAACAATTTCAAATAGAAGTCTAAAATGCAGTTCACCTTAAAAGGTAAAGGACTCTATCAGATCACTATGGATGAGGAAACTAAGTCATCTACAAATGTAAAAAAGGTTAAGTGATACAACAAATGTGATGAGGCCTATGGGTTCTTATGTCTATCAATGTCTCCTAACCTCCTATTTCATGTTGAATCTACAAAAACTTCTAATGAAATTTGGACCATCCTAGACAAGATTTTTGGAGTGTAAGACATCATGAGGGGTCATGAGCTAGAGAATGAGCTCATCACATTGACCCCAGGTGACTATGATACCCTAAAAGACTTCTTTATAAAGTTTAAATAACTGATATTATAGTCGAAACAATGTGGCATCAAGAAAATAGATGACTAGTTAATTCTATCCATACTTGAAAAACTTGGTCACAACTTTAATTTTTGTCTCTACATTTCATGTTACCAAATGTGCACTTGGATCCACTTAGAATATTCCATTATTCAATGAGTTTGTTGTCGATTTGACTCAAGAGAAAGATAATTTAGTTAAAATGGGTACACTAAAGTCTTCAAAATCACATGCCTTGATTGTCAATCAAGACAAGAAGAAGCCTTCTAGCAGTGGCAAATAGGAGAAAAAATAGTATAAACTAGATCATGAACACAAGAAGTATTAAAAATTAGATACCAAGCCTAAGGCATCATCAAATGAGTCCTCTTCAAGTGAAACCTAAGAAGGAGAAACTCAAATTCAAGTTTTTCAAGAAACATGGACATGATGAATCTCGGTACATGAAAAAGAAGATTGACACCTTGACTAAGATGCTTGAGAAGAACAATATCAATGTTCTTGAATCCTCAACTTAGAACATGTCCACACAAGATTATGTAAATGATAAAGATAGCAAAAGAGGTAAAAATAAGGGAAAGGCACTTGTTACAGTAGCTTCTCAGCCTTGACTTGGGTTATTGACTCAGGTGCTTCCTATCACATGGCCTCCTCAGAGGATCTATTTTTAAAAATAGATCCATGTTCCATACCTTCAATTCTCATGGGTGATGAAAATTTGATAGAAGTTAGTGGTAAAGTATTAGTTGAAGTAAGTGACAAGACCTTCAATGATATTTTATGTATTCCTTTACTATCCACCAATATTTTTTTGATGTACCAAATCACTCACATAGGTATAAGGAAGCAAGTTGAGCTCACACCTAATTTAATGGTTATCAAAGAGTTACATAGTGACACTGTAGTGGCTTATAGAAATGCCAATCATCAATATAGGTTGTATACCTTCTCATAATTTAACCTAGATCAACCCTCAATTAGACTACTTATTCATGCAGATGGAGTGAGTAAACTACAGCATGAACAGTTTGGCTTAAACTACCATTACCTAGAACAACTCAGTCATCAAGAATGGTTTTAGGGTTGCCTAAAGTCAAATTTTTTGATGGCCTATACAATGGATACATTTTTGGAAAGCATCCAGAAGAGAAATATGACAATGGAAAAGCAAGGAGAGCTAAACAGAGGATAGAAATTGTCTATAGTGACATAGCAGGTCTATTTTGAAAACCTTCATTCAATAGGACCATATACATGCTCACATTTATTGATGACTTTTTGAGGTACACTTGGGTGTTTTTTCTCAAAAATAAGTCTAATGTATTTGATCACTTCAAGGACTTCAAGGCATTTGTAGAGAAGTAGTCAGATTATTCCATCAAAATCTTAAGGATTGATAATGGCGGGGAGTATGTCACTAATAGGTATGAGTAGTTTTGCACATTAGAGGGGAATCAGATGCAACACATAGTTCCATACAGTCGTCAGTAAAATGGTGTGTTCAAATGTAAGAACCATACCTTGAAGTAAATGTCCAATTGCATACTTTAATCAAAGTCTTTTACTCTTCATTTTTGGGCTGAAATAATCAACTCTATGTGTTACATTTAGAACCATGTTCTACACAAAGCCTTAAAAATAATCTATCTTTTTGAAGCTTGGGATAGTCACAAACCCATAGTGGATCACTTTCAAGTGTTTATATTACCAACAATGGCTCATGTTCCCAAGAATAAATGCAAAACAATGGACCCTCAGAGTCAATCTTGTATCTTTATGGGGTATGCAGAGGGTACTAAGGGATACAGGCTCGTACATCCTAAAACTCATGATTTGTTCATAGAAAAGAGTGTCAAGTTTTATGAGGGCCCACTTGAACTCACTACTGACACTCCAGACTCTTCAAAAGTCTCACTAGACATTTATTCCACCTTAGACAGTGACTTGGATCCACCTCAAAATCCTCCTGATGATCAAGATGACTCTCCTTCTTATTCAAGCTCAAGTAATGAGAGAAGTGATGAGGATTCTCCTCCATCTCACACTCACACTGTAAATGATGATAAGTCACCCCCTGATTCTCTGATCTCATACAATTATGTTCCCACTTGGGCTAGATAGACACTTCAAAGTGATGGTAAAAGGGTTGGAAATCCATCAGATATAAGGTAGACACATTCACAATTTTAGGGGACTTCACATGCCAACCTGGCCATTGCCTTAGGTCCATAAACCTTTCATGAGGCATTTGGCATTCTACAATGGGATTCTACTATGCAAGAGGAGTATAACTCCCTAATCAGGAACAAAGCATGGGACTTGGTCCCTCTTCCTAAAGGAAGAAAATTGGTATGTTGTAAATGGATTTATCAGACTAAGTATGGTACAAATGGGTATATTGATAAGTGCAAAGCTTGTTTGGTTGCAAAGGGTTTTTCTTAGGTGCCTGGCATAAACTACACTGAGACATTTATTCTTGTAGCCAAAATGACATCTATCAAACTCATTGTATCCATCATAGCTACACATCAGTGGGATGTTCACCAAATGGATGTCAAGAGTGATTTTATACATGGTGACCTCAAAGAAGAAATATACATGGATCAACCACAAGGCTTTGTGAAAGATTCCTCCTTGGTATGCAAACTCAAGAAATCTATATACATACTCAAATAGGCCCCTCAGGCATGGTATGTTATGATGAACTCCTTTCTCCTCACAGTTAGGTTTACCAAATGCCACTCAGATTTGAATGTATACATCTTGTGGCATGATGATTCTCTATTGATCCTAGTTCTCTATGTGGATGACTTGTTGATTACAAGGAGCTCACAATCATCCATCTCAATAGTGAAAGCTGCACTTTCAATAAATTGTCAATGATAGACATGGGATTGTTGCATTACTTTCTTGGGATTGAAATCATTTAGTTAGATTCTAGTATAACTTTATCACAATCCAAGTATTCTCTTGATTTTCTTGATAGGTTTAAGATGGTTGAGTGTAAGCCAGCACCTACTCCCTTCTTGTCTAGTGTGAAGCTTGAGGCTAATTGTCCTACACCATTTGTTGATGCAACTCCATATCAAAAACTTGTGGGTAGTCTTATCTATCTCACACACACTAGACCTGACATATCCTATGTAGTTGGAATTATCTCCTTATTTATGCAGGATCCACATGAATTGCATTGAAAAGTAGTTAATCAAATTTTGCATTACTTTCAGTGTCCACACAAATATGGGATACACTATAGAGTAAGAATAGATGTTGATTTAATCAGATACACAAATTTAGATTGGGTTAGAGATATTTAGAGTTGGAAGTCCACTTTAGGCTATAGTTTCTCACTTGGTTTAGGTCTAATATGTTGGTCAAGTAAGAAGTAGCATGTAATTTCTTTATCATCTATAGAGGCAAAATACAGAGAGGTTATCAATGCTACCACTGAGGTAATATGGCTTCAGGGGATTCTCATTGAGTTTGGTATCCAATTTTACAAGCCAATAATCATTGACTATGACAACTAAAACACTGTCTATATTTGTAGGAATTTGATTCTCCATCAAATGACCAAACATATAGAGATTCACATGTACTTCATCAGGGATCTTATCAATGAATAAGTCATTGATCTATGGTAATATCCAACATCAAAGTAGATTGCAAATATTCTAACCAAGCCCTTCACAGAGAGTAAATTTGTTCATCTGTGAGCTCTCATTGGGGTTAGGGTTGTTCAACCTTCTTCTTCCTCCTATGGAGGGTCTTCACTATGTACTTGGGTACCTCATCAGGGTTTCAATATCGAGACCCAATTTTCATCTCACCTAAGCTACATTTAAGGGGGGGATGTTGGTGTAATGATTTTTCCCATTGGGTTTTTCCTACACAGACTTATGGCCATTCTATGTCAATTAAGCTTCCTTAGGTTAGTTATAAAAGGGTCACATAGGATAATTATATTTTAATGTAATTATCTAATTAGGAAAATTAGAGGCTTCCTCATGTTTCCTTACTTTTTCCTCTATCTACCCCACTTTTCTTTTTTGGAAGGTTAGACAATAAGACATGTTAATACAATTTTATGCAAACAAGTCATATTTTGCAATATCTTCATGTGAAGACAAGCTTCTTCCTCATTTGTAATTTATCTATGATTTCATTGCTACATACATATATTTGCTCAATATTCTATGTAAGGATGTAAGATTATGGCCAATCTAAAAAGAATTCCAGATAATGAATATCTTTAACCTTGATTTTTATTTATACACTCTTAATTGGGTAATTTCTTACATCATCAATGTACTAAATGAATGGGTTAACCCATGGGAATGATTTTATTTTTAAAAATATGCATTACTATGCAAAATATGGTAATGTCAACCTTAGGACAATAACATCAATGTTAATGTCTAAGTCTAAAGTTATTGTTTAGGAGACAAAAATGTAAATGTGGTATTTCAAAAATGTTTGAGTAGGATATTTCACTAATTTAGCATAGAGTGAAAGGTTCCTATAGGTAACTAATATAAAATTAGAATGGATCAGTATCATAACTAGTATGAAAGTGTGTGGAAATGGTGAGTGATAGTTTTTAGAGATGGACAATTCATGTAAGATAATTATAGGTCAATATTGACATTACCAAGTGTAAAATACCATTATTTAGTGTCAACAAATGCCCCCTTTTTATTTTCATATTACAATGAAATGAAATTATAGAGTAAAATGATAAAGATATACCTAAGTGTGTACAACACACTTTATCTTTGGGAGAAGGATCAAAATGTGCAAGTTGTTCGAAGAAAAACCTACAATGAGAATGTAGTAGTCAATATCCATAGAATGAAACTTAAAATCTAAATTATACTTGAAACTTGAAATTTGAAAGAGCAAGGAAGGAGTATACCTATAAATGAGAAAACTATGTTGCATGTAATGTGTTGGAAATGATGCTTACTTATTGAAACATTAGATATTTTTTCTTCCCTACTAAAGCACATGGAGAACATGATGAAATTGAGGGTGATCAATCACCAAATTTAAATTTATCTAAGGCAAAGGTTGTGGATTGAAAGAAACATTGCCTGAAATCGATACATAATTAATTCAACACTAATCTTGTAACCTTAATATGATAAATTGGAACCACACAATGGATTTCTATAATTAATGTCATAGTCATTAAGCATAAGTGAATCTCAATGTACATTACCTTAAAAGTACTGAATCAACCATTATATATGGACTTATAAATTCAAGTTTATTCCACACTTGAAAACTCTTTAAAATACTCAAAGGTGAAAATGTGTAAATGTGCATGGACCATCATCATGCCCAACTGAATTGGTGCCAACTAAAATCTAGAATAATGTGCATGAACCACTATCATGCCCAACTAAAATTTTTCATAATGTGTATGAACCACAATAATACCTAACTAAAATATGAAATAGTGTATATGTGTATGAACTAGCATCACCTAACTTAATATGTCCTATAAAATGGATAACACATGCTCCCAATTATATTTGAATTTGTATCAATCTAAAATATGTCACTTATGGAGTGTAAAATAGAGTGCATAAGCCTTACATATGCCCTCAAACCTATCTAAAGATGAAAAATAATTGTTCAAAATTGATATTTAAATCATATATGAACTCTAAAATATATATATCATATTTAAATATGCTCGTAGAGGATTTAGTCTCTATGACAAAACCTATCAATATACCCCATTTTGAGGTGATGACTGATCTTTCAAGTCACTCATCTCAAAAGAAAAGTGATATGTATCATGTCATGTATAAATATAACATCATGTGAAATCATGTCAACATGTGGAGAGTATGTCATTAGATTAATGTATATAGCATCAAGGCATGTATGTAACATATGAATTGCAAGTGCATATTACTGGTATGTCAAGATAGATGTATCTATGAAGCACGTAGTAGTAATCATCACTAAATAAGATTACATAATAAGAAAGTGCATGAAATAAATCATGGTACGACATAGAGGGGAGGTGTGTGATATGGATCATGACACCTAAAATCGTAGTAATTCCACATGCTCCACAAGATCAACATGAAATGTCACACAATAGCATATAATGTCAAAAATAAGGGAAACATGTTGCATACAAAGGACATAAAGATGTCATAAAAATAAATAGTAAGGAGCCACAAATTAGGGGC
The DNA here is from genome assembly GCA_037957365.1 of Torreya grandis. NCBI lineage: Eukaryota > Viridiplantae > Streptophyta > Pinopsida > Cupressales > Taxaceae > Torreya > Torreya grandis. The sequence goes on from JARHVA010000952.1 coordinate 79,522, forward strand.
AAAAAATTTCACAACAATAAAGTCTAAATATCCACAAAAAAGGGGAATTAATGTCGCAATAATCAAGTCTAAGAAGTTATAAATAAGGGGCATTAATGTCACAATAATCAAGGCTGTTGAACTACAAACAAGGACATAAATTTAACAAGTAAGGCTAAGGAGCCAAAAATAAGGGACATGAATGTTGTATCAAATAAAGCTAAAGAGCCAAAAATAGGGCCAACTAGCCACACACAATAAAAAATTATAACTAGTCTATCATGCAAAACTAACAATAGTGATGAAGCATAAAACAAGGTAAAACTATAATACACTATCCATATATGTTAGTATCACATCATAGTAAAGTATCATATCCAATGTAACACTATGTAATAAATAAGTATCTAACAAGGCATGTGTAAGCAATCTATGTAGCTCAATAGCTTAATATGTATAATTTTTATGTCATGAATTGCACTCTTATATAGGTCATGAAATATGTGTGTGTGTGTGTGTGTGTGTGTGTGTGTGTGTGTGTGTGTGTGTGTGTGTGTGTGTGTGTGTCTGTCTGTCTGTGTGTGTGTGTGTGTGTGTGTGTGTGTGTGTGTGTGTGTGTGTGTGTGTGTGTGTGTGTGTGTGTGTGTGTGTGTGTGTGTGTGTGTGTGTGTGTGTGTGTGTGTGTGTGTGTGTGTGTGTGTGTACCAAACATGTCATAAATAGCATATGTAAATATTTTTAGCAACTCGTATCATGCTCAAATCCTAATTTTTTATTTTTTGAGTATTTAATTTTTTTATTTTCTTGAATTTTTTGTATATTCTCAATTTTTTGCAATTTTGACATACATTTGGTATAGTAAAGCAGAAATACTTTGAAAATAAAATAATGGGAGGGATCCGAATAATCTAAAACATGTATCAAGGCATATTGTGCACTAGATGTGGTAGCATGAAAATGTGGAGAAAGTGAAAGCAAGCAATAAGCCCCCTATGTATACATGAGTCACAATAATGTAGCTTAATAGAATATGTGGAGATAAGGATCTACATGCCCCCAATAGGTAAGAATCAATGTTTTCTCATGTAATATGTAGATATAAATATATATGAACATGTAAGTGTAATGAAATACATAGCATGTATAAGTGATGCAAGAGCATCCATGGTAGATAAGTTATCCTATATCACTCAAAAATAGAGTGGTTTGCTTAATTTTGGTTTTACTTTGATTTTGGTTTGGTTATGTGTTTCAAGTTGTTCTTATTTCCATGTTGAGATACTCTTTCTTGTGGCTTGTTTGTGTTATTGTTCTTGGGTTGGAAAATTTTGTCTCCATAGTCGAATTGGGCTATCTCAATTGTTTGATTTGGTATTTAAACAAAAAAAAAGCTTTATCTTTACTAAATGACTATCAAATCACCAAATTGGTCTTGGAATGCTTCATTAGTACCCAACAGTTGTAAACAACCTTATATTGCCAATTATGCCTTAAATTGTAATGTTTCTCCTCATAGTGATTGTTCTCTATAGTTGTTCACAAACTTGATCAGTCGACAACTTGAAGGATCATGGCTTGCAAATTAGGTTTCAACTGGATAATTTGGTCTTCAATAATTTTGTCTAGTTTTACAATTATAATAAGATATTTTGAAGTCCAAATAGGGCTTTCAATAAAATGATGAGCTTTGCCTTTACTTATTAGTTGTCTCATTAATTTTATTTCCTTTAGGTAATTCATGCCTTGTTTATGTATGATCCCTAGTATTTCTCAATGTATGAAGGTCAATTTGGTCTTAGTAAGAATTCATTTGAACGTATCTTTGAATTATGAGTCCCTACTATGTTTCATTTGATTCCACACTATCATGTTTCTTCATATTTTATTCTAGATTTGATATTTGAGTAATACCAGTACTCTTTCTTATGCTACTTAGACAACAAAGCATGCATAGGTATGTTTTTGAGACACATTTTTATGTAGTATTATATAGAATGGAAAGACTTGATTGGGTTATGGGAATTTTAAAACTATTTTGGCACTTTTTGAAGTCTTGACAGGGTCTATATACACCCAAACAAATACTCATTAAAGTCTAATAGGGTCATGAAAGGAAAAAATCATTCATTTGTTTGTATTTGTCACTCTCAAAACTCCAATTGCAACACATGTATCTTGAACTCAATTTTTGTCATTTTATTGATCTGTTTATATAAAGAAAACGATGGGTAGAGAGGTGTAATGTCCAAGGGAAAAGATGGAGGGTCATTTTTGGGAAAAAAGGACATATTTTATTTGGGTTTTGGTGGGGTTGATGCTACTATAAAATGATACAGAAGGTGATAACTAAATTCTATTTGAATTTCTTAGCCTAAGAGTAGTGTATTACTGCCAAATTAAGGGTAGAAATTATGTGTGAAACCAGAGAGTGCTTATGTAGTGCTTCTTCCAAGTAGTATTTTTTATTCAAGTCTAATTGTGGCATAACTTAGGAGTTGTAATACATTATGTTCATATCATATTTTGGTCTTTGTTTGTGTATGTCAATTGCTTGACAAAATGTATTGTATGTGCACTCAAATGTTGAGATCCTTGTAACACAGGAGATAAATGAAATCTTTAATTGGCCTACCACTCCTTGTGTTTGCACCATTTGGTATTAGAGCTTTGTTTTAGCATTGGGATAGAGTGTGCATATAAGAGACTTAAGAGGAGTATATTGAAAAGCTATGGAAGACAAGTTTTCACCATTGAAGGTATAACACACCATGTGAATGTTGTTTGAAGAGGGGCAAGAGTGAGAGGATCTCATGTGGTTGTTTTGGTGGAGATGATGAGAGTTATGCAAGCAAGGTTGGATGAAATGGATTTGGCTCAATGAAAAGGTGCTCAATGTGATGATCTAAGCACATATGAGTATGAAGAGGCTCAAGAACTTGGGATTGAGTATATGGATAATGTGGTAGAAACAAGATTTATTAGAGATGTATCAAGAATTGGTAGTAAGCCAAAAATTGATACACCATTCTATAATGGTAGCTTGAATATTTAAGATTTCATGGAATGGATAATGAATATGGAAAAATACTTTGACTATGAGTCTATGGAGGAGCATAAGAAAATGAAATTTGCATGCATAAATTGAAAGGTCATGCCTCAATATGGTTGGATAGCATTTCAAGCAAAAAGAAAATGGAAGAATAAGGATAAAATCAGGTCATGGATAAGATGGTAGCAAAGTTGAAGGAAAAATTTTACCCATGGATTATAGGTTGAGTCTATTCTAAAAATTGTATAATTTGAGTAATAAAAACATGAGTGTCAAAGACTACATGGAAGAATTATATAGACTCACAATATGAGTGGGACATGATGAAGATGATCCCAAGAAAGTGGTGAGGTATGTGAATGGACTGCATTTTACTATTTGAGATGAAATTAGTTTGATGAACCTATATACCATAGAATAAACCTATCAAAGTGAATTGAAGGTGAAGTATAATTTCACAACGAGGCAACAATAAAACTATAGAGGTGGAGGATGGTCTTTGAGGGGATAGGGACATAATGGCAATAGAAGAGGTCAACAAAAAAATGGTGGAGAAGTTAGCAGTTCACAAAATCAGAATTATAGAATGAGAGGAGGATACTCTTAAAGAGGGAGAGGCTCATACAAATAAGGTAGAGGTAGAGGTTTTTGTGGTAAGTTTTTTGGTTGTAATAAATATGTTGGTCATAAATGGAAATATTATCTAAAAAACCCTCCAAACAATGGTAAGAGAGATAAAGAAACAACTCATATATCTTTTGGAGATGAGGAGAGTGTTGGGTCTCAAATTCATGTAGAAGATTCAGAACAAGGAGAGGTTTTTTAATGAAAATATTGATGTTAAAACTAGCCAAAGAGGTGAACAAACTAGCACAATGGAATAATTTGTTCATGACTATTTGAAAAACTAGAGGTAAGTTTTGTAAAGTTATAATTAATAGTGGTAGTACTGATAATTTTGTCTCTCAATAAATGATATAAAAACTTGGGTTGATATGTTTAGCACATCCTACACCATACAAAGTCTCTTGTTTGATTAAGGGGCATTAGGTGCTTGTGATTGAGTAGTGTGTGGTGAAATTTTCAATTGGTTTGTCAAAGGATGAGATTTTGTGTGATACCATGCCCATGGGCATGTGTCATGCATTTTTAGGAAGGCCATGGGGTTTTTATAGGAGAGTCATGCATGAAAGATGAGCAAACACATATGTTATAACAAAGGATGTCAATAAATTCACATTGATTCCATTTAAAGACAAGGGAGATGAGATGGACAATAGTTTAAAGGCCATGGTGGTTTCTATTAAAGAGTTCTTGTAGGTGGATAAAGAGGAAGAGGTATGTTTCACATTGATTACCAAACTGGTATAGGTTGTGAAAACCACTATGGTAAGTGATTTACCCATTGAAATTTAGAATATGTTGACCTTGTGATAAGTGAGTTGTAGAATGGACTACCACATATAAGGATTAATAGTAATCATATATATTTAGTTCTTGGAGTGAGTTTGCCTAACAAAACAACCTATAGATTGACTCTAGTGGAGAGTGAAGAGATAAATAAGCATGTGTAAGAGTTATTCAAGAAGGGTTTGATACATGAGAGTCTAAGCCCATATACAGTTCCTTATTTTGTACCAAATAAATTTGTGGAATAGATAATGTGTATGCATTCATGTGCACTAAACAAGATCACCATTAAGTACAAATTTATGTTGCCAAGCATGGATGAGTTAATGGATTGTTTGAGTGGAGCAAGGCACTTCACCAAGATTGATTTTAAGAGAGGATATCATCAAATCTGAATATGAGAAGGAAATGAGTAGAATATTGCATTCAATATGAATGATTCATTGTATGAATGGCTAATCATTACATTTGGATTATTGAATGTTCCAAGTATGTTCATGAGGGTGATGAATGAAGTGTTGAAACCATTCATAGATAAGTTTATAATTTTTGATTTGGATGATATTATAATTTTCAGTCATTCTAAAAAAGAGCATTTGCAACACTTAAAGTTGGTGTTGGATAAGTTGAAAGAGGAGTAGTAATTGGTAAATCTAAAAAAGTGTAGCTTCATATAAGAGGAGATGATATAATTGGGGTTTGTGATCTCAAGAGAAGGTTCAAATATGGATCCTAAGAAGACAAAATCAATTTTTCATTAGACTTTGCCTATGGGTTGGCTAGCTTATATATGAAATTCATCATAAATTTCAATGGTATAAGTGCACCCATCATGGAGACTATGAATGGAGATAAGAATAAGTTTTGGTGGATTGTTGTAGCAAAAGATAGCTTTCATTTTTTGAATAAAAAAGTGATGAAACAACCAATGTTACCCTTACCATATTTTTCAAAGATGTTTTAGGTTAATTGTGATGCAAGAAAAATAACTATAAGAGTGAGGTTAAGTCAAGAGGGTAATCCCATTACTTATTTAAGTGAGAAGATGATTGAATCAAAGAGAAAGTATTCGGTCTATGACCAATAATTCTACACAATAGTGCAAGCTCTCAATAAGTTGTGGCATTACTTGTTGTCAAAGGATTTTGTGTTGTACATGGACAATCATGATTTGCAATTCATAAATAGCCAAGGTAAGCTAAATAAAGGCCATATGAAATGCATAGAATTTATTCATAGTTATTATTTTATTTTGAAACATAGGAATGGAAATTACAATAAGGTATTAGATTCTTTACGTAAATGAATTCTTGTAGTGAATGAGATGAAAGTAAAGGTCATTGGATTTAAATCCATGATGGAGTTATATGTAGAAGACTTGGATTTATAAGATGCATGGACATCATGTAATAATCCAACATATACCTATAGAAATTTATGGTTATATTACATGATATAGGATGGTCTTTTGTTCAAAGGATAGAAGTTTTGCATACCACAAGGTTCCATGAGAGAGAACATATTGAAGGAGAAGCATAGCGGAGGAATTGTTAGTCATTTTTGGATATGAAAATAAGTTGGCACAACTAAATGAGAAATACTAGTGGCCATGGATGGGAAGGATGTAAATAAATTAGTGAAAAAATGTAGGGTTTATCAACATGCTAAAGGAAAAAGTCATAATGCTAGATTCTATCATCCATTGCCCATTTTGGATAGACCATGGGATGTCTTAAGTATGGACTTCCTTCTTAGTTTTCCAAGAACACAGTGAGGTAATGATTTTATTTTCATTTTTGTGGACACATTTTCAAAGATGACTCACTTTTTGGCTTGCAGGAAGACTAGTGATGCCACACACACACAGCTATTTTTTTCTTTCAATAGATTGTGAGGTTGCATAGATTACCTCTAAGTATTGTCTTGGATAGAGAGATAAAGTTTTTTAGACACTTTGGAAGAAGTTGAGAACCAAATTAGACTTCAGTTTAGCCTATCAAACCCAAATGAATGGATAAATGGAGGCAGTAAATCAGAGTCTAGGTAACTTGCTGAGATGTATGGTTGGTGATAAGCCCAAATAGTGGGACTTAATTTTGGCACAATTTGAATTTTCTTACAATGATTTATTCCATCAAAGTATAGGTATGAGTCCTTTATAGATTATGTATGGGAGAAGCCCTAGAGGGGAGTGTGAGTTTAGAATTATAGTTGGGATGAGTAGAAGAAGTGTAGAGGTTGAATATTATGCTCATGATATGCACAAGGTGCATCAAGAATTCAAGAAAATATTTGAAGAGTGTTGGAAAATAAAAATAACATGTTGATTTGCATACAAAAGAGGTGAATTTTGAATTAAGGGACTTGGTGTTGGCCCATTTTCACAAGAAGAGGTTTCTAAAAGGTGAATATAACAAGCTAAAGTGGAAAAAAATAGACCTTATAAGATTTTGAGGAAGTTATTAACTAATGCATATGATATAGAGTTTCCACATGGAGTAGGCATCTCCCCTATCTTCAATGTTGTTTATTTGTACCCCTATGTTAAAGGGGAAACAAGTGATAGCATGGATTTTTTAGATGAAAATTGGAAGGAGCAACAACCACAAGCATCTAAAGATGAAATGGAAGCTATTTTAGACATTTAATTTTTCAAGAAGACACTAAGACATGATTACTATAAGTTTTTGGTTAAGTCAAAGGATAGATAAGTTGAAGACACAACTTAGATGAATGCATCTAAGGTTTCCAAGCATGTAAAATCACTAAATCATCTCACTAAAGTTCATGAGAGATATCATGGTCTTTTTTATCGACCATGGCCATATTATATTGTCAAAAAATTAAGTGGCTTACATATTTGTTGTTTTGATTTGCTTTTGGTTTAGTTGTGTGTTTTAGGTGGTTCTTATTTATGTGTTGATTTACTCGTGTCTATGGCTTATTTATATTGTTTCTCTTGGGTTGGAAAATTTTGCCTCCACATTTGAATTGGACTATCTCAATTGTTTGATTTGGTTTTCTAATAAAAAAGAGCTTTGTCTTTGTTAAATGACTATCTCATCACCAAATTGGCCTTGGAATGCTTCATTAGTACCCAATAGTTGTAAATAGACTTCTATTGTCGATTATGCCTTAGATTTTAATTTTTCTCCTCACAATTATTATTCTTTGTAGTTGTTAAAGGCAGACTTGGTCAGTTAACAAATTGAAGGATCATGGCTTATAAATCAAGTTTCAACTTGCCAATTTGGTCTTGAAGAATTATGTGCACTTTTACAGTTGTAATCAGACCTTTTGAAGTCCAAATAGGGCTTTTAATAAAATGAAGATCTCTATATTTACTTATCGACTATCTCATTCATTATTTTGGCCTTTAGGTAGTTTATGCCTTGCCCATGGGTGATCCCTAGTATTCCTCGATGAATGAAGGCCAATTTGGCCTTAGTAAGCATCCATTCATACTTATCTTTGAATTGTGAGTCTCTATTATGTTTCATTTGATTCAACACCACCTTACTTTTCAAAATTCTAATCTAGGTTTGTTCTTTGAACAAGATAATTAATCCAACCTATGTTTCTCAGAGAATAAAGCCTACATAGGTCTTCTATTGAGACACATTTTTATACAATATTGTACAAACTAGTAAAGCTTGATTGGGTTATGGGCATTCTAAAACTATTTTTCTGCTTGTTGAAGTCCTGATAAGATCTATATAAACAAAAAAACATCAATTAAAGTTTGGTATGGTCCTAAAAGGCAAAAAACATTTAGTTTTTTGTATTTGTCAGTTTCAAAACTCTAATTGTAATGCATGTAGACTGAATTTGGGTTTTGTCATTTTAGTGAACCATTTGTAGAAATAAAATGACAAGGAGAGAGATGTAACACTTGAGGAAAAATATGGAGGATCATTTTGGGGAAGAAAATGACATCTTTAATTTGGGTTTTTTGGGAAGGTCAATACTTCTGGTAAATGATATAAAAGACTAGAACTATGATTTTTTTTATTTTCTTGGCCTAGGAGAAGCGTATTTCTAACGAATTAAGGGCATAACTTATGTGTGAAACCAAAGAGTGCCTATGTATTTCTTCCTCCAAGTGTTATTATTTATTCAAGTCCAATTGTGGTATAGCTCAGGAGTTATAATCCACTGTGTTCATATCATAGTTTGGTATTTGTTTGTATGTGTAAATTGTTTGACAACATGTATTATATGTTTATTTGAATGTTGAGGCAACAAAAAATATAAAGGTAGGTTTTAATTATCCTCCTGTTCCTTATTCTTGCATCAATAATTAGTCGATGTGTAAGAGTGAGCAAATAGAATGCCACAAAGGAGGAGCACTAGAATCACTATAGGCTAAGTGTCATAGATGTCTAAATCAAGATAAACAATCAAAAGGCAAGGGTCAAATGAAATAAAATACAAGGGCTAGAAGAATGGTCTATACAATAACATATGTACACATGTGTGCCAAGATAAATGAATATAAATATTCAATAAGCTATAAAACATGAAAAATCAATGTACAATAAATGATATTCTTACCATTCAATGCATCAAGGGGGTGATCATGTGTATGTTTTGTATCATGCATGTTATTTTTGACATAAAAACTAAAGTTATTGGCTAAAAATAGTTTTATGTTAAAAGATGTTAACTTTAGTTAGATTAATGTACTACAAGGGTTAGTATTGATTATAATCATTAACATTCACTTTAAAAAGAAGTAGTACCTATATTCATAGTAACTCATACATAGAACACATTATTTCCTACTATAAATATTTTCATTTATATATATATTTATTATAACCATCAAATACAATTTTTCATATACTCTTTACTGTATAACACCTTAAGTAATTACACTAGTTACTTTAATTTTTAACCTCTTATAATTCCTCTCTATATCTTATATGTTTTATGCTATATATATTATATAATAATGTTGAGGAATAAATACCAAGCTAATACAAAACAACTCAATAGTCATGTATGTGTGAGACATGCCCTTTCTTTAATCAGGTCGTCATTTGTCTCTTTAAATCCTTCTTTCTTACTGCAATACCTAGTCAGTAGAATCTTATGGTTTGTCAACCTAGATAAGTGTTATGTTTCTGTGGTAATGGAATCAACTCTAAGGTACCTATAATTTGGTCCTTAATAATAAAGAATACTAAAAAAAAATGTTAATTTTTTATCTTTGTCTCATCCTCAAGACAACTCCAATTTGGTCATAGGTACCAAAACTTCCTCAATTTGCCTAAGTGTAATAAAAATTTTGGGACTGATGCAGTAAACTACTCAAGATTATAGAGTTGATGCCCCTTGTTTTGGAAGATTTTTCTCACACTTTCTCACCATAATATTAGAAAAAATCTTCCAATCCAAAATAATCTTATTTGTCTCCACAATCATGTTTTTTATGGTCATTTTCTCTTTTGTTGTCATGACTATGTCATTCTAAACTAGAGTTTTTCTAGTAAGTTCAAATAATTTGCATGTGTCCTGCTTCAAACCTCCATTTTATCTATTTGGTTGTTCAAATACTTACCATAATTCTTCATTTCCTCATAGATAGATATTTACTCTCTTTATTTTTACGTATACCACTCATTTAGGGATATCATCTTTGATCCTTCTATTGTAGAAGGTATGTGTTAAAGCCTGAAGCTTTTTGAGGTTGTACTCAATTATTTTTCTATTTCCTTTAAATCAATTTTATTATCAATTGTCCACAAAGGTCAACCAAGTGAGTAAGCGAATAAGGTGGCTACATCTTTTAGATTTTCCCTCATCTTCCCTACTTGTTCTTTATACTTTGTTCTATTGGCCTGAGTTTTTACTAGAAGTGGCCCTAACAATTCCTTTTTATACTCTTATCTAGCCTCCAATTTTATGAGTATTTTATCCATGTGGATCCTACATAAATGATTAAATTCTCCACTATTTCCACCAGCTATTTTTATATTGGTAGAGTTGTGTTTGGATCAAATTATGGTCTACAGTGGTCAGGGTAGATAAACTTTTCTTAATGTTGTACTCCAAATTAACACAAATTGTTAGCCAATACATTCTAGTACTTTGGATAAGATTCTCACCCACCATATATTTGTCTATAGAGGTTAAATTATTTAAATCTATCACAAATAATCTTTCATCAGTAAGTTAAAGGAAATTTGATAGAACTAGGATGGTGGAAGTCTTTTATTTGTGTTTCATTAGTTCTGCCTTGATCCATGTCAATAAATCCATAGGATTTTTTTATGATGCTCTGGCCTATTCCCATTTTACTTATATTATTTGGTGTAGTAATATAGGTGGTATCATCGGCACTTCAACTACCTTCTTTATCATTTTTTTCTCCTATGGAGCCACTTTCTCTATTGTTTAATTCTTCTTTTCTAGTTCCCTTTTTTGTTTGTCCTCTTCCTCTTTCTATTTTATCTCTGCTAATTTTTATTGTTTTTATCCAATTTATTTTTGTTTCCTTCTTATTTTTTATTTCCTCCTCTATTTTGTTTTTATTTTCTTATATTATTTCTTTTTATTATCCTCTTATTCTATAGTTTTTTGTCTTTCCTCTTCTTCCCTCTTCTCCTCTTTTTTCTTTCCTTCTTTTTTCCTCTTTGTTTTTATTTTTTTGAATGTTTTCTTCCCTAATTTTATTATTGTTTATTTTTATTTTTCTATTATTTTCCTCTCTACCTCTTCCTTCTCTATTTTTTTATTTTTCTAATAGTCATCTAGCCTGTTGAGTGACTAACTCTATAATTTCCTAAATCTTTTTGGTTTCCTCTTCTAATTCTTATTCCATTTGCTTGTGTTGTTGGATAATATATTATTTTAACTCTTTATATTTTTATAACTAATTTTTATTTTATATAGCTTTAGAAATAAGATCTATATTATGCTTAGTTCTCAACTCCATTTGTTGTAGTTGTCTTAGTCTCTCCTGGTCCACATGAGACATCTATAGTTTTGCCTTTTTTATTAGGGCCTCCTGATATTTCTCAATAGTCATCTTGGTCTCTTTTCTTATTTCCTTCGTATGTCTTAGGATATATTGTAGGAAGGATGCCTATAGCATCATCTATCTCATAGAGACTAATGTCAATATGGTCCAAGATTTCTCTAATCATCCTATCTTTCCCTATGGTATCTGCATTTTTTTACAGGTTACCCACCTTATGTATCCCACCCTTGTTATGAAACATGCCTAATAAAGTATTTATATAAGGTACCTCCATGGTATCCCCTTGCTCTATGTCTATTTTTATTTCTTCCCCATCACCTTTCTCAGAAGACTCAGACTCTTAGTACATCACTAAGGTGTTGGCTCAACCCTTAGGTTTTAACACTTTTTGTTTTTTCTTTCCTTTATTCTCTACATGTGGTGAGTGGATTCTTCCTATCTTTCCTATGTTCATTTCTAATAGTTTTTGGTTGGATGTTAAATATGTGGTAGGGGATGCCTCAATTTCCTCTATTATATAAATTTTCCATTTTGATTTTAAGGAAAATTCTTCTTCTAGTAATACTTTTCTCTTTTTGAGTGAATGGGGGGAGTACCCTTCTCTATCATCTATTTTTCTCAAAACTCCTCCCTAGTGGTATAATCCTTAACTATAAATGTAGTCATGTCATCTTCCTCTTCTTATTCCTCATTCAAAGCCTACATATATATGCCTTATTTTTTTGTCTTGAAGATTTGTGGGTGCCCATTTGAGGCTAAGATACCTACGTTTCTCCTTATGGTAGTGGATCATCACTTGTTTGGGTTTCCTCTTCCTCCTCCATGGGTTGGGTACCCCCTCCTACTGCCTACATGAATTTTTCATGGCTGTAATCTAGTTGAAAGTTATGAACTCCAATAATAATTACCTCAACTTGTTCATCATTGACCTCATAAGGTAGAGGTGTAAGAGTTACAATTTTGTTTCAAAGGGATCAACATAGATATTGTCTGTATCTACTGTGAATTAAACTTTTGTGTAATATTTTTTCATAATTTATTTGGAAATGTAGAATCCCCCATCTACCATACTCCTAATGATTCTTTCCCATTGGAAAATAGTTTCCTTCTTCATTTCCTACAGGGATGCCTTCCATTGAACCTATTATTTAGGCTCCTATAGATAACTTTGAACTCCATTCTATTGCCCCTAGTTAAGTATTCTCTATCAACTAAGGACCAAACCATAGGTAGTACAAATTTGATTCTATTATCATAGTATCATAACACTTATAGAGTTTGACAAAATAGAGGATTCTATCAAATGGGTGTTACGATAAGAAAGAAGGCTTTGCGAAGACAAAGGATGACTTAATTAGAGAAAGGGCATGTCTCACATAGACATGACCATTGATTTGAGTTTCATTGGATCAATATTTATACCACATAATTGTAATAAATTAAATATAGCATAGAAGAGATAAGATATAAAGAAGAATTATAATAGGTTATAGAGCAAAGTAATCGGCATAGTTATTTAAGGAAGTATAGAGTAAAAAGTATATAAATAATTATATTTGGTGGTTATGATAAATATATATAAAAGAAAAGAGTTAGAGTAGGAAATATTGTGTTTTGTGTATTTTGTATGAGTTACTATGAAGATAGATACTTATTTACCCTTCCCTATCTTCTTCCCACTTTTGGTGATTACTGTTACTTGCAGTTGTGAATCATTGTTCATGATATGGAGAGCCTTTTTTTGTGGCCTCTCTTTTTGATCCCTTATTTTTTCTTGACACTATCTTTTTTTTTTGACATTGTTATTCTTTGGGATGAACTTCTCTCTTCCTCTATTTTTTCTCTTCTTCTTTTTTGTGGTGAACTTCATTGCACTGCCCTTTCATATCATGTGTTTTTTCTATTTTCTTGAGATGTTTTTCCCCTTTCTTAGGGAGAGATTTTGCCAATTCTTCTATTTTTATTTTGCCATTTTTGTATAATTTTACCATTTTAGGACATTGAAATGAATCATGTGTACCTTTTCCATGGTAGAATCCACACTTTATTTATGGTTATTTATCACAATATTTATTAATGTGTTCCATCCTACCACATTTATAACATGTTAGTGGGAGTCTCTCTTGGTTATATCATCAATTATAATTATAATTATATCCTCTTCCACCTTGGTAATTTTGTATTACATAGTATCCTCCTCTATAACTACCCTAGTTGCCTCCTATATACCATCATTAATTTTTATTATAGAATTGGGGTTAGGTATTTTGAATTATTAGAGCTTATTGATATTTTTGACCAAGGTGCAATATATTAGCATTATTCATTGATAATTATAGTAATGGAATTTGTTGTACTATTGACAATCTTATTTGAATGGTGTCCTAGACATCCACAAGTGCATCTATAGTAGGGAAATTATTATTATAGTGATTGAATGAACCACAATTAGTGTAGTGCATTATTTGATTGTATGGGGTGCCACTTCTATTATAGGGAGAATAAGTGTTGTAGATATTGATCATACACTCTACATATACCATAGTAAATCCTTTCACCATATATGGCTTATTGAGCTAGAGGAGTCATGCCTATTGGTGTTTGTTGATATTATCATCGATGATATTTTTATTATATCACTATGGAGGCATTTTATCCTAGAATGCCCTCTCACAGAATAAGTGGTACACCAAATTATTGCCTATGGTGGCATGTGCTTATTGTGCAGTATCATATAATCATCCCCTTTCATATGTATCTCCTATCTTAGTCTTAATTATTTCCATAATCTTTCAATATTGTCTTTTATTGAGATGTCTTTATCTCTTCTCCAAGATGGTGCTTTGAATCTTGACACCATTTCTAATGTTTCTTTAAATGTATTGAAAAAATTTATGTCCATATTAGCTCTAATGCATGGAATTAATCCATAATAAACCATTTTATTTTATTTTTTTCATTTAGAGGTTCCTCTAGTTTTTGAACTATTGACTTAAACTATTGATCATAATCTTTCACATATTCCTTCTCCTTTTAAATCATTTCTCTCATTTTGTTAACACTCTCTGTCAGTATATCTAGATAGTGAAAATCACCCTTAAATTATTTTTGGACATCAACCCATGTAGTGGCATGTCTAGACTAAGTTTTCATATACCATTTCAATGTATCATCTCTTAGTGTGCCAACAAAATCAAATAACATTATTCTTTCATAAGTAATGTTGTGGCTCCTCTAGTATGACTCCAATATAAATAATTGTTCTTCTACATCTTTCGTGTCTTTTCCAAAAAATGGAAATTTCATCCTATTTTGTGCCATCTTAGTGTTCATAGGTTGGTTAGTAATCCCGTTTTTAGGATTTCTATTGCTGTTCACTTGATTACCTAATGTATTTTATCTAGTAGTACTAGTGAAATTCTATTTTTATTTATCTCCTTGCTATCTTACCAAATTTATGTTATGACTTTTATCTCTTTTCAACTCTATTTTGAAGTAACTCCTTCCTAATAATTATGCCAAATTACTTATGAATTCCCTTCTTTTCTTAGTCTCTTCCTTATGAATTTAGTATTGATTTGATACTTCTTCACCAATAATATATCTCTTTGTCTAAAATATAGATGTACACATATGTTATGAATCAATACAAGGGATGTTAATTTGTCCAAAGGGTTCATTTATTTTTGGGGTCTCTTACAATTGGGGTTTGGGGGGGGAGGGGGAGGGAGGAGAGTGGTTACATCACCTTAAATCTCTTCTTCTACATCTTATATATCTAATTATATTTTTTTCCAATGTTTTCATTGACTAATATTTTTTCTATTAAATTATATTCTTCCTTATCTCTATGTTGTATTTATCTAGTGTGACTTCCAATACTTATCTCTAAATCACCTTTCTCTTGAGGGTTTTCATCTCTTTCCACATCTATTTGTTCTTTTATATTATCTATAAAAATTTGCTCTTGATTGCTTACTATTGGATTTTTTTTATTGATGAAATTTTATCCCTTAGTTATACTATGTAATTAACATCTCCTATATTAATCATCATCTCCTCACTTCTTATTATACTACTATTTAGGCCTCATTTACTACAGGCTAAACTATTTGTGACTAGTTAGTCTTCTGCACCCAAGGTTTGGAATAGTTTGGGTGTTATGAATAATGTGGATAAATATGTTAATCCTTGTTTCATGTCATTCATCACCTTTTCTAATTTATGATATAATAATTATTCTATTCTACTTATTCAACTTGCCTCATCTACACCTTCCTGCATTGTGAATACTAACTCATACGTTTCTAGTGGAAAGATAGTTTTAATATTTCTGAGATTATGACTTCCCTGGTAGAGGC
Organism: Torreya grandis; assembly: GCA_037957365.1. NCBI lineage: Eukaryota > Viridiplantae > Streptophyta > Pinopsida > Cupressales > Taxaceae > Torreya > Torreya grandis. Next base: position 95,306 of record JARHVA010000952.1, read on the forward strand.
CATATTATAATTTTTTGTTATTTTAATTCTTCTCATTATTATTATTTCCTCTCTTTCCTATTTTTTTATCTCTTTATTAATTTCTAATTGAATTCTCTCATTCTCCATCTAGTTTCTCATCTCCTCATTCACCATTTTCTCTTAACTTTTTTTAATTTATCCTCTTACTACTATCTCATTATCTATTAATTAAATTAATTTTTAATTTATACTTATATTCCTATCCCATTACATATTTTTTATAGACCCCCAACCATTTAGACTATATATCTCAAGCAATTGCATCTTTTGATGATCCCCTTTATTTTTGTGCACCATTCCTCAAGTGTCTAGCCCTAAAGGAATTATTAATCATCTTTCATTAACCCTCACTCCAAAAAAAATGTGGATGAGGAGTGGTACTTTATTCAATAAACATTTTCTTTCCCCTTCAACAAACTTGGATTTATTAGTGTCAAAGCTTGTCCAACCTTGTATAGACTAGACTATGATAAATAAGTTGAGTGTCATTTAAAAATAATGATTGATAACCCAGGCTAATGATGTATCAAGGTGTTGGAGTGCGTTAAGATTTTTTTTAGTCCATTAAATAGGTCTTTTATTCTGAATTTAGTAACCCTTTGTATTTTTGTCTTGCCCTAGTATCTAAGGCCATAATAGTTATGCAAAGGTAACCTAGAATTCTTCTTCTTATTGTCTAAAGAATGGTGTTTTTATTACCAATAACATTTCACCTATTCTATGAACTTCTATATGAAATTTTTTTAGTGTTTATTCCCACCACTCTTCTATTTTCATTATCACAAACTTCTAAAACTCTAAAGGATACTTCCCCCTGGACATTAGTATACTTAAGTCTAGGTGGTGCCACCAAATGTTGACATGAATTTGGAATTTGTTTGCTACAAATAGTTTTATGTTGAAATAGGTTCCTTTTCGTTAGATTAATATACCACAAAGATTAGTATTGATTAGAATTCTTAACATTCAATTTTAAAATAAGTAGTGACTATATTCATAGTAACTCATACATAGTACACATAATTTACTACTCTAATTCTTTTCCTTTATATATATTTATTATAACCATAAAATACATTTGCTCATATACTCATTAATTTATACCACCTTAAGCAATTACACTAGTTGCTCTGCTTTGTAACCTCTTGTAATTAGTCTTTATATCTTATATTTTCTTTGTTATATCTAATCTAGTACAATGTTGTGATATAATTACCAAGCCAATACAACACAAATCAATGGTCATGTCTATGTGAGACATGCCCTTTCTATAATCTAGTAATCCTTTGTCTCCACAAATCCTTATTTCTTGATGTAAAACCTAGTTGGTAGAATCCTCTATTCTATCAATCTAGAGAAGTGTTATGTTTTTGTGGTAATGGAATCAACTATGTGGTACCTAAAGTTTGGTCCTTAGCTAATAGAGAATATTGTTGTAATCATCTAGTATATTTTCATGTTCATCCTACATATTAGACATGTTTTATTGATCCTTTTTTGTATCTATAGTAATATATGTATAACGAAGCATGACATAGTATGAAATTTATTTGTGTGTGTGTGTGTGTGTTACTTTTCCATTTTTTTTACTATTAGTATCATGTGATTTTATTATGATTACATTATATGTATCTATTTGAGTATTAGTTGAAGGAATGTTTTCCTTTTTCTGTTATTACTTTGCAGATACTTCCTCTCTTGAAATGGTAACAATTGAACATTCATGTTCAAATGTAACATAATTATGATATTTACTAAGTGTGGCACCCATTTTTCTTAACCATGATTTTCCTAATTCAACATTTTATTAGACCAAATTAGGGTAAATGTTAAATGTAACTTAACATGTTTTGGGACCAAGTGTGATAGGCATCTTAATAGATCCAATGAATGAGTTAGATGAATTAGTTATATCCAAGTGTTCCTTATCATGCATGCTACAAAAATTCATTTAGACAAAGTTATCAATGATAATATTTTTGCACTTCTTATCATTTATGCAAGGACTTAGCATCAAAGGCTCTAGATATGAGGATTGATTTTTAGTTGTCTCTTTAGAACTTATGCTTGTAACATTAACCTTTTTAAGTGTATCTTACTTTTTAACTTATTTCTTAAGAAACCCTTTCCTAAGGATGTTTTCTTACTTAGCTTGTGTTTCTTTTTGTAACCTTTATTTTTTTAACTTCTCTTGTTGTAACTTTTCTTATTGTAACATATGTAACCTTTCTTGTTCTAGTTTTTTCTTTTGTAACCTTTCCTTTTCAAACTATTCCTTTTGTAAACTTTTTTTTCCTAATAGTTCTTTTTAAAATATTTCCATTTATAACTGTTATTTTGGTGATCATTTCTTATGAAACATTTATTTTTCTTATTCTTAATTTTGTAATCTTTACTTGTCTAATTTTTCCTTTTATAACTATTTATTTTGTTCCTTAGAAGAAGCAATCATAGTTTGAGTAGGTTGCTTAACTATAGAAGGTGTGCTTGAATTCAATGGTGGTTCGTGAATTTATCTAGTGTAAGATCACCATTGTCAATTATACTTTGTATTTTTATCTTCAAGTCAAAATAATTATTTGTATGATGTTCATTCATTCTATGATAGGCACAATAATATTTGGATTTCCTCATAAGTTGCATAGGAGGAAATGTGATCAAGTTATTTCAATGCATATTGCTTATAGTTTTATTTGGTTTCTTGTTAATCTTATGCAAGATCCTTAAACCATCAGTTTTATATGTATGTTTTTTTTGAACCCATAATAGAGATGATATATTTTGATACATGAAATCATTGAATGGGAAGGCAAAATACAATTAACACTTGTAAGTTCTTGATTCTTGGTATATGCAATTTTATCCTCAAGTGGTGCAATCTTTATATTCATTTTTTTTTGTAATGCCTTTATGGACTCCATTTTAATAACCATATGATCTATAATTACTCTATAACCACAATCCTTAGGTAATTTTATTTGAGCATGCATACAATAACCCTCAAAAGGATGTGTGGGAGGTAGAGGGGTGTGAGGTGGGGCATTTTGAATACCCACATTTTGTACCATAGGATGGGTGTCTTTACCTCTTAACATAGTGATAGCATGGAAAATGAAATACAATATGGGTAGTGGAAAATAATTGGGGTGGGATGGTAGCTATCACAACATTGAGGTGAAACCAAAAGAGGCACATATGAAAGTACTTGGGACTACACACTCATAAAATATGTATTGTTAAGGAGATTTAAAGATTTATCATCATTAATTATATGTTTTTATAGTACATTAATGTTCCCCATTTCATTAAAATATTATGAAAAATATTTCATATTTTAGTCCAATAACATCTAATTATAACCATCATTGCTTATAATATAAAGTACACAGTATGAATATCCATTATAATCATTATACAAGTGCACAATAAATAACTAAACATTTTGAAAAACTCATAAGGAATTTTTGGAAACCAAAATAGGTTATCAATAAAAATAAATAGTTAAAGGAAACCCATAAATTATTTTAAAAATAGGTACACCCTTTACCCTATAAATGGAATTTACTAAAACTAGTAAATTGTAATTTCAAAAAAAATGTACAGTATTTTAATTGAAAAATAAGTTCTTGATCCTCTAAATGTAACTAACAAAAACCTTTGAATTTTTTTAATATAAGGTCATTTTGAATAAAATATTATTCAAACAATTCATAACCCTAATAGATGGAAGTCCTAATACTAAGATAAGCATGAAAACCTTGGGAAAAAGGGAAAATATTAGATTTCACCCCTATGGAGATGGAAAAATAATCAAAAATCAGGTTTGAAGGTCAAAACCTAAGGAAAAAATATGAAAATCTTAGAGACAAAGATGAAACCCTAATGAACACCATATGGTTTGGAAATGTTTGAGGAATATATGGGTTCACCACTATGTTTAACTTACTTTTATATTAGCGTGAATCACAGTAGGATAAACAAGAGTCAAGAATTAATTTTATATGTTTAACTTATGGTTTCAAATTTAGATTGTTTATAGAAAGAATTAAGTAGATCAAGATACTTATATTTATTATTTTACTAATGGATTATGATAGTGTTATGATAGTGGAAATAGAATGGAAGCATTCTTGTGATTCTTATAAATCACATATCTATGTGTGTATGGTCAGTACCAGCAGGCCTAGACATAAATGTTGATATAGTGATTCAAGCTGATATTACTATCATGGAAATATTTACTTCTCTATGGCCATATAGTTTAGTATCCCTATCTGATATGATTTTGTCTATGAAATCTTTGACCCTAGATTATATGTGTAGCTCCAAAAAATAGCTTCCTTCTCCTTGAAACCCTAAGTCTACTTGTCAAGGATGAAAACCTTTAAAAAGTGAGGAAGTGTAATTGTGTTGAGTTGGCCCCAATCAATGTCATTGATGATTGATGATTGCCTACATATTAATACTCTGAAGAGGGAAATCAAGCCACACATAGTTCTTTCCCTTAGTTTTAATGTGAACTTTTTATCTTTCTCTATTTGAATGCACCAAGAAATTTATCTTTGATATTGAAAATGTTATCACTTGACCTGGGTTGGTTTTTAGACTTGGTTGATGATTTCTCCTAGTGATTGATTTGTAGCTAGGAAGACTATGGTATATTTGATCAATGTGCAATAGTATACTTGTTAGGTACCTGAGAATGTTAAATAGTGAATATGCTTGACATTGAATTATATTTATATGCTCTAAATTGGGTAATATTTTGTGCCACCAACACGTTATGTGAGAGGGAATGATTTGATTTTGAAAAATATTCATTTTTATTGTAAATATTGTTGACCATTTTGGTCCTACAGGCCAAAATTAGTCTCCTTCTTCCCCTCGCTATTCTGAGCTAGTTCAAATTTGGTTTGCTCAAGTCTTTCGGCAAAAGATGAACCAATTCAAAGAATGCAAAGCTTTTACAAAGCTTCTTCAGACTTTTGGTGGAATAAATTCAAAAGTAAAGAGACAAAAAATGTTCAAGACACTTTTCCTTAAGGTTGGAAAAGGTGGTTCAATGTCAGGGTTCAATGACATGATCTTTCCAAAGAGCTTAGAGCTTTGAACTTTGAACCTTGAACTTTGAACCTTGAACCATTGTTGGTTCAATCAGTTGGTTTAATCAGAAGGTTTAATCAGTTGGTTCAGTCAAAAGGTTCAATCAGTTGGTTCAAAGGAAGGTTCAATCAGATGGTCCAAACAGAGGGTTCAAGCAATTGGTTCATTCTTTAGTTCAAAGTGTTTAGTTCAATGAGTTGGTTCAATGGGTTGGTTCAAGCAGTCATTTCAATGATACATCTAATTCACAAGGGAATTGAATGGATGTGACTCCTTGTAGAACATAAAGTGTTGAATCATTGAATCATTGAACCATTGAACTCCAAAAAATGGCTTAAGTTCAACCAGAAGGTTCAAAGATAGAGACCCAAACAAAGAAAAGGCCGAAGGAAGGAAAGCCGAAGGAATCAACCAAATGATGATAGGCATGCAAATGTCAACTTTATGGCAATGAAATAGGCATTGATCTTTAAAAGTTTAAGTGTGAACCTGATGGAATTCAAAGGCATTCAAGCCAAAGGGCTTAGATTGGCAGAAGGAGCCAAGGGATGACAAAGGACAAAGCCAGGAAAAGACCAAATAATGAAATATCGACAAAACAACCCAAGTGTCAAAAGGAAGGCACTAGCAGGAGAGTTTTTCTAGTAGTTGAAATAGTCTCCATGAAGTGGTCATCAAGGAGCACTAATAGTGAAGATGCATTGGTTTCTTCCACACTTTGCATTGATGAGAAGACAAACCATGTGAATGTCTTGAAAGAGCGGTCTTGTTTGCAGACATAAAGGCATGGCCCATGCCTTCACAATAATTTTAAATGATTGAAGTCAAAATTAGAGCCAACACAACATCCTCTTTCAAGCAGTTTCCTCTTCCCAATGCTTTCAATGCACATGGGCCACTTGCAAAAGGGCACCAAAGTCTTTTCAAAAGTGCACCATTGATTCTTCCCTTTGGATATATAATTGTAAATTCTCATTTTTTTAGGGATCTCTCAGCTTGTATGGCATAGCCCTATAATAAATTTACCTTGAATTGAAAAAAACATTTTTACCTCCATTTTGAGCTTACACTTTCGTATATGTCTATGGCTTTGTCCTGTGTTAAGTCATTTTACTTTATGCTTTCATAGAATGATTCTAGCATGTCTAGTGTATTGTGAGTTCTTCCTTTGTAGGTTAGCTAGAAGTGTCCCTAGCAGAGTATAGGTGCATGTGAATAGGCTAACATAGTGTGTCTTAGAATGCCTCTAGTAGTTCTTCCTCCCTTTATCTCCACAGACCCCTAGCTCACTGATGCAGAAGAATTTCTCGTATCAAATGAAGTGTATGTTAGCTTGTTCTTTGTGGAAAGTGTATGTCAAATCTAAGTAGATCAACCATTTTTGATGCATCACCATTTAGTTTAGGTTCTATTTTTAGTAAGCCTTCTCTCTTCCCCCCCCCTCCATTGTTAGCAGTAGAAAATATAGGACCTTATAGATGCATCAAAGGGAGCTAGCCCTTATCTAGAGATTCTCCCTTCAATTTTTCCAGACCCACAAGAAAGAGAGGAGTCTCAATTGTGATGTGTGGAAGATAGGAGCTCAGCCTCCTATCAAGGGTGTAATTTACAGCATCAACAATTTTTGGCACACTTGGTGGGACAAGTTTTTATTCCAAAGAGTTAAATAATTTTGGTGTGTTCTTCAACCAACCAGCCTTTAGAGGCTTTTCATCAACACCAATGGCAACTCTGAGTTAAATCAGTTGATTAAGCAGTCCTGGTGCCATCATGGAATCACATTTTTTTGTATGTATAATTAGATTGCTCAAAATCATGGACCTTGTTTTCCTTCATATAACTTTGATCAAGCATAGATTGTTCATGGAATCACCTCAAGCAGCTCTCCTAGTTTCCCTTCAACAATAAGGGAAGTAATGCTAGAGTTTGGGAAGCAAGTGATGGAGATAGACAGATTGGATGAGCAGTATAGATGGAGATAGACAGATTGGATGAGCAGTATAGATATCAGTAGGAGCTTATGTATAAAGAGGAGTGTTTGTTTAGGCAAACATATGTCATGCAATCCATGGAGGAGGTGGAAAAATGGAAGAGTCCATTCATTCAAGGTAGTTAGCCTTGTGTGCCCCCTCATATTCTAAATAAATCCCCCTCTTGTGCACCAAATCCTTTCTACCAGTTAGCACATGCTCACTCTAGCTCATCTGATGCAGTAACCAATCCTACTCTTAATCCATTACACTTGGCTTTCAAACATCAAAGGGCATTAAAGGAACCTCTCATGGAGACTAACCTTCTCAATTCTTTAGATTGTGGACCCTCCTTTGAAGAGAATACCATAAACTAGCACATCTCTCTTCTAGAAACTTTTCCTGTACATCAGTAGTCTCTTCCTAGTCTTCCTCAACCTCCTCAAGTCTTTCAACATGATGTCAAGATTCCAGATTGGAAGAGGGAATACCATGAACCAGCTCAGGACCTTGAAGAGGATAAAGTTACTGCATGTTCATAAGGGAAAAGTTCCAATCCCAAGGTCATGAGTTGGAAGAAAATGATAGAATCATGGGGCAGAAAGGAGGAGGAGAAAGGTTTTACTCAAAACCTTGAAGAAGATGAAGTTTCTCCTAGTCATCATGATGATGCTTGTGACCTCCAAGAAAGACTCTTTCAAGACAATATATCCAAGTGAATCGTAAAATTGGAGTCCAAAATGAGGTTCCTCAGCCAAAGTGTGATAGACGGTTTAGATAAAGCAAAAGATCCTATGTCTAAACACACCCCATCTACACTCCTCCAAGAGAGCTATCAGGCCACATCTAATATAGATAAAGTGCTAGCCAAATGGAAGGAAGATAATCATTCGATTCTAGCTCAAGGACTACCTTCTCTTCCACATGAGTTTAACCATCATCCTTCCACTTCATCCCTTCTCAAGGAGGAACCTATTTTGCAAAAGGCAAGCAAAGAAGAGAGGATCTAATTTTCAGCTACCCAATAGGATATCATAGATGAAAATGAGGAGGAAATCATCATGGACGCTCCCTTTGAAGACATCATCAATAATGGAGAAGACATAGGTCATGCATACATGTGGATGTTCCAATAATATGAAGAGGAAAGTAAGCATGGTGAGCTCTCTCCTCCCTTGTTTTATGAACTTGTTGCTTTGATGAGGAGGATGATCATGCCATGGAACCCAAGTTAGAGGAGGATCAGGAGGATGTCTTTGAATAGCTAGGGACTCTAGTCTTTGAGTAGGAAAAGGAGAGGCCTATCTATCTTGAGGAAAGTGTTGAAGAAGAGAGCCTTGCACAAGAAGGTGATGTTATGTGGGATGATCAATCAGTGTGTGATCTCATTTCAGACATCACAAGAGTCACCCTTCTTCAAGAAAACATGATCAAGTAGAAGATGAGTTTGATAGAATCTTCAATAAGGTAGAAGGAGACAAGCCAATCCATGACACATATCAAAGGGCTTATGGTGATGAGCCAGCAGCCATTGATTTCTTGATGAAACACACCAACATGAAGAACTAGCAGGAGGCAAGCTTCCAAGAATAAGATGAATACACATATGTTGGAATCATGTTTTACCTTGATTCACTTAGATACGGCCAATAAAGGTGGCAAGTAAGAAGAGCAAGTCACCAAATCTCCATTCTATCCAGCCACTTGTCTGGCACCATAAGTTTTCTTACCATGAAGGAGACTTAAGAAGTTTCCCCTTTGATCCAGGAGGGAGGCCAATATACCTGGTTAGTTGTACATAGTATTTTACTTTCAATTTTTCTTTTGTGTTTTCCCTAAGTGTTATTTTCATAGGTAGTGTTTTTAGTGGTGTGCGTGTTTTCCTTTGTGTCTGGGGTAAAAAGCTTCATGATCAATTCTTGGATCTTTTGGGGCTATTGCTAACCTTTTCAAGCTGCGTTTTAACTCCATGCCCAATGGACTTTGAGGCTACTAGTTTCTAAGCATAGTAGGCATGCTTCCCTTGGGAATTACTTATTTGTTGACCATTTTTGTCTTACAGGCCAAAATTAGTCTCCTTCCCCTCATTGTTCTAAGCCAGTTCAAATTTAGTTCGCACAAGTCTTCTGGAAAAAGATGAACCAATTCAAAGAATGCAATGCTTTTAAAAATCTTCTTTAGAATTTTGGTAGAAGAAATTCACAAGGAAAGAGACCAAAAATTTTCAAGACACTTTTCTTTAAGGTTGGAAAAGGTGGTTCAACGTCAGGGTTCAACGACATGATCTTTCCAAAGAGCTTAGAGCTTTGAACTTTGAACCTTGAACCATTATTGGTTTAATCAGTTGGTTCAATTAGAAGGTTTAATCAATTGCTTCAATTAGAAGGTTCAATTGGTTGGTTTAAAGGAAGGTTCAATTAGTTGGTTCAATCAGTTGGTTCAAAGGAAGGTTAAATCAAATGGTCCAGTCGGAGGGTTCAAGCAATTGGTTCAATGGGTTGGTTCAAGCGGTCATTTCAATGATACATATAATTCATAAAGGAATTGAACGGATGTGACTCCTTGTATAATATAAAGTGTTGAACCATTGAACTCCAAAAAATGGTTTCAGTTCAACCAAAAGGTTTAAAGATAGAGACCTGAGCAAAGAAAAGGCTGAAGGAAGGAAAGCCAAAGGAATCAACCAAATGATGATGGGCATGCAAACATCAACTTTATGGAAATGAAATGATCTTTAAATACTTAAGCATGAACCTAATGGAATTCAAAGGCCTTTAGGCCAAAGGGCTCATATTGCCAAAAGGAGCCAAGGGATGACAAAGGACAAAGCTAGGAAAAGACAAAATAATGAAATATGGACAAAATAGCCCAAGTGGAAAAAGGAAGGCACTAGCAGGAGAGTTTTTCTAGTAATTGAAATAGTCTCCACCAAGTGGTCATCAAGGAGCACAAACAGTGAAGATGCACTAGTTTCTTTCACACTTTGAATTGATGAGTAGACAAACCATGTGAATGTCTTGAAGGAGCGATCTTGTTTGCAGACATAAAGGCATGGCCCATACATTCACAATAATTTTAAATGCCTAAATTCAAAATTAGAGCTAACACAACATGCTCTTTTAAGTGGTATCCTCTTCCCAATGCTCTCAATGCCCATGGGCCAATTGCAAAAAGGTGTTAAAGTCTTTTCAAAAGTGTGCCATTGCTTATTCCCTTTGGATATATATTTGTAACTTATCATTTTTGGAGGGATCGCTCAGCTTGTATAGTGTAGCCCTACAATAAATTTACCTTGAATTAAAAAGAAGCATTTTTACCTCCATTTTGAGCTTGTACTTTCATATATGTCTATGGCTTTGCCCTGTGTTAAGTCATTTTTCTTTATGCTTTCATAGAATGATTTCATCATGTCTAGTGTATTGTGAGTTCTTCCTTTGTAGGTTAGCTAGAAGTGTCCCTAGTAGAGTATAGGCGCATGTGAACAGGCTACCATAGTGTGTCTTAGAACACCTCTAGTAGTTCTTTTTCTCTATATCTCCATGGACCCCTGGCTCATTGATGCAGAAGAATTCTCGTATCGAATGAAGTTTATGTCAGCTTGTTCTTGGTGGAAATTGTATGTCAAAGCTGAGTAGATCAACCATTTTTGGTGCATCATCATTTAGTTTAGGTTCTATTTTTAGTAAGCCTTCTCTCTTTCCCCCCCCCCCCGCATTGTTAGCAATAGAAAATCTAGGACCTCAGAGATGCATCAAAGGGAGCTAGCCCTTATCTAGAGATTATCCCCTCATTTTTGCCAAACCCACAGGCAAGATAGGAGTCTCCATTGTGTCGTGTGGAAGATAGGAGCTCAGCCTCCAGTCAAGGGTGCAATCCACAGCGTTAATAGTTTTTGGCACACCTGATGGGGCAATTTTTATTCCAAAGAGTTGAATAATTTTAGTGTGTTCTTCAACCAACTAGCCTTAGGAGGCTTTTCATCAACACCAATGGTGACTCTGAGTTAAATTAGCTAGTTTTAAGTAGTCCTGATGCCATCAAGGAATCACATTTTTTGTATGTATAATTCCATTGCTCAAAATCATGGACCTTGTTTTCCTTCATATAACTTTGATCAAGCTTAGGTTGTTCATGGAATCACCTCAAGCAGTTCTCTTAGTTACCCTTCAACAATAAGGGAAATAATGCTAGAGTTTGAGAAGCAAGTGATAGAGATAGATAGTTTGGATGAGTAGTATAGATATTATTAGGAGCTTATGTACAAAGAGGAGTGTTTGTTTAAGAAAACATAGGTCCTCCAATCCATGAAGGAGGAGGTAGAAAAATAGAAGAGTCCATTCATTCAAGGCATTCAGCCTTATGTGCCCCCTCTTATTCTAAAGAAAGTCCCCTCTTGTGCACCAAATCTTTTCTACTAGTTAGCACGTGCTCACTCTAGCTCATCTGATGTAGTAACCAATCCTACTCTTAATCCATTGCACCTAGACTTTAAATATCAAAGGGCATTAGATCAACCTCTCATGGAGACTAACCTTCTCAATTCTTTATATTTTGGACCCTCCTTTGAAGATAATACCATAAACCAGCACATCTCTCTTCTAGAAACTCTTCATGTACATCAGTAGTCTCTTCCTAGTCTTCCTCAACCTCCTCAAGTATTTAAACATGATGTCAAGATTCCAAGTTAGAAGAGGGAATACCATGAATCAGCTCAAAACCTTGAAGAGGATAAATTTTCTACCTGTTCACAAGGAAAAAGTTCCAATCCCAAGGTCATGAGTTAGAAGCAAAAAATGGAATCATGGGGCAGAAAGGAAGAGGAAAAAGGCTTTGCTCAAAACCTTGAAGAAGATGAGGCTGCTCTTACTCATCATGATGATGCTTATGATCTCCAAGAAAGACTCTTTCAAGAGAATATAGCCAAGCAAATTGCAGAATTGGAGTCCAAAATGAGGTTCCTCAGCCAAAGTGTGATGGACAGTTCAAATAAAATAGAAGATCCTACATCTGAACACACCCCATCTACACTCCTCCAAGAGAGATATTAGGCCACATCTAATAGAGATAAAGTGCTGGCCAAATGGAAGGAAGAGAATCATTCAATTTTAGCTCAAGGACTGCCTCCTCTTCCACATGAGTTTAACTATCAGCCTTCCACTTCATCCCTTCTTAAGGAGGAACTTGTTTTGTAGAAGGCAAGCGAAGAAGATAGGATCTAATTTGTAGCTTCCCAAAAAGATATCATAGATGATAATGAGGAGGAAATCATCATGAATTCTCCCTTTGAAGACATCATCAATATTGGAGAAGACATAGGTCATGTATACATGTGGATGTTCCAGCAATATGAAGAGGAAATTAAGCATGGTGAGTTCTCTCCTCCCTCTTTTGATGAAATTCCTTGTTGATTTGATGAGAAGGATGACCATGCCATGGAACCTGAGTTGGAAGAGGATCAACAAGATGTCTTTGAATAGCTAGAGACTCTAGTCTTTGAGTAGGAAAAGGAGAGGCATGTCTATCTTGAGGAAAGCATTGAAGAAGAGAGCCTTACACAAGAACATCATGTTATGTGGGATGAGAAATTAGTCTATGATCTCATTTTAGACATCACAAGAGTCACCCTTCTTCAAGAAATCCATGATCAAGTAGAAGATGAGTTTGACAACATCTTCAATAAGGTAAAAGGAGACAAGCCAATCCATGATGCATATCAAAGGGCTTATGGTGATGAGCCAACAGTCATTGATTTCATGATGAAACACACCAAAATGAAGAACCAGTAGGAGGCAAGCTTCCAAGCACAAGAGAATACATATATGTTGAAAGCATGTTTGCCCCCGATTCACTCAGATACGAGCCAATCAAGGTGGCAGGAAAGAAGATCAACTCACCAAATCTCCATTCTATCCAGCCACTTGTCTGGAACCATAAGTTTTCTTGCCTTGAAGGAGACTTAAGAAGTTTCCCATTTGATCCAGGAGGGAGGAAAATATACCTAGTTAGTTGTACATAGTAGTTTGCTTTCAATTTTTCTTTCCCTATTTTCCCTAAGTGTTGTTTACACAAGTAGTGTTTTTAGTCTTGTGTGTGTTTTCCTTTGTGTTTGGGGTAAAAAGCTTTATGATCGATTCTTAGATCTTTCAGGGTTGTTGCTAACCTTTTCAAGCTGCATTCTGACTCCATGCCTAATGGACTTTGAGGCTATTGGTTTCTAAGCATAGCAGGCATGTTTCCCCTAGGAATTGCCAATTTGTTGACCATTTTGGTCCTACAGGCCAAAATTAATCTCCTTCCCCTTGCTATTCTGAACCAGTTCAAATTTGGTTCACACAAGTCTTCTAGAAAAAGATGAACTAGTTCAAATAATGCAAAGCTTTTAAAAAGCTTCTTCAGACTTTTAGTGGAAGAAATTCACAAAGAAAGAGACTGAAAATGTTTAAGACACTTTTCCTTAAGGTTGGAAAAGGTGGTTCAACGTCAGGGTTCAATGACATGATCTTTACAAAGAGCTTAGAGCTTTGAAATTTGAATCTTAAACTTTGAACCTTGAACCATTGTTGGTTCAATCAGTTGGTTCAATTAGAAGGTTCAATCAATTGGTTTAATCGATTGGTTCAAAGGAAGGTTCAGTCAGTTGGTTCAATCGGTTGGTTTAAAGGAAGGTTCAATCAGATGGTCCAATCAGAGGGTTCAAGCAATTGTTTCAATCTTTGGTTTGAAGTGTTTGGTTTAATGAGTTGGTTCAATGGGTTGGTTCAAGTGATCATTTCAATGATACATCTAATTCACAATGGAACTAAATAAATGTGACTCCTTACAAAACACAAAGTGTTGAACCATTGAACCGTTAAACCATTGAATTCCAAAAAATGGTTCAGGTTCAACCAAAAGGTTCAAAGATAGAGACTCAAATAAAGAAAAGGCTGAAGGAAGGAAAGCTAAAGGAATTGACCAAATGATGATGGGCACATGAACATAACCTTTATGGCAATGAAATAGTCATTGATCTTTAAATGCTTAAGCATGAACCTGATGGAATTCAAAGGCCTTCAGGCCAAAGGGCTTAGATTGCCAGAAGGAGCCAAGGGATGACAAAGGATAAATCCAAGAAAAGACAAAATAATGAAATATGGACAAAACAGTCCAAGTGGCAAATGGAAGGTGCCGGTAAGAGAGTTTTTATAGCAATTGAAACAGTCTCTGCCAAGTGGTCATCAAGGAGCATGAACAGTGAAGACACATTGGTTTCTTCCACACTTTGTATTGATGAGTAGACAAACTGTGTGAATGTCTTGAAGGAGCGGTCTTGTTTACAGACATAATGGCATGGCCCATGCTTTCACAATAATTTTAAACACCTAAATTTAAAATTGGATTCGACACAACATCCTCTTTGAAGTAGTTTCCTCTTCCCAATGCTCTCAATGCACATGGGCCACTTGCAAAAGGGTGATAAAGTATTTTCAAAAGTGCACCATTGCTTCTTCCCTCTAGATATATATTTGTCACTTCTCATTTTTGGAGGGATCTCTCAGCTTGTATGGCATATCCCTACAAGAAATTTACCTTAAATTAAAAAGAAGCATTTTTACCTCCATTTTGAGCTTGCACTTTCATATATGTCTATAGCTTTGTCCTATGTTAAGTCATTTTCCTTTATGCTTTCATATAATGATTCTAGCATGTCTAGTGTATTGTGAGTTCTTCCTTTGTAGGTTAGCTAGAAGTCTCCCTAGCAGAGTATAGGTGCATGTGAACAGGCTACCATAGTGTGTCTTAAAATGCCTCTGCTAGTTATTCCTCCCTGTATCTCCATAGACCCCTGGCTCACTGATGAAGAAGAATTTCTCGTATCAAATAAAGTGTATGTCATCTTGTTCTTGGTGGAAAGTGTATGTCAAAGCTGAGTAGATCAAGTATTTTTGGTGCATCACCATTTATTTTAGGTTCTACTTTTAGTAAGCCTTCTCTCTTCCCCCCCCCCCATTATTAGCAGTACAAAATCTAGGACCTCAGAGATGCATCAAAGGGAGCTAGCCCTTATCTAGAGATTTTCCCTTCAGTTTTCCCAGACCCACAGGCAAGAGAGGAGTCTCAATTGTGTCACATGGAAGACATGAGCTCCACCTCCTATCAAGGGTGCAATCCACAGCATCAATAGTTTTTGGCACACCTGGTGAGACAAGTTTTTATTCCAAAGAGTTGAAGAATTTTGGTGTGTTCTTCAACCAACCAACCTTTGGAGGCTTTTCATCAACATGAATGATGACTCTAAGTTTAATCAACTAGTTAAGTAGTCTTGATGCCATCAAGGAATCACATTTTTTAAATGTATAATTCTATTGCTCAGAATCATGGACCTTGTTTTCCTTCATATAACTTTGATCAAGCTTAGGTTATTTATGAAATTACCTCAAGCAGCTCTCCTAGTTACCCTTCAATAATAAGGGAAGTAATGTTGGAGTTTAAGAAGCAAGTGATGGAGATAGACAGATTGGATGAACAGTATAGATATCTACAGGAGCTTATGTATAAAGAGGAGTGTTTATTCAGGCAAACACAAGTCCTACAATCCATGAAGGAAGAGGTAGCAAAATGGAAGAGTCCATTCATTCAAGGTAGTTAGCCTTGTGTGCCCCCTCATATTCTAAAGAAAGCCCCCTCTTGTGCACCAAATCCTTTCTACCAGTTAGCACGTGCTCACTCTAGCTCATCTGATGCAGTAACCAATCCTACTCTTAATCCATTACACCTAGCTTTCAAACATCAAAGGGCATTAGAGAAACCTCTCATGGAGACTAACCTTCTCAATTCTTTAGATTGTAGACCCTCCTTTGAAGAGAATACCATAAACCAACACATCTCTCTTCTAGAAACTCTTCATGTACATCAGTAGTCTCTTCCTAGTCTTCCTCAACCTCCTCAAGTCTTTCAACATGATGTCAAGATTCCAAGTTAGAAGAGGGAATACCATGAATGAGCTTAGGACCTTGAAGAGGATAAAGTTGCTACCTATTCACAAAGGAAAAGTTCCAATCCCAAGGTCATGAGTTAGAAGCAAACAATGGAATCATGGGTCAGAAAGGAGGAGAAAGGTTTTTCTCAAAATATTGA
Source organism: Torreya grandis (assembly GCA_037957365.1). Taxonomy (NCBI): domain Eukaryota; kingdom Viridiplantae; phylum Streptophyta; class Pinopsida; order Cupressales; family Taxaceae; genus Torreya; species Torreya grandis. The sequence continues at coordinate 111,517 of JARHVA010000952.1, forward strand.
AGAAGATGAAGCTGATCCTACTCATCATGATGATGATTGTGACCTCCAAGAAATACTCTATCAAGAGAATATATCCAAGTGAATTGCAAAATTGGAGTCTAGAATGAGGTACCTCAGCCAAAGTGTGATGGATGGTTCAGATAAAGCAAAAGATCTTACATCTGAACACACCCCATCTACACTCCACCAAGAGAGCTATTAGGCCACATCTAATATAAATAAAGTGTTGGCCAAATGGAAGGAAGAGAATCATTTGATTCTAGCTTAAGGACTACCTCCTCTTCCACATGAGTTTAACCATCAGCCTTCCACTTCATCCCTTCTCAAGGAAGAACCTATTTTGCAGAAGGCAAGTGAAGAAGAGAGGATCTAATTTGTAGCTACCCAAGAGGCTATCATAGATGACAATGAGGAGGAAATAATCATGGATGCTCACTTTGAATACATCATCAACAATGGAGAAGACACAGGTCATGCATACATGCGTATGTTCCAGCACTATGAAGAGGCAAGTAAGCATGGTGAGCCCTCTCCTCCCTTATTTGATGAACTTCCTTGTTGATTTGATGAGGAGGATGACCATGCCATGGAACTCGAGTTCAAAGAGTATCAAGAGGATGTCTTTGAATAGCTAGAGACTTTGGTCTTTGAGTAGGAAAAGGAGAGGCATGTTTATCTTGAGGAAATCATTGAAGAAGAGAGCCTTGCATAAGAAGGTGATGTTCTGTGGGATGAGCAATCAGTCTATGATCTCATTTCAAACATCACAATAGTCACCCTTCTTCAAGAAAGCCATGATCAAGTAGAATATGAGTTTGATAGCATCTTCAATAAGGTAGAAGGAGACAAGCCAATCCATGATGGATATCAAAGGGCTTATGGTGATGAGCCAGCAGCCATTGATTTCTTGATGAAACACACCAACATGAAGAACCAGTAGAGGTAATCTTCCAAGAACAAGATGAATACATATATGTTGGAAGCATGTTTACCCTTGATTCACTCAGCTATGAGCCAATCAAGGTGGCAGGCAAGAAGAACAAGTCACCAAATCTCCATTCTATCTAGCCACTTGTCTGGCACCATAAGTTTTCTTGTCATAAAGGAGACTTAAGAAGTTTCCCCTTTGATCCAAGAGGGAGGTAAATATCCTTGGTTAATTATACATAGTAGTTTGCTTTCATTTTTTCTTTTTGTGTTTTCCCTAAATGTTGTTTGCACAGGTAGTGTTTTTAGTCTTGTGTGTGTTTTCCTTTGTGTTTGGGGTAAAAAGCTTCATGATTGATTCTTGGATCTTTCGGGGCTATTGCTAACCTTTTCAAGCTATGTTTTGACTCCATGCCCAATGGACTTTGAGGCTGTTGGTTTCTAAGCATAGTAGGCATGCTTCCCCTAGGAATCACTAATTTATTGACCATTTTGGTCCTACAAGCCAAAATCAGTCTCCTTCTTCCCCTCACTATTCTAAGCCAGTTAAAATTTAGTTCACACAAGTCTTCTAGGAAAAGATGAACCAGTTCAAAAAATATAAGGCTTTTACAAAGCTTCTTCAGACTTTTGGTAGAAGAAATTCACAAGGAAAGAGACCGAAAATGTTCAAGACACTTTTCCTTAAGGTTGGAAAAGGTGGTTCAACATCAGGGTTCAACGACATGATCTTTATAAAGAGATTAGAGCTTTGAACTTTGAACCTTGAACCATTGTTAGTTCAATCAATTGGTTCAATCAGAAGGTTCAATCAGTGGGTTTAATCAGAAGGTTCAATTAGTTGATTCAATTATTTGGTTGAAAGGAAGGTTCAATCAGTTGGTTCAAAGGAAGGTTCAATCAGATGGTCCAATCGGAGGGTTCAAGAAATTGGTTCAATCTTTGGTTCAAAGTCTTTGGTTCAATGAGTTGGTTCAATAGGTTGGTTCAACCAGTCATTTCAATGATACATCTAATTTACAAGGGAATTGAATGGATGTGACTCCTTACAAAACACAAAGTGTTGAACCATTGAACTCTAAAAAATAGTTCAATTTCAACAAAAAGGTTCAAAGATAGAGACCCAAACAAAGAAAAGGCCAAAGGAAGGAAAGCTGAAGGAATCGACCAAATGATGATGGGCATGTAAATGTCAACTTTACGGTAATGAAATAGCTATTGATCTGTAAATGCTTAAGCACAAACCCGATGGAATTCAAAGGCCTTCAGGCCAAAGGGCTTAGATTGCTATAAGGAGCCAAGGGATGACAAAAGACAAAGCTAGGAAAAGACAAAATAATAAAATATGGACAAAATAGCCCAAGTGGCAAAAGAAAGGCATTGACAGGAGAGTTTTTCTAGAGGTTGAAATAGTCTCTACCAAGTGGTCATCAAGGAGTATGAACAGTGAAGATGTGCCAATTTCTTCCACACTTTACATTGATGAGTAGACAAACCACATGAATGTCTTGAAGGAGCAGTCTTGTTTGCAGACATAAAAGCATGGCCCATGATTTCACAATAATTTTAAACACCTAAAGTCAAAATTGGAGCCAACACAGCATCCTCTTTCAAGCTGTTTCCTCTTCCCAATACTCTCAATGCACATGGGCCACTTGCAAAAGGGTGCCAAATTCTTTTAAAAAGTGCACCATTGCTTCTTCCCTCTGGATATATATTTGTAGCTTCTCATTTTTGGAGGGATCTCTCAACTTGTATGGCATAGCCCTACAAGAAATTTACCTTAAATTGAAAAGAAGCATTTTTATCTCCATTTTGAGCTTGCACTTTCATATATGTCTATGGCTTTGTCCTGTGTTAAGTCATTTTCCTTTATGCTTTCATAGAACGATTCTAGCATGTCTAGTGTATTGTGAGTTCTTCCTTTGCAAGTTAGCTAGAAGTGTCCCTAGAAGAGTATAGACGCATGTGAATAGGCTGCCATATTGTGTCTTAGAATGCCTCTAGTAGTTATTCCTCCTTGTATCTCCAAGGACCCCTGGCTCACTAATGCAGAAGAATTTCTTGTATCGAATGAAGTGTATGTCAGCTTATTCTTGGTGGAAAGTGTATGTCAAAGCTGAGTAGATCAACCATTTTTGGTGCATCACCATTTAGTTTAGGTTCTATTTTTAGTAAGCCTTCTCTCTTCCCCCCCCCCCATTATTAACAGTAGAAAATCTAGGACCTCAAAGATGCATCAAAGGGAGCTAGCCCTTATCTAGAGATTATCCCCTCAGTTTTGCCAGACCCATAGGCAAGAGAGGAGTCTCCATTATGCCACTTGGAAGACAGGAGCTCAGCCTCTTGTCAAGGGTGTAATCCATAGTGTCAATAAATATAGTGATGTCAACCTCTAGGGAGTAATGTCAATGGTACTATATGAATTTGACATTACCTTTTGAGAGTCAAAAATGCAACTATGGTATTTTATAAATGTCTGAGTAGGATATTTCACTCATTTAATATAGATTATAAATTTCCTATAGGTGATTGGTAACAACTTGAAATGGATCATGGTCATTCCTAGCATGCACATGTGTGGGAGTGGTGAGTGAGAGTTATTTGGAGGCACACAAGTCATGTAGGATAAGTGTAATTCAAGACTAACATTTCAAAGTTTAAAATACTAGAATTTAGTGTCTATAATTAGAAACAATAAAGATTCATGTTGTTATTCTTCAAATGCAACAATCTTAACAATATTTTTAATTTCATCTTGAGTTACATGTAACATTGCATCATGCAAGTGTGTATTCCTATAAATATATGAAATTAATTTTTCTTTATCGAACTCATCAAATCTACCAATAACGTTGATTGTTTCTTCTATTATGATTAAGTGATAAAGAATAAAATAGAAATTAGGTTTTAAAAAATATAAATAAATACTAAAAATTAGACCCCTACAAAATATAAGGAAACCCTAAGGAATCTAAGGTTTGTTATAATCAAGATAAGTAACATGTTCACCAATATGTTTTATATTTTTTAAGGATTAATGTGAACCTAATAGCATAAAACTAATTGAATGTTTACATTACTTAAGATATATAATTATTAAACAAATTTGAGTGTAACTACCTAAATATATTAACTTGATATTTATGGAAAACACAATGACTAAATTAATTTGTTTTGGGTTTTTGTAGGTATGTGTAAGATATGGTCATCAACAATAATCATGGGAGAGATTGTGAATTCTCAAATCTTAAAAAAGAGATTGTGAATTCTCATATCTAATAAGTTCATATTATGGTGACAATGTTTGCTTGAATATAGAACTATCTTTTGTAATTTTTCTAATCTATGATAGTGTCGCATGGTGTGCCTATGTCAGATAAAATTTCCTATGCAAACAAATGTCTACTATCTATTGTTGTGAAATTTTACATTTCATAATAAAACCATCAATTATGGTCATACATACAATTAAAAGTGTTTTAAAGATAGGAATGGTAAAAATTTTGTAAAATAGGACATCGACTCCATATCCCAATGGATAAGGCTTGGGTAGAATAATGAAATCTAACTATATTTCAAGCTTCCAAATAATTTGTTAAAGATATCTCGACAATGTTTATTTTAGTGCAACAAGATTCTTGTCATCATGGAAAGTGTATTATGATAGAGAGAAGAGAGAAGTCATGAATTCATTTAATATTATCAGCACCAGAGTGAAAATTTAAAGTATAATCAAACTTCTCTAAAAGTTCTTGATTTTTGTCCCAATACAGGGACCAAATATGAGAGATGAAATTTGAATATAAACACTTGGTATAAAAATTTCATCTTGAACTCCAAAAATTAAGGGGGAGAAACATAGTTGTGGATTTCAAGTCATGAAAAAAACCAACACACTTTTATAAGTCGTGCAAATTTATTTTTACAAATTCCAAGTTGTGCAAAATGTCCCAACACTTTTCCAAGTCATGCAATTTGTAAATTCATTTTTCCACTTGGTGCAATTTGAAAATAAAAAAAATCCACTTGGTGCAATATGCAAATTCTTTTTTCCACTTAGTGTAATTTATAAATTGCTTTTTTCCACTCAGTGCAATTTATAAATTCATTTTGTATTTCTCTTCCTATGCAAATTTGTGTTGGTACTCCCCAATGCATACAAATTAAATATTTATTTTCTAATGCCACATACCTAAGTGTTATTTTTCTAAAAACCATGCATTTTACACTTTCAAAAGCCACACCATGTAAAAAGTACCTTCATAGTCTGCCAAACTATTTCAAGATGCCCCTTATCCCTACGCGTGGTACTACAAAGATTCAAGTTGTTTTTCAAAAGTTTAATTTCCCATGCCATTTATGGTATTCACATCTAAAAAAGTAGTTAACATTCAAATTCATCATTTCCATTTGGAAATTGGTTTAAGTGCATAATTTGTGGTACTATCAAAATCCATGGTATTACCCTTATAAAAGACTTTTTAAAATATCTTGTTTTACACCTATAATTTGTGATTATTGGTTTTTAAAAGGTGGTTTATGAATAAATTCATGGTATTTAGGGAATGGAGGGTGGTTTTGGTAGAAAAGTTCATAGTTTTCAATTTTTGGAAGATGGTTTCCATAGGAATCTTGTGGTTTTGATTATACAGCCTTTTGAGGACTCTTTTTCATGTTTTGTAAGCCCACCAGCAATGTAAAATGGCCTTCCCAAACTTGTGAGTTATTCCTTGGACTTAAAATACTTATTAAAATTTATCTAATGTATAGGTTTCAAATATGTTTTACATTATACGAGATTCACAATGCCTTTAAACATGTAAATTGCCCCTCTAAGGCCACAATCGAGAAGTCTTAGGAGCAAAGATTCAAAGCATGCTAAAAGTGCAAAAAGAAACAGTTGTTAGAGAAAGTTGGAATTATCTTCAACAAAAGTGAAGATGAATAGGCTCCATCAATAGATTCTAATCATTTCATGTTAATGTTGGATCTCAATTTGTAATTTTCAATTATAAATTTTATGTAAATTCAATTCATACAAATTCACTGTCACTTGGTGAGGTTCAAATTGTGTGATTTTGATTTACACATTTCAAGTGGTGTGAAAATACCAAAGTATTTTTGCTCCGTTCAAGTGGTGAAATTTTGTAGTTTCACTTTCACATGAAGTAAAATTGCCCCATTACATCTTTATACAAAATAAGTGGTGTAATTTTGTATTTTCACATTTGCATGTGGTGTAATTACACCAACTCACTCTTATACCACTTAAGTGGTGTGTTTTTGTAAACTCACTTTTGCACCATTTGTAATACAAAAAAAGGTGGTTGCACATCATAACCAACTTACCTCACTATAAATATGAGTGTTAGGCTCATTTCAAAGGGGAACTTTTTGGTAGTGAGACTCTATATAAACTTTTTGAAGAATGATATTGTATTTTTAACTCAATAACGATTAGAATGGAGAGATTTTGCAGGCTTTGTGTTCAGAATTTTTTTGTGAGTTATAACTTTGTGTATGATTCATTTGTATCTATATCTTTACTTTCAAATTGTCTTCATAATCTCTACCAAATTATCAAAAATTGGGAATTTTTCATTAAGTATTTCTTTTAGAATCTTTTTGTGTTATTTCTATGAATATGAAATCTCGATAGGGTTTAAGCAATTTTTTAATTGTCTTTTACGGGTAAATATGGGATGGTTATCTTTGGTCTATTATCAGTATTATAAATAATCTCAGTGTATGTTTTACACTCCTAAGAGTGTAATTATGTTTTTACCACCCATTGAATGAGAGAGGTTTCCATGAATACAGTGTTTTCTCCTTCTTTGGCTATTCTGGTAAGTTTTTGTATTTAGCTACCTAAAGTTGTCTTGCATTTTTCCAAGGATTATCATGGTAAGTTTTGTATTTAACAAGTCTATTATAATCATGTTCTTCCTTATATTTCTTATTTCCCCCCTCTTTTCTATCATTCGTCTCATTTTCCTTTCTAACTCCTTTTCATGATTTTTGGTTCAAAGTATGAAACCCCTAATAGAAAGCATTTTTGTTGTAAATAGATTTGAATAGCTTTTCCCCTAATTTTCCCTTTTTGGCTTTCAATAAAGGTAGATCTACCTAATAATAAGATAGGGAATTTATATTATATTTTTGACTGACGTAAGGACTCAGTTCTCACACTATAGACTCAAAGTCACTAATTTGTCCCCCTAACAAATTTTTTAGCCAATAATTTTTGGCAACTCTCCTAAGGATCTAGGTGATTTATGCACATAATGTTTAGACATTTCAAGGAACCTCCCCTAGAATGGAGGTTGGCAACTCTGTTGAAAAGAAGTACTTAGTGCTTGTACCTTTATCATTAAAGAAATTGTGTTGGTTCACCTCAACCCCAATGTTACCTATGTCCCATAGGGAAAGCATTTTGGGCCATTGGTTTTGGCCCAATATAATGAGTTCCCATCTAGCTCAAGGAAGAGCTTACTAAATTTTTATATATATAATGGTCAAGGTGTAGATAAACATATGTAGGCCTTCACAGTGTCTTGTAACATCTTGGGAGTTATGTATGAGGATGTTGTTATGAGAATTTTTATTGAAATTTTCATTGGACCTATTGTCTAGTGGTTTTCGTACCTAGAATATGGATGTGTAATAGATTAAAACTCTTTGAATAATAAGTTCCTAGATAGATTAAAATCAATTTTTAATATGTGTGCATTTTTGTTAGACTTTTCAAGATTCAAAAGCAAGATGATGAGCAAATGAGAGAGTTCATAGCATATTTCAAAAAATTATTGAGACTGATACCTCAAGTAAATTAGCCATGTCTAAACAATCAATTCTACATTTTCATTGGTTCTCTTCACCCAGAGATCAATTTCGTCTTGATGAGGAACAAGGTAAATGACTTGGTGGCTGCATAACAAGACACCATCAATATTAAAGATGATTTGATCATGTCTATAATGTTAAAGAAATAGGTTTCAAATGGTGATACAATTGTTGCAAATGATGATCAAGAAATAGTGAAACTCGATGAAATCAAGAGTTTTTAATATTTAGAAAAGAGAGTTTGAAGGTAGGTTCTTGATCAAACATGTCAAAACTCTAATAGAGAAAATGAGAAAGTGATACTTGTCACATATGATTGTTTTAGTTTCACAATCATGGAAGAAGGTGAATAGTTAGAATAACTAATGATTTATTAAAGAATAGATGAAGAATTTGACTTCCCACTTGGAAAAAATGAGAAAGAATTACCTATTTCACCAGATTGATTAAACCCCATGGTCTTAGCAGAAAATGGGTTATCTGAAAAACAACTGATAAAACCACAAACAAAAATGAGTAATAATTCATAATATGATGTTATACTTTTTAAAAGAGAATATATTGTGGAACTAGTTTTTAGTAAAGTAGATTATCCCTTCTCTATCAAAATGAATGACTCAATAGTAAACAATGAATATACCTTGGGTATTTTATTTTCAGGACCTACCATAGAAGAATTCTCCATAGAATTCAAATCAAAATAAATTATGCCTATGCAAATATAAAAACATAATCATGTCAAGGTTGAGGTTAAGGAAGACATCAATGCAAAACAAAATGAATGGTGCCCAATAATCATTACAAGCGAAATGGAAATTGTCAAGGTAAAGTAAATTGATGAAGATGATGATGATGATGACTCATTCAGTGATGAATTCATTTCTGCTATGAGAAGAAATGTGGAAAAGAATATCTACACTCAATTCATTCTATAAGATACTCCTATTGTTATTATAGCTTAGAAAGTAACATGCAACATAGTTATTTCTAGTTCAGATCCTGTATCTGGTATAAATACATTTGAAGTCACTTAAGAAGACACTAAAAAAGTATTATATTGCTCAGGAGTGATTATATAAGATTAGAGAGTTCACACTGTTTCCATTCCAAGATATGAAGACAATAATGGTTTGTTCACTCATGATCATCCCTATGTGAATGATAACTATAAGTTCTTCTTTCCACCTACTTGGTCACTACTATTAAATATGTTCAAAGTTCATGAGTCAAATTCATTGTTTCAAAATAGTAGGTACTTATCCTAGCTAGTGAATGGTTTTGTATATTCTTTTATTTTTCCTTATCCTCCCTATAAATAGTTTTGCTTTCCCAATTTTGGTTTATTTCCTTTTCCTATTTTGTTTTGGTGTGTGTGTGTTTCTTTCAATAAATACAATAGGTTTTTTGTTGTTCCTTGCTCTCCTTGTTTTGGTCCTTCTTAAACATGTTCATAACCATGATCTATACCTCATTGAATCCCAATCAGTCAAACATCTTAGATCCCTAAGTGAGTTCTTTAGTGTAAATCTTCTTCAGTTCTTGAATGACATGCAAAAATGGGTTGTGAATTATTTTGGTAAAGTGAGTTTCCAAAACAAACTTTTAAGGGTTTATCTAGAAAATAGTTATTGTAGTTATGAAAATGGTGATATAGATCCTCATATCTCAAGAAGCAAAATAAACATGTTTATCATGGATCTCTTCAAGTGAATAGGTGGTGAATAAGAAAAATTTGAAGAACAAGTGATCTGGTCTAATAACACATGTTCATTTCTCATATGATCGAGATGCGTGAACTAGATGTTAGTTGGTTAGATCAAAATATATAAATATTCAAAGTAGAAGATCTAACCCAGTAGCACATGTTCATTTCTCATACAATTGAGATAGTCGAACTAGTTATCATTTAAACATATCAAGACATGTAAATGTGAGCTACATAGAATTATTTGGGAATTTGTAATAATAAGACACTAGTCATGTAATATTTTGGATTTATTTTGCATTCCCTTTATAAATGTGGTCCCATAGTCAGAGCTAATTTTTATCATGTAATTTTGCATTTCATGACAACACCCCAATTGCACTCATATAGGCAATTGAGTTGTTTTAAAGACAAAGATGGTAAAACTTTTGAAGAATGGGACATCGACTTTGTAACCCAATGGACAAGGCTTGGGTAGAATAATGAAATTTAACTATCTTTCAAGATTCCAAATAGTGTGTTGAAGATATCTTGATAATTTTTCTTTTGATGCAACAAGATTATTGTCATCATGGAAAGCATACTATGATAGAGAGAAGAGAGAAGTCATGAATTCATTTGATCTTATCAACACTATATTTAAAATTCAAAGTATAATCAAACTTCTCTAAAAGTTCTTGATTTTTGTCCCAATGCACAGACCAAATATGAGAGATGAATTTTGACTACAAACACTTGGTATAAAAATTTCATCTTGAACTTCAAAAATCAATGGGGAGAATCATAGTTATAGGTTTCAAGTCATGCAAAAACACCAATGCACTTTTACAAGTCTTGTAAATTTGTTTTTGCAAATTATAAGTTGTGAAAAATACCCCAACACTTTTCCAAGTCATGCAATGTGTAAATTCATTTTTCTATGTGGTGCAATTTGAAAATTCTTTTTTCCACTCAGTGTAATTTGTAAATTCTTTTTTCCACTTAGTGCAATTTGTAAATTATTTTTTCCAGTCGATGCAATTTTCAAATTTGTTTTGCATTTTCCCTTATTGTTTAAATTTGTGTTGACACTCCTTGAACCATGCAAATTAAATATTTATTTTCCACTACCATGCACGTAAGCTTCATTTTTCCTACAACTATGCATTTTACTCTTTTAAAACCCAAACCATGTAAAAAGTACCTTCATAGTCTGCCAAACTATTTCAAGCTGCCCCTTATCCCTCCATGTGGCACCACAAAGATTCAAGTTGATTTTTCAAAAGTTTAATTTCCCATGCCATTTTTGGTATTCATATTTGAAAAAGTTGTTAACATTCAAATCCATAGTATTCCATTTGGAAATTGGTTTGGTTGCAGAATTCATGGTATTATCAAAATCCATGGTATTGCCCTTATAAAATGCTTTTCAAAATAACTTGTTTACCACCTATAATTTGTGGATTTTGGTTTCTAAAAGGTGGTTTATGAACAAATTCATGGTATTTAGGGAATGGATGGTGGTTTTGGTGGAAAAGTTCATATTTTTCAATTTTTGGAAGATCGTTTCCATAATAAAGTTGTGGTTTTGATTATACAACCTTTTGAGGACTCTTTTTCATGTCTTGCAAGCCCACCATCAGTGTAAAATGTCCTTCCCAAACCCACAAGCTATTCCTTAGACGTAAAAAAACTTTATCTAATGTAGAGGTTTCAAAGATATTTTACATTGTGTGGGATTCACAATGCCTTTATTTATGTAAATTACCCCTCTAAGGCAGAAACCATGAAGCCTCAGGAGCAGAGATTCAAAGCATGCCATAGTGCAAAAATAAATAATTATTAGAGAAAGTTGGAATTGTTCTCAGTGAAAGTGAAGATGAATATGCTCTGTAAAAAGATTTTGGTCTTTTCATGTTAATGTTGGATCTCATTTTATAATTTCCAGATGTAAATTTTATGTAATTTCAACATTATAAATATAATTCATGCAAATGCACTATGTCACTATGTGAGTCTTGAATTGTGTAATTTTGATTTACACATTTTAAGTGGTGTAAAAGCACCAAAGCATTTTTTCACCATTCAAGTGGTGAAATTTCATAATTTCACTTTTGTATGAAGTGAAATTACACCAACGTATCTTTATATTACTTAAGTGGTGTAGTTTTATAATTTCACATTTACACGTGGTGTAATTACACCAACTGACTCTTACACTACTTAAGTGGTGCATTTTTGTAAACTCACTTTTACACCATTTTTAATACAAAAATAGGTTGTCACATACTATAACCACCTTACTGCACTATAAATATGAGTGTTAGGCTCATTGTAAAGGGGGAATTTTTGAAAGTGAGACTCTATAGAAACTTTTTGAAGAACGAGATTTTATTTTTGACTCGATAAAAATTAGAATGGAGAGATTTTTCAAACTTTCTATGCAATATTTCTTCATGAGTTATAAATTTGTGTATGATTCATCTATATCTATATATCTACTTTCAAATTGTCTTCATAATCACTAACAAATTATCAAAAAATGGAAATTTAACATTAGGTATTTCTTTTATAATTTTTTATTATTGTTTTTATGAATGTGAAATCTCGATGGGGTTTAAGCAATATTTTAATTGTCTTTTATGGGTAGATATGGGATATGTCAATAGATGCTCATTTCACCAGCTTTTGCTACAATAAAACCCATGACAGTAGGCAAGGACTGAATGGCTATAGCTTCACACTATTATATAAACTTAGATATTATAATATTTCTTCAAGCTTTTGTTTATCAGGGTCACATAAAAGGCAAGAGAAGAGCATACACTTAAAGTTAAAGCTACTAGATTTTTGAGACTCAAAAAAAATTTGATGATTAATATAAGCAGAGAGGTCTTATTTATAGCAATATGGGAGGTCCTGCCTGGAATCTTTGCCTAGGTGGTGTCTGTCCCATCATGCTTTATAGCATGAAAGTTAATCTATAGTGATATGTTATTGGACAAGCTTGATGAAGACAGCTGTCTTGGTGGGTCCAACATGGCTTCCACTTTGGTGAGCAAGTCATCTTCACTTATAGGTCAAAAAAGACATCTTATTTGAAATATACTAGAAAGACACCAATGGGGTGACCCATGATTATGATTGTAAGGAGTACTTCTTAGAGTGATAGGGAAATAAGATTCCCACTCATGTTGTCATCTAATAATAGTGTGGATCACCGTATCTTGATCATGATTTTATTCTTCATGGATGCTTTGAGGACCAAACCTTGCAATCCATCTGTAAAGATGGTCATTATGAGGTGTTTGAATTTTGATGTGCCATGTCCATAATGGTCACTTTAACAATTCAATAAATTGGAAATATAACAATTCACTATTTAGTCTGTTGATTGTGATAACACCTTCATTTCTTTGTTGATTGGCATTAATGGAAGTTGCATTTGACATCTATAAATCATTAGCTATAGAATAATAAATCCTAGTATACCTGGGATGCAAACCTTCTTAGAGGATCTATTCTTGGACTATTATATTTAAAGAATCAAACCTTTGGTTAAGAATTTTGGTTAGATTAAAATCAGGATAAGGTTGATGCATTAGAGTTGTAGAAGGATTTCTGCTAAGCCAATCTACCATTATATTATCAGTGCCTTTTATATCTTCGATAGAGAAATAAAACTGATTGAAAAAGGCTTGCCATCAAATATATATACCTCTTCCATCCTTTTTGTCATGATCCTTTTCACAAAAGGTCATGAACTGGGTGCAATCAGTTCTTATCATGAATGTTGGAAAGTATAAAAGTCTTAGTATAAATTTCTCAAGGCATGTCTTAACTGCATATATCTCCTTATCAGAGGAGATCCATTTTAGAATATCTGAGCTAAACACACCACTAGCAAATTTCCAGATGAATTCTTTATTTTCTATACAACACACTAATATCCCTCCCCAAGTGGTGTTAGATGCATCAGTATAAACAATAAAAAATTTAGACCTTGGGATGTGTAATGTTGGAAGAGAAGAGACTTTTATCTTAATCTTTTGTATGGTTGTAGTATGCTCTTCCTTCCACTGGAATCCTTTCTTCTTCTAGAGAATCTCTTGAATAATGAACCTATCTTCACCAGAGTTAGGATAAAAACTATTTAAATAGTTCAATAATCCCAAAAATGCTTGTAGAGTTGGTTTATCCAACTGGTATGGGAAACTGATGATCTTTTCTTTGATATGTGGCTGAACTTGCAACTTGGAATCTTGAACTATCATTCTAAGAAAATTACATTCTTGTTTACATAACTAGATTTTTGTTTCTGACAAGACTAATCTAGCATTATCAGCTAGCTCAAAAAAATTTGATAGATGGGAGAAATGCTCAGAAAGAGAATTACTAAAAATTAGAATATCATCTATATATACACAAAGATACTTTGAATTGCCTTTGAAGATGCCATCCATGTGTGCTTGGTAGTATGTTGGTGCATTCATTAATCCAAATGGCATAATAGTCCATTAGAAGTGGCTGAAAGGGAAGCTAAAGGCTATCTTTTCTCTATTGGCTTCTTTTAACTTGACTTGATAAAAACTAGATTTACAGTCAAACTGTGAGAAGTATTTACATTTGGCTACCTTCTCAAGCAAATAACTTTTGTCTAGAATAGGATATTGATATGGCTATGTAATAGAATTTAATGGTCGGTAATTGATGACCATTCTTTTCTTTCCTATTTTTTGCTCAGAGTGTTTGTTTACCATAGAGGCATAACAATAGAATGGAGACACAGATTTTTCAATAAAGCCATTTGCCTCTAGATCTTTAATCTGGCTTTCCATTTCAATATAGTCCTGTGATGGTATTGGGATTCATTCCCCAATCTTCATATGTTTTCCTTCAATGATTTTTATTTCCATCTCAGGCATGGATTTTGACCAAAACTATTGAGGGTTATTAGAACAGATAGTGGTTTTAATCTTTTCTTCTATAGCTTGGTTTTTAGGAGGGACTGTAAACTCAGGTGTTTGATGCATAGAACTGGGAAACTGTTCAATGGTATAAATCAGATGAGGCATCCTCAATCTTTCATTTTATATTATGAACATAACACTTCTGGTAGTAGAGCCATATGGTGAGTATTTGTCTATAAAATTACGACCTAATAAAATATCTATAGGCATTTTGCATAAAGCAAAGAAATCACAATATAAGATTTTATTTTGTATCCAAAGGGGTTGCTAGTTTTTATACAAATCATAGATAAAATTATTCCCTTGGACATCTAAGCTCTTGTAAGCTAGGGAGTCATCCAATTTCTTCCAGTCTTGGATGATTTGTGGCTTTGAAAAAGAAAGTGAAGCACCTGTATCTATTTGGGCATCTATTAGTCTACCATTTATTTCTATAGTAATGAACTAGGCAAACTTTCCATTAATCAGTTGTGTTAGATAAGCTGGTTGTGGAATTTTTAAGGGAGGAATACTAGTACATACCAATTTTTGTCTCCCTGGATCTTGAATAGAAGTTTGCTCTAAGTTGATAGTTTCTTCTTCTTGTGCTTCTTCATCTTGTGGATTACTACATTCACCTAGGCAGCAATCTTGGTTAGAGTAGAAAGAGATTTCTACTTCTTCATCCTTTTCTTCTTCTTCTATGGGTAAAAGTGTATCCCATTGTGGCTCGATCTTTGGTGAATGAAGTTCTCTTGGTGGTTTTGTATTGGTGAATTTATTTTTCATCTAAGAGGCGCTAAGCTTGAAAGAGCTCAAAAACTACAAAGGAGGATGTTGAGGCCTTTGCATTGTTGGTGGAATTCTTGGGATTGGTGTCTCTTTCTGGTACTTCATCATGGTGGTGAGACTATCTTCCATAAGCATCAAATGGAAGACTTGAAGAATCGTGGTACCATGGTTTTTGCATATTTGTGAGCAGTTGCTCCAAATCATTGGCTAATGATTTGAGAGCATCAGCTTCATCATCATTAAAGTCTTCATCGAGGAGATCATCTAGAATTGGTTCATAGATGTCATCATGTAAGTAAAGATCTTCATCAGAATCAATAATACCCCACCACGTGGCTACATTAGAGGTGAAAATGGCTTTAACAATAGGATTTTTACAATGGCATTGCAGGGCAAAATGGTTAGGTTTATGATAGATATAGAAAATAGGTTGCTTGGATGGAGGGTGTGGAGAGCAACATTTCTTTAGATAGCATTGTGAAGGAGCATAGGAATTTTGATGAGGGAAAGAGAGGCACTTAAAGGATAAATGCTTGTAGCATTGCTTCTAGGATTTCTAGGGCTGGATAAATGGCCGATAACCAAAGGGGGCTATTTCAAGGAAAATTGGAGTGATCTGGGAGGCTTGATGCTTAGTGATCTTGCAGAAGGTTTTGGTTTCTAAGACCAAGTACATGGCTTGTTGCTTATCAAAATCAATGACATCAAAGAGAGAGAGAGAGAGGTCATCAATAGTTAAGCTTTTAAGATCAATATAAGTGATAACCTTATCAATAAGATTATAAGGTAAAACATGCCAAAATTTTAGTTTAATTTTGGTAGTACCAAAAATTATACTTTCATATGCTAACTCATGAAATTGTTTTGTAAAGGCATCAAACTAATTTAAATCACAAAGCTCCATTTTGAGAAGCCATTTCTTTGACTCTAATTCATGATTGCTGACTAGAGGTGCAAACTCATTAATAAGTAAATGATATAAGGCAACTAGAGGATTAGGATGATGATGGACTTATTCCATTTGATCTTGCTCTATCATTGAATCCCACCATTGGGTAACAATACCCCAAAAGAATTTTGAAGCAAATACAGTGGTACCAACTAGATCTAAGTGAGAGGCAATAGTGATAACCCTCATAGAATTACACCATGCATAAATTTCATTTAGAGGATTGAGTGTATCATGTATATTCAAGTACCATGGCTATAAAGGAATCTGTGTTCTTTGCATCAAAGAAGTACTAGGATTATTTTTCGAAGTTTTGAAATTAGAACCAAAATTAACCTCATATGTTAAAGTAGGAAGTTATTCTACATTTTTTGCTTCTTGATCCTACTTGACTAACCAGTCAAGACTATCTTCTAAAGCTGTAAGCTTAGTATCAATAGAAGACAACTGGTTTTGTACCTCATGATATATTTGGTTCATATTGTCTTTAAGAAAGGTTAGCTTGTCTAGGCTATGTCTAATATATAGGATATCTTTACATAAGTCATCAAAATTTTTAGAAAGATGAGAGTTAAATCTAGATACATAATTTATGTGCTTGAACTTAGTAGAAGGTTCATTATCTCCTTGGAAAGCAGTAGAAAAATAACTCATAACTCCTTTTGTTTGTCTATAAGTACCTTTATGAGGTGGCCATCTTCCACCCTTTTATAGATTTACATGATGGTCAAAATAAAATTCAAGAGTTTCTTCTCTAGGAAGACTCATCATTGTACAAGGCAAGGAAATTGTAGGATCAAGTCCTTGATTGATCTCTTCATCTTTTATGAATATATGACCTACTTTTACAGCTCTTCTTGCAAAAGTAGAGGATGAGGAAGAAGGTCATGGAGAAGACATGGAGGAAAATTTTGTAGAGAGAGATATGGGTATAATATAAATAGATCGACCATCTTTTTTATGTACAGTTGCTTAACCTCTCATTTTATGAGAGACATGTTTTAACTAGTCAATCTTCCAATGAGATGGAATTTCTACAAAATCCATATGTCCTTTTTGTAATTTGACCATGCCACTTAACCTTTGAGCATATAGTAAATTTTATAGAATTTTGGGGTGATTGGTATTGGTCATACTATAAATAACTGTGATGTTCAGAGAGGCATATTTGAATTTTCCAAACATATCTAGACCAAATAAGGATGTGAACAGACCCCAATAATCTAAAGATCCAAACTTCACTTCTTTACAACCTTTATCGTGGACTGCGACTAAAAGGTTAGGACACAACTCAAAATAAATAATATTATCATTAATATGGCCAAGACTAGATAATTGATAGGAATATTTAAAGCTAACTTGGCATCTATCATACAGGGCTAAATACAACACGGGAATGTTTAAAGGCAAAGAGACAGCTATGCAGATACCAAGAAAATCACTAGATGATCCAAACCCAGGAGAGGACATTTGAGATGAAATGACATGCCATAGTTAAGGTAGCCACCCTAATCCAGCATGGTTTCCTGATAGAAATGAAAATTCATTTAAAGCATTGAATGCATAGCATGGGTCGTTCCATGGAAAAAAGTGCCAGGCCTTTCTTGGCTGCTATATAATGTAATCTCTGATTTGATATAAAGGAGATCTTCCCATTACCAGAATCAAAACTCTACCCAAATTGAAAGGCATTACTGAGACTTTGAGCTCAGATTGTTCATATTATTTTATCTAAATGAGAAATCAAGTTACTTATAGACTTTGTGATGTTATAGCTTGTGTTATTTTAAGAAATAGTTCTTATGTCTATTTCCTAGGAGCATTCTTGTTTACTTGATCTAACAAGCAGAATTAGTGGAAGTAATCAAGAAGGTGTCTTGAAACCAACTGTAGAGAGACTTTGTGCCCCCATAATTGCCTTTAGTGTGTTTTCTTTTTGTTCTTGTGTAAAGGATCTTAGGATGACTTTGTGTCCTCATTATCCTTTGTATTATATTTCTATGTAAAGGACCTTGGGATGACTTTGTGCCCTCCTTGTCCTTCGTATGTCACTCTTAAGCAGTCGAGGTGGAGACTTTGTGCTACATCTCAGTCTGCTGGTTACTACGCCCTTGGTTACCAGTTACTTGTCACTACCTAAAAGAACTCTTCTTGTTCCCTGCAAGATCACTTCTGAAAGAAGAGAAGTGCCTTCAGTGTCTTCACCAAGATTTTCTCCTCTATTTGTGAACATCATCTCTAAAAAAAGAGAGATGGATGGTGTTATCCTACCCTCGAGTGTTATTTTCTGCTTATATATATAGTATATAGTGCTTCATACTTATAGGGAACCTCCCCTTGATGAGAGGAGAGATTTGTCCCCTGTTGATATAGTAAACCTACACATCTGGCTGACCAATCTCCCTATGCTATGGTTGAAGAGACCTATTTTGCTCACCAATTTGCTGGTTGACAAAATATTCACCCAACATAGTAAATGTAATGTGATGATATTATGATCAATTAATATTTGTAATATTGTTCTTGGTTTATCTTGAAGACTTGGTACTTGCAATGGTTTTAGAGATTTGATATTTGATATCTCCACATTATTTTCTAAAATATATTTTTGTTTATTTATCCAAATTTATGTTTTATTTTAGTGTCACATATGCATGGTCTGAGATAATATTACAACTATTGTTTAGATTTTAAATATAATCATGATTTATCATTATTGTCTTTTCTTTACCCCTAGAAGATTTTGACTGAATGCAAATTTTTTATTTGTTCCTTTTCATTATTTATGATTCATTCTTATATTATCCAACTCTAATAATTGTGAAGAAAGTGCGAGATAAATATTCATTTGAAGGATTGAATTTTAACTTGCATAGCTGATCATTTGTCAGATCTACCATGTTGGTATCATCGTCATCACTATCATATTAATTTGTGCTCATGCTAACTTGAAGTTATAAATTCACTAGTTAAGAAAGGTCAAGAATACATTTTAACTATTCTATATTAGCTTGTGGTTCTTACGATATAGCTAATTTATATGTGATGATTGGTTTAATATCCTTTTCAGTACTTGATTCCCTCATCTCATATGTATGCATATGGGCTAATAGAATGGGTTGTTATGTAAAAATGATGGTAGGATATTCCAATTACTATTGTGATTAGTTATCATTAGTAGATTGTGTCATCTTATAATATCTCAAAGGGTCATCATTTGTTGGTTATGTATAAGAATATCTTTTATGTATGAATTTGATACATCTATCTAATGTTGATGGCACTACTTCAATATCATTTACATCCAAGGGAGACACAAAATAAATTTTTAATGTAATTGATTATGCATAACATATAAATAAATAGGTATCATCTTGGGACTTATTTTTACATATAATGAAACATCCCCAAATTTTTGATGCAGAGTATTGTTAAAGCCTTTTTATGATTTGATATAATTATTGAATATTATGTCGGTTAATACCCAATTATTTTAGGAAGGAAATGTTACATATATTCAATCCATAACCATTATCTATCAATACATGTTTCACCATTTTACTTTGAACTTAAACTTGAGTGAATAATGGCAGATTTTGCTCTATTATGTGTTGTGTAGGTAAGTATTTTTTATCAAAGTTGATGAATCTTTTGATATCTTTGAATGTATTCATGATAAATACAAATGATATAGGTTGTGTATCACTAGATAGAGTTATTTATTACAATGCCTTATTTAACATGTATTTGTATATTATCAATCTCTTGATTAATTCCAAGATGGAAATTTTAGCATAGGTGTTCTTTAGTTTATCTATGATGTCATACCCTTTGGCTTTATTAGATTGATTCATGGGAGTTGGAGGGTGTTAAGGAGGAACGTGTTGACTACCTTTGTTTTTTTGCATGTGATGGGCACCCTACCTCATCTTGTGTTGACAACATGAACTGCATAATCTAAAATTTCCTTATGACTAAATTTATCCTCATTATTATTTATTGTTGAACTCATTAAATAATAAATGTTAATAAATGAACTTGAATAAACCCTGGTAAATGAATGCCCTATGTTTAGTTGTAACATGTTTGAAAATTCATATAAGTATTTAGAATCCCTTTACAACATCATAGATTACAACAAGTAATGTGTCCTAATGAGTGATTCTAGGGACCACTACTAACACTAAATAGAAGCCAAGGGGGAATTTTGAGTTATTTAATGCTAATATGGGAGAGAATGAAGGTGTTTACATTATTATATGGACATGTATTTTTTAAGATCCTTTGGTATATCATTTTACCACTATATAAAAGGGAAAAGTGATTACTTAAAAATTAATAAATGGCTTAATATATATAGTTTAAAATCCCTTTTAAATATAAATATCTAATTAGAATTCCCTTATAAATATATTTTGAAATCTCATAACTTTAGTAAATTATTTATTTTTGATCATTTTTAATATAAAAATGTTTAAGTAGCAATATATTACACACTCTTAATGTACATCATCTTTAGTATAAAAACTTTTAATCTCGATTATCTTCAATATGAAAAAAATCAAATAGTAAAACATTACACATATTTTCAAGGATTGTTGATTCAATATAAACCTTAGTCTCTTTATATTCCTATTTCCATTTACTTTAATAAACATTTAGGGGCTTTAGTTGTTAGATTGGTCGTTTCCCTCCTAACAAAGAATTTCATCCCTATCATTTTATCAGTTAATGATATTTAATATTTGTCTTCATTTGATACCACTCCCCTAGATGATATAATAAATTTAATATAAAAATTAACTAAATATTCTCTTAATTTCATATATTTAATCTTAATGGAATTGAATTAAGGATAAATTCAAGTAATTAACATTAGAATGTAAAGATGTACTTCAATTGATAAGAATCAAATGTGGGATGCCACTTTGCTTTAGCTACATATGGGG
The DNA here is from genome assembly GCA_037957365.1 of Torreya grandis. Lineage (NCBI taxonomy): Eukaryota > Viridiplantae > Streptophyta > Pinopsida > Cupressales > Taxaceae > Torreya > Torreya grandis. The sequence continues at coordinate 132,613 of JARHVA010000952.1, forward strand.
CAAATGTTACATCATAAAACTAAGGGGTGAATGGCCAATATCATTATAAAGGAATATTTTAATTTCTTTCATCATGAGTTAACATGTTGTAATTTAAAGATAGTCCACTTCACATAATGAAAAGTTGGGTTGAGCAAAGATAGATGCTTTGAATAAGCTCAATATAATAAAGTAGAGTGGAACAGATTTGGAGGTCAAAAGTTCAAACTGGTTCATGGGTGGGAATATTTGGGCAAGGGATATGGGGAGGAATATAATTCAAATATATACCTAGATGGGGTGGATTTGGTGGTTACTTTCTAGTTTGGGTATTGGGGAGCGATGCTTAAGAGTTGCTCACTAGAAATCCTACTCTGGTCTACTTGGTCAAGGTAGTCAATGATTCTTAGATACATAAAGAGGGTGTTCAAGGACTCTAATTTACCATAGTTTTAGGTTCCATAGAGTGTTTTTTATTGTTGGGGGTCCAAGGGTAATGACCCATATCTCTTTGGGTGGCTTGGCTTGGTTGATAGTCTTTTGGATGTGTTTCTATTGGCTGGGTGGTTGGTCGAGGTTGCTTTAAGAAGTATCATTCCCCACCATATGGGGAGTGGTCTCAGTGCTAGGGAGACACTTAGTCTTATTTAGATAATACCTTATTTTGGTGATTGTTTTATCCTCATTAAGAGGATGATTTGTGTTCACTTGGTTTTGTTGGGGCTTCATGGTCGTATCTTGAAAGGTTTGTTATTGTTGGATTATTTTGAGCCTCAAGGTGAGGTCATGGGAGGGGATAGATATTTCTAGGCTATGCTAGTTATAGTGGATAGATCAATGGCATAATTTTTTCCCTTCTTGAGGGAGGTTTGGCTAATCATGTTGGTTTTTGCTTTATGCTCAACAAGTTTGGTTTGGGTTTTTGGTTTAGAAGTTGCACTTATCTTTTGATTGGAGGGAGTTGCCCTATTGGTTGAATGTTCTGGTCAACCCCTTATCATGAGGGACATGTTCTTATAGTGTGAACTAGGCTTTATAGATCTTACTTGTTCTTTAAGCTCAAGTTATTATTTGGTAGATTTGGTGTGCATGCCCAATAGTTATGTTACAATCTCATGGAAGATGTGTAGATGTCATAAGGAGATAGAAGATTTATGGATGACTATACTAAATTTTGATTTACTATGGTTGTGGGATCCTTCAAACCCTTTTTTTGTGCTTGTTATAATTTTGGGACCCTTAAAACCCTCTCATTATGATCTGGTATGATTGTGGGATCTTTCAAACCCTCTTGATTATGGGACCATTATTTAAAAACCTCTCTTAGTTGTGGGGCTAATAATCAAAACCCTTGCTTATCCAGTTCATAGCTCTAGTTTCAAAAGTGTTTTTGGGGATATATTTAAAATTCCTTGTCATATTCTTTTCATGTTTTTTTAATGTTTGAGTGGTTAATGATGCTATTGGATATTGCATCCCATTGGTGTTGTTTGTGCAGTTAGTTAGTGTTGTTTTTTTTGGTGTTTTTTAGTGATTATTTTTAGTGGATATGGGCCTCCCATTTTGTGCCCAGACTATTCCTCACCCTAGTCAAAGGTGTGTACACCATATCAAATAAGAAATTATGAGGAATGTTAAAAAAATAAACATAAATATGAATCCCCACAATTGATGTCCACATGAATATATAGTCATTAGTTATAGTTAAATTAGGTTGGGTAAGCTTAGAAATTTTAATACCCAAAACATTCATATCATTTATATATTTATTTGGGTTGAAATTTCATTGCTTCTATTTTTTATCAATGGTATTTTCATTAAAATAATCGTAATTAAGACTTCTTAAATAAGTATGAATATTCATAACATTTGTTGGAGCATTTACAACATCTTGAAATAATGCATACAAAGGGTAATCCATCTCAAGAATACTAAAGTTTAAAGCAAGTACAAAGATATTAAGGCTAAAGAGATCTAATAACATAACCATAAGGAAAAGCAACACTAAAAACATGCAAAATATAACCTTAGACTCTGAGTGATAGAGCAAGCACAAAAAACTAGGATTTTTAAAAAACATATGAGGAATAAGGCTAATGATTAGATAATGAAATAGAACAAGCCATAGAAAAACTAGATCTATGACAATAAATCTAACTTTAGAAGGTAATAAAATTGGAAGGCAATGCAAGTTTACTAAAATGTAATATATAAATGTGGTTTTTAATCAAAATACAATACAACTTATAGTGCACAATGTTTAAAATTAGATATAAATAAGCTACAATATTATAGCAGTAAAATTTGACTTAATTTTATAAAGGAATTTTAAAAAAAATTGAAACATACAAAGCTAGGGTTTTGATAATAATACTAAATTGTCATAAATATGTACACTTTTGGAGGTTGAAATTATTTAAAAATAGATCTAGGAACCAAGGTGAACATAACCCAAAAAATATATAGAAAATTGATAATAGTAAAATATTGACTAGGAGTAGAGTGCTACACTCAAGTTCAAACCAAGAGTATACTTCTACATTCTTTGTCACTATGTTTTTTTTTGAAAAAAAATAATGACACTGATCATTTTCTCTTGTAATTTTAAAACCTCTCACTTTTCAATAATTTATTATGGATCACCAGTGATGCAAGAGCATCCCTACTAAAATAATAAAATTATTATTTTGAAAATTCAAGTCAAGGCATAGGGCATAAACATGTAGATGTATGTCAGGAACATAAGTATGAATTCAAGGTGGATGGAGTCACAACATGTTATTTTTTCAAAGGTTTGGTTTGCATTTATATATAGGAGGAATGAAGTGAATACTACATAAATATTTAAGTGCAACAACTAAGTAGGCATAGTGGAAGATTTATTCTATTCAAATCAATATTGATGCATGAATGATGGTGAGAAGTGCACAAATAATTTTTCACATAGGTTACTTAGTGAAATCCCAGTGAGGGCATATGAGCATTCATTGCATAGATAGGAGAAAAGGCATAACAAAACTACATACATAGGAGAAATATGTTAAATCCAAAATATGTTAACTCCAAATATCTTGGAATAGATTTTTGACTCTTAGATTCTTGGAGGTAGATTCTCAAGAGTGTATGCAACCCTAGTTGCACATATCAACCTGTAATAGTTTGTATGAATCCATATTGACATGTAATGTTGGAGAAGCCTGTATAATGTAGTGTAATGCAATAATTTGAATAACTTGGAAGTACTTAGAGGAGATTATATCAAATTATAGATAGAGAGAGAGGATTTTAGCCCTAAGAGTGTGTTTATAAATTTGAGGGACTCCATTAGTGTAGTGGGAAGCTTGCATGTTTGTAGCTTAGTCCCAAGTATAACTTGTAGCTTGTGCCTTTGGGAAATGTATGTAATCATATTTTCATTTTGATACAAATATGATTTTATGTTAGTGACTAGCGTGTGTGTGCTCATTTGGATGCATAGTAAAATAAACTCTCCATTGGATACCATAACCAAGATTACATCAACTAATATTAGAATAAGCTTCAAACCTTGGAGTGTGAAATGTGAAAAGGTTGCCTACATAAAATGATAAGTAGAGATATTGTAGCTATAATATTTATACCAGAGAATGAATATGTAGCTTAGAATAGTTATTGGTGATATCAAAACCAATGTGGATGGGAGATTAGGTGAAGTATTATATGTGTTGATTGTAGTGCATACTGACTAGATGTTATGGAAGAAGATAGATGGTGTAGTTTTGCACTAAGGGATGATTAAAGTGATGTTGAGGGAAAATGTCAAGAAAAAGGCACAAGAGAAGATGAATATGAAGAATTTAAAATGGATTCAAGTAAGGGTATAATCTTAATAGTTATCTCATAAATTGGATGAAGCACCAAGGTTGGCATGTCGTGTATGTCTAGGTGTTTCAACCCAGAATAACTCACTAACTAGCTCACCAATGTATAAGAATACTTTTGTTTTGATAACATTAATGATATGTAGCATGTAAAGGTGGCACAAAACAAGTTTAAATGTTGTGAAATACTATGGTGGAAGGCAATGCATAACGAGCAATGAAGAAGAAGTAAGGATAAAATCACCAAGTGGGACAAAATGGTTATGAATATGAAGGATAAATTCCTACCTATATATTATTAGGTGAAGTTGTTCAAGAGATTGTAGAACCTAGGACAATAATATTTTAGTTTCAATGATAACATGGATATGTTATTAAAAAATCATCATAATATCATATCATAGTGAACTTGACCAGGGAAAGGTTGTGAGGTACTTGAATTGGTTGAAATTTTCCATTTGAGAAGAGCTAAGTATGGATTGAATTCAAATAGTGGAGGAAGCCTATTAGTTTTTATTGAAGGTAGAGGATAAATTATCACACAAAAAATAGATCAGCATATCAGAGAAATAAAGGTTTACTTGGGAGGATGAGGAAGCATTGGAAGAAGGAAAAGAGACAAGGGAGAACATGGTTGTGCATAATGTTCATGCACAAGATCAAGGTGAGACTCATGAAGGAGCATAAGGATGGTTTTAAGGAGGAATATCTTACTTGTCCATATGGAAATGGAGATTCATTAAAGGAAGGGGAAAAGTTTTTATAAGGGCATGTTTCAGTTGTGTACAATGTAGACATAGAGTATATGAATGTTCACAAGTACAAAGTGACAGTTTTCAAATTTCAAAATCAATTGCACATATTGTACATAGAGAAGAATATTTAAATGGGTTAATTGAAAATTAAATAGAATTAAAACATGGATAATCCTTGTTGATGAAGAGAGTATTGTTGAAGATGATGAATTGGCATATAGGAAAATCCTCTTCTACATAGTGTGCAAGTTGGAAAGCAAATGTTGCAAAGTGATCATGGATAGTGATAACATGGATAATATGGTCTTATGTGAGATGGTGGAGAAATTAGGTTTGAAAAATTATCACATTTAGACCCATACAAGGTGTCATGGCTGCAAAATGGCCATCAAGTGTTAGTGAATGAGCAATGCCCTACATAATTCTAGATAGGCACATACTAAAATGAAGTATGGTATGATGTGATGTCAATGGGAATGTGTCATGTAATTTTGGGAAGGCCTTTCTAATATCATAGGAGGGTTTTGCATGATGGTAGAGAAAATATAAATTACCTAGAGAAAGATGGAAATAAATTCACATTGAGTTATTTGAATTACAATGGATAATGGGGGTGCAATAATATTTGCATACGTGAGTTGGTGGTTTAAGGAAAGGAGTTCCTGTAAGAGGTAAAAAATGATAAGGTATGGTTTACTCTTATTCCCAATTCAATGCAAGATGAATTCATAGGCATGAAGAAATAAAAATAATAACTAATTTCATGTGAAGTGAAGGCACTATTGAAGGATTTTTTCATATATTATTTTGAACAAACTATTGGAAGGATTGTTGTTGATGCAAACTTCCAACCATCATATGGATCTAATCCATGAAGCAAGTTTTCTAAACAAGTATAAGTATAAGATGACACCTTGATAAAATTAATAGGTGTAAATTCAAGTGCATGAGTTACTAGACATAGGGTTAATTAAGAAGAGTGTGAATGTATGTGCTATAATGTTGGATCCAAAGAAGGGAAGAAAGTGTCACATGTTCATATATTCAAGGGAAATAAAAAAAAGCATGATAAAGTATAGATTACCATATCTACATATGGGTGACTTGATGGATTTCTTGATTGGGATGAAGTATTTCTTTTAGATTATCTTGAAGAAAAAGAATCACCATATTTGAATAAGAGAATGCAATTAATGGAAAATGACATTCAAGAAAAAGGTGGTATTTTATGAATGGTTAGTCATACCATTTGGACTAATAAATGTGCCAAGCATGTTTATGAGGCTTATTAAATAAATGTTGAAGACATTTATATGAATGTATTTCATTGTAAAATTGGATGATATTATAGTTTTCATCAATAAATAGACACTAAAATTAACATTTATTGCTAAAATAATGCACTTGTGATCAATTCTCTTACACACTTAACTCAAGCCCAATTATATGGCTCTAAGTTACTATTCTTCTATTTCTATTAAAGATAACCTTCACCTCCAAGAAAATTTTGATTTTGAATATTCCTATTCACCATTCCAAGCAACCTAAACTCTCTATTAGACTGATCCACACTTCCATTTTAGTTGTCTCCACTCTTCAGACAAGGCTTCTCCTTCAGGACTGTCCTCCTCACTGGTAGTCTCTGAATCCACTAGTCGCATCCTCCAGCCAAATAATGACCATTTTCTCAAATTTAAATTCACATAATCACCCCACACATTTCACAAGTTCCATTCAATAAATTTTTAAGAGGATCACTATAAAGCCACATTTTCTAATCATTTACTCACTAGGGGCTCATATAATGAAAAAATACTAAATATGTAACCTCATATTGAGAGGAAAGCATATATTATTCTTAATTATAGGACCACATAACCCTAGTATCCCTAAGATAAGTCTAAAAACACGTCAAAGGTCACAAGTCATTTTTCAATCACTTAATCACACTAGGAATTCACTAGTACCTAACATTACACTAGTGTTTCACACACACCACTGTAGAATGGGAGAACTACATGGAGTTTGATCCCACTTCAAAGTATTTGTATGTAGGTAGCATCCAACATAATGGGTGTTAAGGTAAAGAACAAATTCAAAAAATAAGCCTTTTTACCCAATTAGTTTTTTATTCCTCATGTTCTATTAAGCTAGGGTTACAAATGAAGAATAAGGTACATAGCAGCTTCTATAGTGAATCACATAGATTCGATCATGCACATAAGACTTATAGGTGAAGTTGCACATGTCCATTTTTACATAGAGAGATAAAACTCTACCAAATGTCAACACAACCTATAAACACTAGTTTAGGTTGACCTTGTCTAAATAGCACATCTTTTTCCAAGGCAGATGTGAAGCTTTGTTTTTTATTCACAATGATATTCTTAGAGATACATAGTTGTAGTCACATTCCTACATGTTTGATTTCCAAATAAGTCATTCTTATTTGGTACTTTCCTTTTTTAGTATTTTTCCATAAATAACAATTTATAAATCAAAAATGTTTACTTTATGCTTACCTTATACATTTTTATTTTACACAACACTTTGTTTAATTAGGATCAAAACTTTTTTAATCCAAAATTTGATAAAACAAAATATTGAACATGTATATTAATTGAATATTTCAAAACCCTAACCATAGATGTTGTTAGGGTTTCTTTCCTTTCTTTTTTTGTTTCCATTTATTATATTACAATTTTCATATTTGATAAATTATTTGTTAACAACAACCTTCTAAGTTTCTATCTCATATTTTTTTCAATATAAGAAAGTTGCTTCCATCTATATTAGAAGTACTAGACTCAGTTTTACTCAAGTTTAAAATTTCCAAAATTTAGTTGTTAACAACATAATAGCAAAATAAATTAATAGATTTTATGACATAGATACATGACAATTACAAGGGTTTATTTCAAATAATCAAGATATGCAAGACATATTTTTAAAATTTGTTAGAAAGGAAATTAAGAAAGAATATGAAGGCCAACCCTATGAGACTTCTATTGCTATGGGTTCTCTACCTTTCTCTACATTATTCAATATAAATTTTGTACCACCATATACTATGGGGGAAACTCAAGGGTTTTAATATATTAACATGTCAATTCCTATTCAATCATTTGAGACACTACCATTAGTTATCACACATTTTATTCCTAATGCACAATCCCTTATGTAGAACATTGTAGCTCTATAGAATAAGGTGTTGCAAATAGAACAAAGTGATTTGAAACCTAATTATGCCCTTGATTCAAAAAAATTATTACATACTCCATTGGTTCAACATATTTTTTCATACCCTATACCAACTAGTTTTGTGTCACCTAAGCTTACATTGTATGATGGAAAAGGTTACCCTAAACAACATTTGAGAGAATTTCACGTGACATGTTTAGATTATGCAATCAATTATAGGTTGTTGATTAAGTTGTGTTCAATAAGTTTAAAAAGGTACACACTCAGATGGTTGTATTATTCACCACATTAGTTAGTTCATGAGTTTAATCTTTTGACAGATTTATTCCTTGCAAATTTCTTAATTAATATAAGTGAAAATATTTCATATGCACAGATTATTCATCTCAAACAAGAATCTAATGAGCCCATCACAGAATATGTATTATGGTATAATACCATGCTATCCAAGATGATGAATCCTATGGTGGATGATGAGTTGTAATACATCTTCAAGAATAGTTTACTCACACCACTACATGAATCCATTATGTTTAATAAGTTTCTCTCATTCATAAATTTATGTCATATAATAAAAAAAAAAGAGGTCAAATTATTGGTAATAAGTTAAAGTATATAATTAATCCAAATTCTACTTCTCACACCAAGAATCTAAACAAGCCACCATACAAGTTGAGACCAACTAAAAATAAAAGTGATCAAAAGGCAACAGTGAATGCCTTTCAGATTCTACTCCACACATTGTATTATCAGCTCCTATGAGGAGATAATTTATGAATTTGCCAAAATCTCCATACAAGGTATTAAAAAGTTATTGGAATGAAATAACATATCTCTTTTGTTAGAATTCAAATCACATCAACACATAAAATTCACCATAGGGTAGATCTTGTGTCTACAATAGGTAGACCATAATCATTTTATTAATAATCAAAATAAGTACATAGAAAGGGTGTCAATATGTCATTGACCCTTTTACACACTCAAACATGAATATATAAGTTTTCATCTTATGACTGGTAAAAACTAACTACGTAAATAAACAACTCTCTACAAAAATTCAACCTGAAAGATAGTTTTATTATTAACACAAAAAATTAAACTAACTAATTTTATTTGAGGGGGTGTCTCTATAATAAAGATACATGCCTCTTTACAATTTATTTATTTACATAACAAATCTAAACTATAGTTAAGACTTTGGAACAAGTTCTAACAAACCCCACCATTATCCAAAGTTAGTTCTTTAGACACATGCTAAGCAGTTTTCTAAATTTTTCAAATTTAGTTCTATAAAAGAGTTTTGTGAAGATATCAGTTGTTTGATCAGCAGTTGAGCAATGATCAGTAGTTGGGAAATATATTGGATCAAGTACTTTCTTCAACACTAGCATTTGTAGATAATGATATTTGACATCCATATTTTTTATTTTGGCATGAAATACTTAATTTTTAGACATCTTGATTGCACTTTGATTATCAATGTATAACTATGTAGGAACAATATGATAAATCTAAAGATCTTCAAGCACATAAATAAATAATTTCTTTGGAAGCATACCATGTTAAAATTTATTCATATTCTAATGAAGAATTTTCCAATGTATCCTACTTCTTACAACACCATGCAATGGTAACCAAACCCATATGCATAGTGTACCCTATTGTGGACACTGTATCATCCACATATCTACCAAAATCTACATCATAATACCCAATAAGCTTGAATTTTTTGTTGTAGTAGTACTCAATGCCATACGTTTTCATTATTTAAAGGTAACTAAGTACTCTTTTTGTTACATGCCAATGAATTTCTCTAGGCTTTTGTATAAACCTAGAAAAAAATCCAACTACAAAGGATATATCGAGCCTGGTAGTCATTAAGTATATCAAACCTCTTACTAACTATTGATATTTGGTGCCATAAAAAAAGGCACTACCATCATCCTTAAATAATTTTAAGTTAATTCCCATTAGAGTGAGGTTGTGGTTGTAATCACTCATGTCAAACCTATTTAATAACTCACTAATATACTTAGTTTATGAAATGAAAATACTTTGATCTTTTTTGGTAACTTCTATACCAAGCTAATAGTGAAAAATTCCAAGATCTGTCATCTCAAAACTATCTTTTAATTCCTTCTCTATAGACTTGTTGTGGTTTTCATCATTTCCTATGATAAACAAGTCATTGACATAAAGAACAAGAATTACCAAATTTTGTCCTTACACTCGAATATAGAGAGTATCATCAGATTCACTACATGTAAAGCCAATTTTCTACAAGTATGAATCCATTTTTTCATACCAAGTCATGGGTACCTATTTGTGCCCATAGAGAGATTTGATTAATTTACACACTTTGTGTTTTGCACTCACTTTCTCAAAACCTTGGGGTTGTTTTTTATAAACTTCTTGAAAATCACCATTCAAAAAAATGCTTTTGACATCTATATGATGTACTTTCCAGCCATTTTGTGCTGCTAAGACAAGAACCATTTGAATAGTGTGCCATTTGGTAGTTGGTACAAACATTTCCTCATAATCAATGTCTTCATGTTACACATAACCTTTTGCACCAATCTTTGCCTTATGTTTATCAATGGATCCATCTAATTTATATTTTACCCTATAAACCCATTTACATCTAATGGGTTGAACATGTGGAGGAGGATCAACCAAAACTAAAGTATTATTATTAAGAATGACATAATACTCATTTTGCATTGCATTTTGCCAAACTTGTTCAGTAGAAGCTTCCTCAAAAGTGGATGGCTCAGTGGAAAAAGTAGTAACAAGCATTGCATAATTTACTTGTTTATGAGAACTCCTGAGACCTATTATACCAACTTCATCTACTTTCAAGTCATAAAAAGTATTTTGAGCCCATTTTGGATACTTTTATAAATTTTTAAGATCAGGAATACCATAATTCTCATCATGTGCACCATTTTAAGGAATACTTAGAGAATTTTCAACACTTTCTAAGTCATTATTTTGTGAAATACTAGAATAAGTAGAAGAAATTGAAGGGACACTAGTCTCATACCACAATCTATGAGAATTAGCTTCATTTTTCAATCCCTTAGCACATTTTTTAATCTTCCTCTCAAACCTATCAAATTATGAGTCAATATTTATAGTGTTCATATTACCAAATTCATCAAATATCACATCCATGCTCATTATGAACATGCATGTATTTATGTAATCAAATGATACCCATTTTTATTTTTTGAATACCCAAGAAAGATGCATTTTCTAATTTGAGGTTCCAAATTAGTTTGATGTTCAACAAGAACTAAATCAAAACATATACATCTAAAAAATTTCAAGTGTTTAACTTTTGGTTTAAACCCATACCAAGCCTCATATGCAGTTTTACCCAAAATTGAAGTTGTAGGGGATCTATTTCTTAAATACACTATAGTACCAATGACTTCAACCCAACACTTAAAATCAAGTTGTTTATAGTGTAACATAGCTAAAGTTATGTTTATTCATTCAAAAACTCCATTCTATTGTGGAGTCTAAGCATTATTATATTTTCATTGGATTCCACGTTCCAGACAATAATCCAAATATTTATTTGAATTATACTCACCACCATTATCTAAATGAATATTATCTATTTGTGAACCTATTTATTTTTCAACTAAGTGTAACCATTCAACAAACTTAGTGAAAACCTCTAACTTTTTCATAAAAAACACCCAAGTCATCCTAGAAAAATCATCAATAAACAACATAAATTACATGCACCCTCTAATGGATGAATTTTTCATGTCACAAACATCACTATGAACTAACTATAAACATCTCTTAGCTCACCATGAAGAACTCTTAGGAAAGTTTTACTTATATTATTTGCATAAAACACATGATTCACAAAGAATACTATCTTCACAAAAAGTGTGAAAACCATTCACCATGCCATATCATTGTAAGTCTACCAAAGAGTGAAAATTTAAATGTCCATAATGGAGATGTCACAAATGTTGTGTAGACATCATACCTATATCAACAAACACCACAAGTTCCATTGTGGGAGGAAGTACTTTACAATGCAAACAAACCAAATTTCCATCCTCATAACCTATATACATTATTTTGTATCCATCTTTGATTGAGTTAATATAAATGAGCCCATTTTCAAGAATAATTTGATAACCCTTCTTATGAATAGTTACTAAGAAAAGAAGATGTTCTTTGTAATGTGGGAACATACAAAACATTATCCAAGTATTCTATAAAACCATTAGGAAGAATAATTCGAATAGACCCAAGTCTCTATGAATATGCATAGACTTATATACCAAGGATACTAGAGTGAGAGATGCTTCTTTGAAATTCCAAAAGAAGTATTGCTCGAATGTCATGTGTTTGGTTGTACTTTTATCTAAAACCCACACATCTGTGAACTCATCTTGGCCTCATATTCCATATAAGCAATGTTACCTAAAACAATGAATGCATATTCATGAGCAACATTGTTTGATTCATCATTTTCATGGTCTACATATTGAGCATAGTTAAACTTAGTTACTTTTTATGGCTTCTAATTTTTTTCAAAAGGAATCCTATACTGAGAAGCAATGTGACCAAATTTTCCACATCTGTGACATTGAATATTTGATCTACCTTAACCTCTGCCTCTATATGATTTGTGACCACATCCTCTATCGTTCATCTCATTTGAATGAGAGTGGATATATTGTTGATTATAATAGTTGTTTTGATTATATATTTTTCCTCTACTTTGAAATCATCCTTCTCTATAACCTCTACCCCCTCTATAAATTTACCCTCTATAGTTATGTTGACTAGAAGAAGAAGAAGTAGGCCTAAACTTTGTAACATGGGCTTCCTCAATTTTCTTAGATTTATTGGGTAGAGAAAGGTCATGTTGAATAATAAACTGATCAAATTTATAAAAATTTATGCTAGTGATCTTGTCAAAGATGTGAAGCATTTGCATAAAGTTTCTATATGACACAGGTAGTCCTTTTAATGTAGTAGTTACAATGAGAGATCGCCATATGATTTACCAAACCCAACCTTAGTATACTTAGTATCAATATTATTTAATTTAGACATATACTCTCTATATATCCCCATCTTCCTCTAATGACAAAATAAACAATTGCATATATATATATATATATATATATATATATATATATATATATATATATATATATATATATATATATATTCTTATGCTTGGGATTTTTATCATACAAATCAGATGAAGTCTTCTATGTAGTGTAATTATGGGGAGAGTTTTTAATATGAATGTAAGTATCTATAGTGAAATAAAACTTGATTAAAGTTATGGATTTATAATCATGCAAATTGAAAATATCAAGATTAGCTTGTCTTGTAGGCAATACAGGATTTTCATTCTTCATAACTTCCAATAATTTATTAAAAACTAATTATGCTTCCACTAAATGTTTCCACTCAGTGTAATTAGAAATTGTTAAACAATCACTATCTGAAAGTAAATTTTGAATTTTTAGAATTTTTAAATAAAATTAAATGTGAAAAGAAAAAAGTAACACACTCACAATAACACTTGGCACTAAATAATGCTTATACGGGGTTTTTCACTTAACCTCCACGTAGAGAAAATGAAAAAATTATGGGTTTTGCACCAAAATAAATGATATACACAATTATTTCACCAATTACACCCTTATTTCATCAATTACACTCTTATTTCACCAATTACGTCCTTATTTCACAAATTTCACCCTTATGTTACCAAAGAAACACACAACTATTCTTTTACACCCACTATTTCTCACTCTCTTACATTTTTTATGCCCTTTACAATATGCAAAACATGTATTTAGTTATAAAAAATATTCTAAAAAATAGAATATTCCTCTAAAAAGAAAATTGACCAAATAGAAAAGTTGACCAAAAGTGAGATTTGAACCCTGGACCTCCAACTTCTAAGGGTTTATACAAAACAAGCCTTTCCAATTACTCTATGAGCCTTTACAAGGCATATAGAGAGAATTTTATATTTAAACTTGATTTTTGTCTTTATGGAAGTAAAAAAATACTTTGCCAAGTAAAAAATTATTCTATCTGTGAAAATTTTGGAAAAGGGATAAAAGCCTTTATTTTTGTTGGACCCCCCAAACCTTAAAATCTAATCAAATTATATCATACAACTTTGATAAATGAAACTTTATTTTATTTTTTTTATTACAATGCCATGCTTAGCTAGGATGCCATGGCTACTCCAAAAAATAATTTGTGACCTTTCTCTTCCATACAAGGTCATACAAATATGTACAAGGTCGTACTACTGCATGTTTTGATTAGTTTCAGGCTACTAAAAGATAATTTTTTGCAAAAGTGATGATGGATGGAATATTTTGGATGCCATGGAGGTTGTAAAAGTCAAAATATAGGTCGTAAAACTCATAAAATTGGCTTTAAAAGATTCCAAGGTTGTTTGAGATCAGATTTTTGGCATACAGAGACTCAAAATAGATATAAAAACTTAGCAAAATCACTTAATTTTATTCCACAAATTTAAGGAGGTCATACCACATCTTCACAAGAGTTTTTGAGCTTGAAAAATGCCATAAAAATGGCTGATTTGGTTTGTTTTTGTAGAATTTTAAGAGTATGATTGAAACAAGTAGCTTCTATAAGATTCAGCAGGGAAGATCAGGGTTCAAAATGGAGGAAGAATATTATTTTGGTGCTGCTTCAGGCATACAAGCATACAAAATTAAATTCTCAAAGTATATAATTCATATATCCTCAAATCACAGGCTATGATAAATGCAATTAAAATGTTTTTTAAAAATTAAATATGTGAATAATTTTTTTAATTTTAACACCAAAGTTTAATAAAGGGCATACCTTATGTTGAATAAACTTATTCAATGCAAACTTTATTTCATGTGAGCCTTCTTTATCCAACCACATGAATTTTTATTTTACCCAAGTTCACCATGCTCTCTTTAACCATGCTCTGATACCACTGATAGCATTAAAATCACATCAAAACATAAAATTCACCATAGGGTAAATCTTGTGTCTATAGTAGGTGAACCATAAGCATTTTATTAATAATCAAAATAGGTACATAGAAAGCGTACCAAAATTTTGTTAACCCTTTTACACACTCAAACATGAATATATAGGTTTTCACCTTATGACCATAAAAAATCAACTACCTAATTAACTAACTCTCTATGGGAATTCAACCTAAGAGATAGTTTTATTATTAACACAAAATATAAAACCAAACTATGTAAATATAACTAATTTTATTCATGGGGGTGTCTTTATAATAAAGATGCATGCCAGTTTATAATTTATTTATTTACCTAACAAATCTAAACTATAATTAAGACTTTGTAACGAGTCCTAACATCTTCCTCCCATCAAAAAGGTTGATGTGAGTAAGCCTCTTCCAAGAGACTTTGATAAGAATGGTTTTTTTAATTTTCATAGAACATCAGGGGACACTACAAACAAATGCATTAGTATATAACATAAGATACAATATCTAATAGATGAGAACATAATTGATGTGGGCACCTCTATATATAATATAAAGGCACAACCAAGTGAGACTAGAAACATGAATATATTAAGTGATCATTTTCCTAAGCAAACAACTCATGATACAATAGATACATCGAGAGTGCAGTACACATACACTACACACCCTCCACTAATTTCTTATCATTTTCATACAAAGGCATAACATTATTTGAATGGCATCATCAATTCATATCATACTTATGTTACATCTAGACCACTCATCACATTTACAGAGCATGAGATAGTCAATGATGATTATGACTTGTACTCCTTATATGTTCGATCTCACATTGATCACCAACTTATACAGAGTGTTATGGTTTAAAATGGCTTGAGTGTGAATATGTTTATTATCACACTTCTCTATAATATTAGGTGCACACATAAGGATATGCTTCCTACAACAATAGTCATTAAGGGATTTAATAATCATATTCAAATTCCTATCAATGAGATTACATTATTGCTACAAGTTGGTCTAGTACATGTGGCCACTAAGTTTTTAGTTGTACCCAATTCAAGAGTTATTGTTATATTATTGGGATTCCTTTGGATTCAATGGTTTGATGTAGTTCCATTTATAGTGCATATATGTTTGAAGTATATTTATGATAATGAGGTTATTATAGTTCCCAATATTCCATAGGAATACCCCATCCAACCAAAGATTATTGTTCCTATATGATAGATTTCAGTTGAACAACCTCAAAAGGTTCAACCTACTCAAAAATTCTAGAAGTAAGTGGATAATACTCCAAGGAGAACTATCCTTATCCACTCAATCAATGTTTTGTCACATATTCTAGAGATCCATTATTTGCACTAGCATGTCCTACATTGATATTCAAAATAACAAAAGGTGTTCCATAAAGAGCACTCACTTAGAGTTTATACAATCCATGATGGGTTCTAAAGAGTCCTAGAGTTCACACTACTAAACAATATACATAACATTCTATAGATCATCATCATGATGGTGGCACTTATGATATAAAGTCAAATCCATTTTTAGATGCCGATTTCAAACCAATTCATTCATAATATCATGACAGTTTCAATTCATGAGAGTTCATCCTTCATATTATAGGTATAGGACCTATTGATTATGATGCTCTTATAGGAATCATTAGTTAGTTTTTTTCTTTCCAAATTTCATATATTTAAAAAATACAAAAAAAATATTTTTTCAAAAAATTCAAAATCATGGCCTATGCATGATATGTGTAGTTAAATTACATCAATCAATTTGTGATTAGTATATATAATATTTATCTATATCAAATTTATATAAAAAATGTTTCACAAGTGTACTTGAGTGAGTTGAAAAACATATAGGTTTTCATTTCAAATACAGTTGTAGGCGGTGATATTATCTCAGACTTAAAAATTATACATATCCAAAACTATGCTAACCTAGACATTAACACACTATGCTCATGTTTTATTCTATAGGACTTGTGCAAATGAACACATGTTATCAGTTCTTATATTCAAATCAATCTATGGCTTCCTATAGCTTGTTTATTTCTCAATAGATTCACTAGGGAATTTTTTACACATGTTTTATGATTCTATGACTATTAATTTATGTATTTTAAAAATACAGTACATTGCTCAAAATCTATTGTTATTGCTCACTTACTTTCACATTGCCATATTAATATATACCTAAGTTGTTGAATTTACTAATGTTACCAATTGCTCACATAGATCAACTATATTGATTCATGCATACTTATCATGTTTCACTTATTTACTTCATGCTTTGTGTGTATTCCTTGTTTGGATTGAGAACATTTAAACATGTCCTTTTTTATGGTTCTAAGACTTATTGTATGATTTTATGCATGTGAGTGACATTTGAACTTATCCTTTATATGTGACCCTTTGGCCTTCTTCTTTTATAACTTGTGTGTTTTGTGTGTACTCTTTGTGTGTACGCATCATGGCCATGACTATTGTTAGCTCATTTTTTTTATATCCATAATGGACATTATGCATATTCCCAATTATTTTATGGCATGATCAATATCATGTATCCTCCCTAAGTTATTATATTTGATTTACATTATTAAGTTTTAACCAATTATTCATTATCTTTCTCATTGTTAACATCTATCGTAACATGATATTATGTATGTTTGGTTCTACATATATCTTATATTACTACTTTCCAATTATCTATGATGATGTCATGATCTCCAATTTTATCATTAATACTCATATTTTGATCTTTTATATAACATCATTTGCATAACTTCCTTATTTTGAGTTAAGTTATTGCACAAGCTTCATAACTCACCTCAAAAGAGGGGGCATACACAATGGCGTGTCTTATAAAATATGATAAAAAAACCCAGTGCATAGATAAAAAGTGATAATTTTTACTCATATGACCACAATCCAATCTCATTTTATACCTAGAAAGCACTTCCAGACACCAATGCTTAATTTAGACAAGTGCATAGGTCAACCATGTCTAGAATAGTGCATTATCATCCCAGTAGTCAAAAAGATAATATTATAGGTTTCTTAGAATTACACACAATCTACATATTAGTTTCAGTATTAATTAGAAACAAATTTTATAGGCTTATACTTAGTTTTTTTACATATTTTGTTTAGAATTGGGGGCATCACGCACAACATGTGTTTCAAGGAGTTGCATAATTTTTATTACTATAAAAACACTTGATATTACTTAATTATGTATTATATATAATCATATATCATATTATGGGAATGCGTGTAACACTTGGTCACTTCTCTTACTCATTTTTACACCAATTTTTTACAAAATAAATGGAATCACATGTCATTCTCTATGTTGTATACACCATATTCAAAATATACTATTTTTGCACTAGATTTACAACAAAATAATCTATTGGAAAGTAATTGGTTTTTTAATTAATTTTTTTTATATATAAATTAATTATATAAAAAGTTAATAATTTTAATAATGGGTTTGATCATGAATCCTTATCAAGACCTTTTAGAGATGTGGTTTTACACCTCATGTAGTATATAATAATAGAAGGTATGTTTAAAGGTGTTTATTGGTCTCTATTCATATTTATGAATTACTTTAGGGATGATATACCCTTGAGTCTCCCATTCTCTATTTTTATTTCTATGAAAACCTCCATTAAGACATTGAAAAAGGGTAAATAAATAGTTCCTCAACATGAAGGAATGATTTTCCTCATTCATAGATATTTCAAAGGGATGAATAAAATTACCCTTGAACTTATAAAAAAACATAAAATCAAAGATGTGAGGACATATGAAGTTAGGAAAGTGTAGAAGATTTGGATTAAATATATGGGAAGTAATAATTCAAAGGATAAAGAATGTAGCATAACCAAAAACCCGACTATTGTAAAATAAGGCAGAGTTGTGAAAGAAATAAGTTTGAGAGTTGAAAAGTGAACAGGGAGGAATAAGAGACTTTGTATATCAACCTCAAAGGATATGAATAAAAAAGATGGCTAGATGATTTAAATCTACTCTAATACCATGGGTATGCAAATATGGAATCAAGCACAACTTGAGTTCTTAATCACACTTTTCTTTCAATAAAGATTGGGGCATGCACAATCCAATAAAAATATTCCAACATATAAATATCCAAGGGTCTTACCCTCTATAGTCACTATTTTTACACTAGAAAACATAATAATTTATGTACCTTAATAGGTGTATTTTTTCCTTGTTATTTTGATATATAATTTTCTTGTCTTTACTTTTAGATTTCCATCTTAAGTAAGGATTGTATTATACATGTTTCATTGTAGGTTTACATAAAGCATAATGAACACATGGCATACATTCAAGACTATTCTTCATAGGTAAGCTCAAATATAAAACTTTCCTTTTACTCGAGTACTTTCACTTTATGGCATTCCTAGAATGAGAATGTAGACACTAGATTTAACATTTATTATTGAAACAGTGCACTTGTGACTAATTATTTTACACACTTAGCTCATGCCCAATTCCATGGCTCTAGGTCACTATTCCTTTATTTCTATGTGGATGACCCTTACCTCAAAGTGAATTTTTATTCTAAATATTCCTATTCATAATTCCAAGTAGCCTAAACTCATTATCAAATTTATCTACACTTTCATTTCAGTTGTATTTGCTCTTCAAACAAGGCCGCTCCTTTAGGACTATGTCACTTGTTGGTAGTGTTTAAATATACCAGTCATATCCTCCCACTAAATAACAACTATTTTATAAAATTAAAATTCACCTAATAGGTCATCACATATTTTTTCAAGTCCCTTTCAAGGAAATTCCAAAAAAATTACTATAAATCCACATTTTCTAACCATTTTCCCACTAAGGGCTCATATGATGGAAAAACACTAAATATCTAACTGCACATTGAGAGAAATTCATTTATTCTTCTTAATTTTAGGCCCACACAGCCTTAGTAGCCTAAGCCAAGTCTACATACACCTCAAAGGTGACAATTTATTATTGAAGCTCTTAATTACACCATGATTTCACTAACATTTAGCATCACACTAGTATTTCTCACACATAATCATAATATGGGAGAACTACATGGAGTTTGATCCCTCTTTAGAGTATTGGTATGTAGGTAGCGCTTAACATATGGTATGTTGAGGTCAAGCACAAATTTAGCCACTAACACCATTTTCCCATTTATTTATTGTATTCTTCATTTTATAGTGAGTTAGGTTTCAAAGTGAAGAAGAAAGTACACATCAGCTTTTGTAGTGAATCACACAAATCTAATCACACACATAAGACTTTCAAGAAAAGGCACACATGTCTATTTTTACAAAGAGAGATAAAACCCTATCAGATGTTGGTGTAACTTATAGACACCAACATAGGTTGACCCTATTTGAATAGCAAGGCCTTGTCCCAAGTAGATGTGAAACCCTATTTTAGATTCATAGTGACCTTCTCAAAGCTACATAATTAATTTCACAATCATATTCATAGTTATACTTGTTTGATTTCTAGCTATTTCATTCTTATTTAGTACTTTAACTTTATAGCATATTTCCATAAATATCAAGTTCCAAGTCATAAATGCTTAATTTATGCTTATTTTATATGTTATAATTTTATGCACTAATTTAGGATTAAAACTCTCTTATTCTAAAATTTGATATAATATAAGACAAAAGAGGATCACCTAACACATTCAGGAATGTGTTTTAGAGGTTGCATGGAGAGAAGTTGTTGATAAATGAAAATAAGTGTATCATTATAGATAATAAGTTATATTCTTTGGATTTTTGGTATCCCAAGAAGGTTTTAAAATGGACATAGAGAAAGTGTACATGATAGTTAAGTTTCCATCATTGAGGATCTCATTTAAGGCATGAATATTTCATGATTTAACAAGATTTTATAGAAGGTTCATTAGCAAATTTAGTGGAATGTGTAGCAATCACAAATTTATTACAAGGAGATTATAATGCATTTGATTGGACATGTGAAGCTAGGCATAATTTTTATGAGTTAAAGAGGAAGGTAACTAAGCAATTAGTGTTGGTGATTCCATATTTTAAAAAAGTATTTAAATTGTATCAAAATGTGAGTGTTGAAGTGATTGGATAATTTTTGAGCCAAGAAGGTAGAGCTATAACCTACTTCATTGGGAAGTTAAATGACATCAAGAGAATATATAAGTCTATGACTAGGAGTGCAATGATATTGTGTAAGCACTTAAGAAGTGGATGCACTATTCATTTCCAAAGGATTTTGTGTAATACATAGACTATTAAGCACTATAATTTATCTACATCCAAGGAAAGTTAAACCAATAGCACATGAAGTGGATCAAATATTTTTAGAGATACACATTTGTGTTATAGCATAGGAGTGGAAAATCAAATAAGGCTATTGATGTGTTAAGGATGAGAGTTGTCTTGATGAATGAGATGTGAATAGAGGTCCTTGGATTTAGTTTCTTGAAGGAGCTATATGAACGTGCCAAGGATTTTCACAATTATTGGAAACCATGTGTAAACTCAACAAGCTTGTAAAGGATATTGTGGTTCGATTACTTTGTGTAAGAAGGAATGTTGTTCAGTGGAGTACAAAGTTGTTAATATATGAAAACATGATAAGATAGTGAAGGATTTGTAGGACACTTTGGAAGTGATAAGACATTGGTGCAATAGGCATCAAATTGCTATTGGCCAATGATGGGCACATATATGCATGAGTATGTGTAGAAGTGCACATTTTTCCAATTGAAAAATGGAAGAAGCCAAAATTTAGGGTTATATCGACCACTAACTATACCATAATAACCATGGGAAGACATTATAATGAATTTTATGTTAGGATAGAGGAAATGATTCCATATTTATATTGGTAGAAAAGTTATTGAAATTGGCAAGTTTTAACACATACAAAAAAATGTGATGTGATGAATTTTTTTATTTTTTATTTAAGGAGGTAGTGAGGCTACATTGATTTATAATCATCATAGTGTCTGATAAAGATACCAAGTTTTAATTCCATTTTTGGTGTACATTGTGGAATAAGTTTGAGATAAAGCTAAATTTTAATTTAGTGTACCATCCACAGACTAATAGACAAATAGAGGTGATGAACATCTTGGAAACTTATTGAGATGATAGTATAAGATAATACCAAGTATTGGTATGATGTTGGTGTTGTACACATCCAATTCTTATCACTGTTGTGCTAAAATTTCAAATTTGAATGATATTATGCAAAAATGCATAATTTAGACCAAAATCTCTGAAATGCTCTAATTCATCTGAACACATCACATTTAAGGGTTGATTCTTATCCATTGATCCATGATTGGAGTAATACATTTTAAATAATCATTATATTTTCCTAATTCACTTTGAGTCAAATTGTGACCAAGAAAAATGATGTCATGGACCACTAATATCCTTTGATTCATTAGCACAAATCATGTGCATGTGCCAATTCATGTCTATATTTTCCTAATTAGGATAATACAATGTACACAATCATCACCTTGTTTTTATTCAACTCTATTCAAATTATTACTAAGTAAATTGACATTTTTGACCATTTTGATTAAACATGCGACCAATTTCCAAGAATTACAAAATTACTAAGTAAAGTCATTAAGCAAGTCAAAACCAAATTAAGAGCTTAAGTGGAAAATCCAAGGAACGTTATTGAATTTATATTATTAAAAATTCATAATTTAAAATATTTAGACCATGAAATCACCCATTACATAATCAAAATGGTTTCAAGCACCAGGCATTGATGGAGATAAATATTAGGTTTAAGACCATCCATGCCTTTTTAATGCTCGCTTATTCCAAAATATAAATGGCTTTATCCTCCAAAATTGAATCAATCCTTGTCCACACATATTGATCTTAGGATGGATGGCCAAGGTTTATTCTCAACATTTATATAAAGATATAAATACATGAGTCATGACCATAGCTTTTAAGCTTCAGTTGTAAAATGTTATTATGCAGAAATAGTGCTAGATAAGCTTCACCAATCCCTCCAAATTGACCAATCAAGGAACCAAATCCATTAGTTTTAGAAGAGATGATGGAAGCAATCATATAACCACATTTACAAAGACTTGGAGCACTTAATCTAGGCATAATCATGTTTATTGACCATTTTTTAAGGAGAGCCACTATGGGAAGGTATTGTTTGTCTTGCTTTATGCATTAGTTTCTTGATTTCATTAACACCACCCCTCGAGGGAATAAGATTATTATGTTAGGTTATTTATACATATTATTGATTTTCCTTACTAATGCATGGACTAACTCTCTTTGTAATCCTTCTCAACATTTTTGGCATGTCCAATGAGACTGCACATCTCACATACCAATTTATCCTTCTAATTATGCATTCAGACCATCTTTTGATGTCATTTTTCTCTCTTTTATTCTAATTTTCGTGTTTTTTGTCTTCTAGACCAAACAAATAGGTCATCCTCTAAATATTTAGGTCATCCTAAACATTAGTAATATCATTTTGTGAAATAGTGAGGTCAACTTGAGTAACATTGAGGTCCCATGCACAAATAATGAGATTGACTATTATGTTTTTCTATTCACTGTGTGTTCTTAAAAATTGGAAAATTTGACTTACATATTATAGATATCAATCTATGGAATGGTGGGATCATATAATAATCATTGAGATTGTCTTGAGCTAAAATTATAGCAGGATCAATCTATGGAATGCCGAGATCACCCTCTATAATGGTAGGATCACTCTATCAAATAGTGAGGTCACCTTATGTAATGGTGAGGTCACTCTATAGAATGGAAATATTTCCCTATTTCAACAATCCAAAGAGTTAAAACATTAATCTTCAAATTATTTTTGATATCATATACCCTTGCTTGACTATTAACACTATGTTTTGTAGGATTAAGACACTTTACTAATTTACCTTTTACAACAACAAAGGCAAACTTTACTTCACATTTCACTTAGTGCTTTAAAATGAACACAAATTTTATACTAAGTTCTCTTAATATATTTTCCTTATTTTATTATTTTTTATCTATTTATTTTCTTGCAAACCAAGATTAGCATGTGCAGTCTCCCTTATCCCTTTTACGAAACTTGGGTGACAAAAAGGATTTTTTTATTACTTTTGTTGCTTAGTCTAAGCATAGAAGGAATGTTTTAAAATCACTCCCCAAGATCTGAGTGACTTGGTTAATCCCAAAATGACCTTTAAATTCCTTATAGATTTATTTCTTACATCTTAGCTTGTGGGCAAGAGTTCATCACCTCCCCATGAGTTCTTTAGGGAAACGTTGACTCAAGAATTCATCTCACATCATTGTTTCAACCTCACTCCATGATGGGGTATAAAAATTGAGTTGTTGAATCACTAGGACATTAATTTTAGTGGTTAAACTAACTCTATTAGCAACTACTGCCCTTAGAATAATGTCTTAATCTTAGCATCACACTACACTGAGCAATCTGATGGATGTACTATTTGTAAAAAGTGAAAGACCTTTTTACAACAAGCTAATTATCTTGAATATAAATGACATGTTACTCCTAGTTTTAATCATAAATATGGGACCATCTTGATCAATCAAAACTAGTAGTTTTTTGATAAACCCCATTTATCATAGAGTATTATTGGTGTAGGGTGAGTAGCCTAAAGTTCCATATCACCATATGATTTCATTAGAGAATGGGGGGTCTAAAAAACCCTAATTTTCATGTGCATATAAATTTATCACATTAACAACTCATTTCCTCTCAATAAGGTGTATATTGACATAATCTAATAGTACAAAGCAACCTTGTCAATTTTTAAGTAGGACATACACTTGAATGTTTTTTTATTCTTGTCTACTTGCATTATTATTGATTTTAAAAGCTATTTGTATGTGTTCCAAAACATGTCTAAAACAAAACACATATTAAACACCACATTTTGAATAAAGAGGCATTACAATGGAAAAATTTATTTACAATAAATTACCTTGTTCAAAATCAAATCAAACCATTTGTGCTTGTGTTTCCAAAGAGTGTTGTTATGTTATTTGTTTGGGTCTAGCCTATTAATCACCTAGAGATATAAATTCCTTTAGTCCAAATTTAAAATTTTACCTTTCTAATTTCTAACCTAGAACATGATTGGTCTATGTTGGAGTCTTGCTTGCAGTTTGGGCTTGGGCAGTTCACCTTTTGTGTTTGGCTTGAGTAACTTGGGTGAAATTTTTTGTTTAGTTTGAAAGCCTTTATCTAGACACTACTCATTATAATATTGTTTAAACTTAGGTTATCTTTCATTAACTCACACTCTAAGGTATTTGACCATTTTAATTTATTTTATATAGGGCGTCATTGTGTTGCCCATTTGTTTTTGGTTTTTATACTTAGGATTTCTTGTTTAGTTCACATCTTAAGCTTCTTGATCACTCAAGTCTTCTTCTAATTTTAATAATCACATCCCACCATGGATGTTCTCATATATTTATAGTATTAACATACTCCTTACTTAGGTTTTTTTGTGCTAACTTGCACCCTAAGCTCCAAGGTTATTCTACCTTCCTCTAAATTATCGATTTTGACCAACCAAGGTTGAATATTATCAAGACTTATTTCTTATAATTATGTGGCATCATGCCATTCCTTTCTAATTATAGATCTAAATCAACCTTTTATTTGTTTGATCTTACACAAACACTTTTTATGTTTATCAACCAAAATTTAAAACACTTCACAAACATAGAAAAACATTTTCAAACATGCAAAGATATACTCATAGTGGGGTCTCTTATGGCCCTAGTTAATAGGAAGAGAATTTTTATGATGGGGAAGAACACTCTATTGTGTTTTATGACATCCCCACTATGGTATGATCTGATCAAGGTTACTTTGAACACTAACCTATAGAGGATAAATAGAAATCTCTCCTAAGGTTGATAAAATTAGGAGCTAGACTTCTACCTGATTTCCCAATGGAGCAATTACGTATCTAGTAAAGGATCAACTATTGGATCAACCTCTTACTCATATCACAAAACCAAACATTATTTCCACTAAAAAAGGGAAAGAACCACTCTTGGATTCCTCCCCAACTAGTCAATATTATACAACCAAAACATAACAAATTAGTTAATGGTATGCTAATCAACTCATCACAAACTTAACAACTTTTTTAGTTACAAATTCGATTGATAATATTGATTTTTTGGAGTAATAACAACCATTAGAATAAGTACAACAATACCTAGCCAACCCTACATATGATGTGGACCTTGTGTCTTGTCTTGAAAAAATTAAACCCATAGATACTTTGTAGCAAGTTCTACTTGATATGGAGCATACTTTCTTTAATGATTATGAGACTCTTTCCCAGTCATAAAAACACATTGCTAAAGACTCATCACATATTGGGGGTATTTAAAAAAACACTTTATCAATTTCCTCTCAAACTCAAAAAGTTCCTCTTGCAAACCAATAATGGAAATTCCCTTTGGTAAACTGATAATAAGTACCCCAAAACCATTAGATTTCCTATAGTTCACAACAAAAAATTCTTGAGAATCAGTATCAAGCATCTAAGAATCGGTAATAAAATCTTTTAAACCAATAGAGCTAGACTTATTCACATCCAAAGATAAACCAAAATCAAAATTCTAGACAAATAGTCCATATCCCTAATAGGACCACACAGGGGGGTACATTCCTACCCAACAAATTTACATTTCACCAATAAATGCATCGAATATGCGAGAGTGGAATTTAATGAAAGAAATACTCACAAGGCTTGAAATAGGCAATCAAATCAAGATATACAAGTTTGATGAGATATGTCCTTATCCATTTAAATTAAGCATTCTTTAAGTACCATTTACACCTCACTTTGAGGCACCAAAATTTGATAAATATAAAGGGAAGAGTGACATAGAGAACATATTTAAGCATTCTTCATGTTATGCTATGAGGTAGCCTATAATAGTGTTTATTTTCTATGATTATTTCCATGTAGCTTGGTTGGACAAGCATTAGATTGACTCCTAAAGTTGCCAAAGGGATCGGTGACAAATTTCAATGATCTAACTAAAAAATGGTTTAACCACTTCTCTTATAACATTGAGCATGAGTTGATAGTGTTTGACTTATACAAAGTGAGATAAAGAGATGGAGAAAGCCTAATGACATACCTATAATGGTGGATAGCATTAGCTGGTCACTTTTAGCATAATTTTTTAGATAGGTAGCTATCTAACATTTTTGAATGAAACCTACACCCAATATGGCCCATAATTTGTGACTTGTTTGTGCTAACACATTCAAAGAAATAATTGAGAAGGGTGTATAGATCGAGAAGGCACTTATTACCAAAGGCTTAGTGAAAATTTACTCATGGGCTCAAACTTCTAATCAGACTCAACCACCTATTCAATTTAATACTAAGGAGAAACCTAAATCTTTTAATAAGAAC
The DNA here is from genome assembly GCA_037957365.1 of Torreya grandis. Taxonomy (NCBI): domain Eukaryota; kingdom Viridiplantae; phylum Streptophyta; class Pinopsida; order Cupressales; family Taxaceae; genus Torreya; species Torreya grandis. The sequence goes on from JARHVA010000952.1 coordinate 159,951, forward strand.
AAGAACATGGTGAGTAATGGAGTAACTAAATCACAGCATGTGCAAATAGTGTAATCTCTGCTTGTTTAAAATGCACAACCTAATCCACCACCCACTTTACAGAGAGTTCCTCCATGTAGAGGATTAAACAAATATATATCATTCAACAAGCTGGGAGAACCTATTGAGGTAGTATTTTAGAAGCTAGTGGCAACTAATTTGATCATATGGCTTGCACTGAAACCATTTCCTAAAGATCAACCCAAACCCAACTAGTATAATGAAGATCAGTTCTATAATTTCATCTTTTTATCATCCATGCCATTTTTTGATGTGTACAATTGAGGCATCTCATTAAATACCTAATTGAGAGTCAGGAAATTTAAGTAAAACAAGTAGCATAGAAGACCAATTAGGATATGGGCATTTACAAAAACCCATTTCCCAAACATAACCAACAACAAAAATAGAATAATCAAAACCAAGGATAGGATCAACATCAACAAGGAAAAGGTCATAAATAGAATCAACATAATCATAATCAGGATCATGATACCAAAGCTAATAACCTGGGTTATAATACCATGCCATGTGATTATAATAACACTATGGGGCATATTTTTTAGTAATCACGATGCCACCATTATAATTAAACTTGTGCACCATCTAAAGCTTTTCAAAGTGTCAGTCCCTCTATTTTAGGGTCATCACCCTCTTCTTCAAGTAATGTTGCACTAAGTTTAATCAATTCTATTACACTTCAGTTTCTATAGGTTACTATTTCTAAACCACCACCTAATTCTTCTAATTATGATAACTCCTTGTCGACTCAAAATTGTGCAGTTGTAACTAAACACTCATGAGTTACCCTTTAAGGCCCTTTGCCTTCTTCCAATCTTGAGATGAATTTAAACCCTTACCTTCCAATCCTAAACTGAACACTGTATCAACTAAGGCTAAACCTCCTTACCCTAATATTGAGAAACCATATAGTATTTCTGACCAACTAAGAAAAAGATTTGCACAAAGTTATATCCTATATCTCTTGTTTATGTCAAAATTTCACATGACTATTCTTAATGACTTCCTATAATAATCCACTATTCTTAAGGACATTGACCCTAGCCAATTCCAAATACTCATGGGACATTTATCTCTAAACTAGCAACTTACCGTTATCAATGAGATATGTTTTCCCTTGGTCATGGCCATAATAATCTATTATATATCAAGGTCATTATTGTTCATCACAAGATCAAATGGATTATTATAGATAATGGTTTGGGGTTGAATATAGTGTCACTAAAATTGATACAATGGTTGGGATATGCTACCAAAGACATGTAACCAAAAATAATCACAATTAAAGCATATGATAATGCTAAAAGAGAATCTTTACGGACCATTTTTTTGCCAATTATTGTTGGGCCTATAACCCATGATACCTTGTGCCATGTTGTGAACATTGAATTTCCTTATAATTTACATCTTGTTTATCCTTGGATCCATAAAGTATGAGTTTTCCCTTCTACCTTGCATCAATGCCTCAAGCTCCCCCATTCTAGAATTAAGGTCATTATTTATGCTGATCTATAGCCATACCATTATTTTAAACACTTAGAGGTTGAATATAGGAACTATAATTATTATCCTAGCTCTAAATTGGTAGCCAATAATAACAAATCCATAGTTTTTGAACCACCTAAATCTAATTATATAGACCCAAGTGATCTTACTTCCACTTTATCTGACCCATTTCTTGTAGCCTTTATGAACTAGCTTACTATTGAGGGCCCAGGAATTTCCACCTACTTTCTAAAATATGTTTTTCATATTAGAATGTTTCCCAAATTCCCCAAGTCCTATGGAAGACCCAAATCTTTCAAAAGCCCTTACAGGCCCAACATGATTTGGTAGAACAAAAACACATAAATAGTCGATGGTATTTGTACTATCCACTTCACCAAATCAAGGTCAAAAGGCCATTACTAAAGGAGATTGGTTGTATGCTGATAGCCTCACCAAAAAAAATTATAATCCTAAATACCATATCCTTGATTGAATTATGGATAGTTTGGACTATGCAGGTAAAGGCTTGGGGCCACGTTAATAAGGTATCCTTGAACCTTTATTTGTTGGCAAACCTACTATGAACTAAGGCCTTATATTTATACCACCTGGGGTGACCTCATATCTTTTAAAATTGAATCCTCTTTATCAACTAATGAAGAAAATCCTAGTAGTGACACAACATCCCAATATAGCACCTACAATGAGCTAGCTGACATTGACCGATTTTATTCCATTTCCATTATGGCTATGGCAACTCATTACCCACTTATACCCTTTGTTATCCTAACCTTATCGATTGGGATAAGCAAAATTTTATTATACCTTTAGATGAGTTTTAGAATTAGGAATCTATTGTAGAGTATATCGGCCTTAGATATGGGTTGCCATTTGGTGACCACAAACAAGGTCTCAACTTCTCATTGTACCCTACCACCCACTTTGTAGAGTAGGCAAACTTCATTGGTCATATAAAAGATAAAACATCAAGATCTTTAGGTGAAAACCTATTTGAGGCACTTGTTGGTTAGGGAAATAGTAAATATAAAGATAAGCCCTTGAGTGAAAACATGTTTTGAGCATTCTTAGATGGGTAAGTTTACTCACCTCCACCAGAAGTGCAGTGTCCACTAAGTCCAACCTTTATAGTCGCTTCTAATATTATTTCTAAACAACATAAATCCTTTGAGCATCTTGCTCTTGACTTTTATAAAAAACATTCAATTAGCCATTACTAGAATAAGCACACTCATATTCCTCTCACTATCCTATGGATGAGCCTTGGGACTCACAAACAATAGATGAAATAGAGGATTAGTATCAAACATTGCCTATTATTTTAAAATATAGTTCCATGCTCTTTATAGAGAATGCAACTAAGGCAAACTTTGGAACCTATGAATATCCTAAGATTGTTTATCTAGGAGCATCCCTCGCTAATGAGGAATTTTATTATATTATCACTATTCTAAGGGATTTTATTGATATATTTGCATGGGCTTACTCAAACATGATAGGCTTAGACCCTGCCTTGGTTGAGCATCAACTTGTAGTGCATCTAGATGCTAAGCTTGTCAATTAGAAATTACAAAAAATACATTCATGTATTTCCATATTATTAAAAAAGGAACTAGATAAATTATTAAGAGATGGCTTCATAACACCACTAGATTATACTGAATGGATATCAAATATAGTCCCAGTTAGCAAAAATCCATAGGGCATACACGTTTGTACAAATTTTAGAGACATCAACAAAGCATGTCCTAAGGATAATTTCCCTCTACCAAACATCAACATGATCGTCAACTCTATTGCAAGGTATGAGATTTTGTCCCTCATGAATGAATTTTTTGGGTATTACTAGATCCAAATATTCCTAGAAGACCAACATAAGGTTGTGCTCACCACAGCATAGGGAACATTCTTTTACCAAATCATGCCTTTTGTATTGAAGAAAACTAGTGCCACTTATCAATGCACCATAACATTCATCTTCTATGACATGATGCATGATATAGTTAAGGATTATGTTGATGATATCCTAGCAAAATTAATAACCCGTGCTGAACATCCTGACATTCTATGAAGAATATTTGAGAGACTTCATGAATATAAAGTTCAATTTAATCTGAAAAAGTGCATCTTTGGTGTTACTTTGGGCAAGCTATTAAGATTTATTATATCACAAAGAGGGATTGAAGTGGATCATGTTAAGGTCAAGGCCATCATAGAAATGCCTCCACCTTCTAATCTGAAATAGCTCCATAGCCTATAGGGTAAAATCCAATCTATTTGTAGGTTCATATCATAGCTATCAAATAAGTGTCATCTTTTTATGCACCTTTTGAAGAAAGGTGTCTCATTTTGATGGGATATTGAATGTCAACAAGCATTTACAAAACTAAATACATACTTGGCCAACCTGCCAATATTGAGACTATCAACAATTAGTTGGCCATTACTTATTTATTTATTATTGTGGTAAGTATAAGGTCTCAATTTACTACAACTAGGCAAAAGCACAGGATACTCCCTTTGTGCTCAACATTTAAACACTCAGTTGTGATAGCATCAATCCACATAGGGCATAGGCTTTATGCACTCACTTGAATTGTAGTTAAGAAATAACTGGGGGCCGCATTGGCCTAGTTGTGCCATGGCATGAGGCTTCACTAAGGGGACTTAAAAAATTCAATGAAAACTTAAGGTAAATTCATAGGCACAAGCCTTTCTCAAATTAAGCTTGGGGTCCTATAGGTGATTAAAGGGTCATGAGACTGATTTTAATTTTACTAAAAAGATGCAATTTAAATAGGGATTGGGTTAATAGTACAACTCTATACTCATCCTCCATACAATATGATGATGACATCACAAAAATTATAGGGACTCCATTAAAGTAGCAAAATCAGCAAAATGTATAAACTAGTAAAGTGAATGAACATTAATTTACATGATTAAATTAAAAGTATGAAATCACAATTCTTTGCATCACATCAATAATACAAGGCACGAAAACTAGATAATACATTTAATGAAACATCATTTGTTATTATTCAAATTCCATAGGAGATTGTATATTCATATCATAATATTAACAACCCAGAGGCTCACAAGTGATCTTAGACATCTACAATTGGAGCCAGGGTGGCCTTCATTCAGTCTCTAATATTTAATGGCCATTAAACTAAGGTCTCCAAAATGTGGTTTTGAATTCATTTTTCCAGAGCTTCATTATCATTTTTTACTCTTCCTCTTTTGGATTGATCTCTTTATATAAGCCTTTAGAAGCATCTTTTCTAGGGTGGAAGTTACATGTTGAGCGTTGAGTTGGAACTCCATCATCATAATTACTGACTCCATGACTCTGAAAACTCAACATTGTATTTTCCACATCTCTTCAAATATTTATTGATGCCCTAAATATTTGGGAGATGGTTAGTTATCTACCATCTAGCATAAGATTTGAGCTACAACCTCTAGCTGGCTAAAAAAAAATCCTTAGGCTAACCACTTGCCAAAATTATCTTCACGCATTGAGGTGGATGTCAAGTTGGTGAAAATATACTACTAATGAGTTATGGCCCCAAAATTTACCCCATACAAAAACTCTAGTCCACCCTTGGACTAAGCCATCAAACTCTTGGGAGTGTAGAACTTAGGCACATTCTCCTAAAGTTTGGCACTAAAGTCTTCAAAGCCCTTTATAGCTAGCTTGATTTTCTGTGTGGCACTATGAATTTTGGATGATGCAATAGTGATCAAAAGTGTATCTATATTCTCAATTTCCTTAAAGAAGGCTTCTACATTGGCTTTTTATTTTGCCACACTTTTTTCTAAGATCTTCCCTTATTTACAAGCCTTAGTCTATAGAGTGTGAAAGATTTTTTCCAAGGTCCACTCCTAGTCCTTGATTTGATTACTTAGCACATTCACACTACCCATGATTTGTGACCATTCTTCCCTACTTATGGAGTATGCTTAAGCCATCAACTTCTCCTTCTCCTCCTTTTCTTACTTTAAGCATGCATATATTATTGAGGCTTGGTTGGAGAAGTTTAATAAAATGGTGTCTACTATCTCTGCACCCTCCTTTAACTTCACAAAGATATTTTATACCTCTTGAAACATATTTGAAAGTTAATTCTTTAGTGTAACATTGGGGTATTCCTCTTCTTCTTCTTCTTACACCATCTTGGGCTATAGTCTTGGGAGTATCTGCTTCACTAATACACAAATATTGTCAACTTCTGAAAGGTCTAAAGTATTGACACTAAATAAATGAGATGGTTCAACCACCTCTACATGCTCACAAAGTTGTTACAATTTGAACCTATTAGCCTGCACCTCCTCTTTGACTTCCTTGGCGAGCTTCTTCCACTTCATCACCTTGTCATCATTGATGATTTTCTTACACATTACTTTTATGGCCATCCTTATTAGTGCATTCCTAGATTGGTTTGGATTCATGGCACATGAATCAACAAGAATAGATTCCTACCCTTCCTCAAGATCTTATAGGCTCGAAGTAGCCACTCTAGGCACCTCAAATTGGGACTCATCTATATAGTGGTCCAACATAAATGAGAGTTATTTGCACATCTTTATCATGGCAGCTTGGGCATGTCATAATTTCATACATGTATAGATCTTCATCCCCCCAATTCTTATGTAACATCTCCCTTATGTTAATCTCTCTATAATCCTTCTCAATGATAGCATTTTCAATGTGTACTTCTTCCTCGTCACTAGCACCATCTCTATCTTTGGCATGCTCCTCAAAGGATTCACTTTTTTGGTCCTTGGGGGTTACTTTATCAAACTTCTCCCCCTCATCTACTTCTTCATATTGGGGATTTTCATTACTTACCTCCAAGGTTATCCCTTCAGTGCTAGTGTCACCTTGTTGTTAGTTCTCCTTAGCTTTCTCTATTTATTTCTCTGAGGTGCCAATATCACCTTTTTTTATTTAGACACCTCTTTACTACTTGGGTGTGCCTCTTGTGTATCTTCTTTTGCTTGTCTAGTGGGGTCACTTGGTGCTTGTTTGATCACTTCTATTGTTGGTCCTACACTTAAGGAAACCTTTGGGACTCTTTTCTCCAACTTGGCCTTCATTTGTTCCCGATTAATATTCTACTTCTCTTTAAGTGCTAAATTCCATTTGATATCTTCATCGTTCAATCCCATCTTCCTCCAAGCCACTATTTTCTCCTCAATAGTTTGAGGGGCAACTAGGGAGGTCTTATCCCTAGGTTTTAGCACTAGTTTCCTTGTTAGGATCATTAACGAGGTGGTATTGGATGTTAGGCTTGCCATTTCCTTTATTACTTGTAGTACAATGATCATGTTGCTTTGTAGGGATTTCTACACATTTTTAGCATTAAGATCCTTTTCTCCTTCCCTTATTTGTAGGATATAGGTCCTTGTTCTATCTTTTTTAGTCTCCTCCTCTATTATAGACATGAGGGTTACCTCTCTTTCCATATATACAAGGGTCGTGGTAGGGAACACTATAGGTTCCTTAGTCTTTTTCTTTGGATTATTACTAGAAGAAGCACCTTATTAAATGAATGTCACACATTTGTTTGGGGTAGGGGTGAAATTTATTCTTCAAATGCTATTTTTAACTGTATGTGCTCTATGATCTCTTCTAATTTCTCAACTTATTTCTTTTGGATTTTTTTCACCTGTATCTTTGATGCATCCTTCCCTTCATCATCGACTAGGAGGGGAATATTATCATCCTTTCAAGGATCTTTGCCCTTCTTATGCAGCTTCATCTCATAGAAATTTTTGAAAATATTCCCATTTACTATTACCCTTTGCGGGGAATGGATGCTAGGCCTATCACTATCAACCTCCTCATCTAGTGGCCTTAGCTTGGGGGTGCACAAATTGGTTCCTCATAATTCTTCTATCATGATCCATGGCCTTGGTTTGGATCTTGATTTATTATGTACTAGGGATTCTCCTTAGCACTACCATGAAGTATTTGGCTAAGAAAGTATAAGAAAACTAGAGCCACCTTGACGGATTTCCATTTTTGAGTATCAGGTGTACCACACATTAATTCATGTGCATCTTCATAGATCTGACATTTTGTGTTTCATCATAGGATTTGATCTAATGGTGTTAAATGGCCAAAGTCTTACAACCTAGTCAAAATATAAGCAGCCAATCAAGAAAGGACTTAAGGGATCATGTAGCCTAAAGACTTGGACATATGGCCTAAGGAGAATGCTTTTAGCTTAAAGAACAATTTTTTTCAACACAACATGACCACAAGGCTTAAGCTTAAGCCTTCTAAGTATTTTATATGAGCTTAAATTTGACATCCTCACACACATCATTCGATGTTTGTGAGAACATTTTGGACATTCATGAAGACATCAAATTTAAGATAGTCTAAACTTTTAGCCTAGTGAAGGGATGCATTTCTTGACCCTTTAAAATGTCCCTTTGATTTTTTAACATGAAAACTTAGTAGAAGACTTTTAACCTAAGTTTTTATTAAGCTTGATGCTCGTTAACTCATGTGCATCTTTATAGATCCAATGGTCCACACTTCATCATAAGATTTGATTCAATGGTGTAAAATGGCCAGACTTTTCAGCAAGGATAAATCATAATGAAGGTGACCAATTAGAAAAGACTTCATAGATTGAGATTAATGGACCATGCTCGCTCGTAAATCCAATCCAATAGTGCGAAATGAAGGAAACTTTCAAAGACTAACAGTTATATTTTGAAAGGACTTTTGTCGGGGTAACATGAGAAAATTTATGAATTCACCACCTCCACCATTAAATCTATGAAAAACCCTAGATTTCCAACATAAATCCCTAAGTCTTGCCTAATTAAATCACAATTGCATTCAAAAGAGCTGAAAATCACCTTGATAAGAGCTAAAAACACTCAACAAGATTACGCAGTCTAAGGGAAATTAACTAGTTGAGAACATGGTCACTACTAGATAACAATAGAGAGATGAAGTTAAGGTTTATTTGTCTATAGATATTGAAGGTAAATGTTGCAAGGATACAAAATTGGATGTGGGAGCCTTAAACAATGGTATGAAAAAATGGTGTGAAATCTTCTTTGCAATCGACCTCTTATAACCCTTAGCCCTAAACAAGAAATAAATTATTGTAGTTTAGAGGATACATGAATATTTGGTAGCAATTTAGATGCCTAGGCTTCACCTCATAGCTTCTAAACCAAAGGTACTCCATTGTATCGATATCTTAGCTCCTATGTTCATTAATTATAGAGTAGATGGAGACTGGATAATAAAGAAGGGTACATCAAATAGGGTTACTTATATAACTCTAGTAGATTTTTATGGCTACTATAATCTTCCTAGGACTCACATAGACCTCCCAAAAATAAAAGAATGGACCACTAAGAATGACTTAGATAATATCTTAAGACCATGGCTAAATAGAGAAACTCATGTAATGAGAAACCATGATGGTAAAATCCCAACTATACAATTCAGGGAAGGGATTAGAATCATCATGACTTTGTTGAATATGTCTTCTAGAGTAGAAATCACATCTTATGTTGACCCTAGGTGGGTCTCCTATGTCTATTTCATGATAGAAGAGAAGCTAACTCCACCTATTAGAGAAATGATAAGTATCCATCTAGGGAGATAGTTTAATAGAATTAAAAGGAAGACAAGTCAATTATTCACAATGATGTCTTACTTGTTGGATGCCTTCATGGCCTCAACCTACTTCCCTATGATCAAGAATTGGTCCCCTCACAGTAAGATTACCATTACTCCAAATTGCACACATTCAAGAATAGAAACCACATGCAATTCATTTGTGATTGCATACATCCTACTCTAGATGGGATAATTACTAGAAGTCCAATACCCAGGGTTCCTCCCCTCATCAAGCAGTGTGTAGAACCTATTGGTGACATATGGCTTTATCGTAATTATACAGTCATCATAATTTAAGGTTGTTAGACTTAGCCCTATAGGCTACCCGTGCATGTCCCAATCAAGTTGGTTGAGTAGGAGATAGCTCATCAACTCCTTCATGGTATAGACCATGTATGCAGAGAGAATAAGAAAGCCATCTTGCATCTCTTCTCATATCTAATTGGGAAGATAATGATTCATGGATGGAAGCAACTAGAGATCTTAGCGAAGAATAGAGAGGCATTCTACTTCTAACTAGATGACCTCAAGACATGGGATCTAAAGGGATGTGTGCTCTCCCATATACAATCCAAACTACTATCTAAGGTACATTATGAACATCAATTGGGTCCATATGACCACTTATACACAAAGGCAACCAACTTTGAGGAAGTGTTGGCTAAGTTCAAGCAGCATGGATTTAAGCTTGAACATAGATTATAGAGGGAAGAAAAACCATAAAAAAAAATGGAAAATGAATCCATTAAAAATTCATTTCCTAACTTCTACTTCAAGTGCACCTTCAAGTCTACCACAAGTTCCTCAATATCCACCTCAGCAACAACAACCACCTCAATAGAAAGTGCCCAAAATTGAAGGACCTAGTGAACAAAAGATGAAATATAGGCTAGGAGAGGGACCCTCTACCTCAAATACCCCCTTCTCATATGGAATACCTTAACATGATTACCTTTGAACCTTATGAAATAGTGGAAGAAGTCTTCAAAGAAATTGCAGATGCATATGGTCAGATAAGGAAGGGGATGAAGAAGGAGAAGCCACAATTGAGGTGGTATTAATTGAGAGACCCCAAGTAGTTGAAGAGATAGACAAAGGCAAGGAGTTACCTTAGATTTGGTCCCTATGAAAAAGAAAGAGGGAAATAGATATAGCTTTTTTACCTAGAGCCTCCAAGAAACCCAAATAGATTCACCCAATAAGTGAGGTGAACTTGTTTAGTGATGAATTTCCCATACATGGACCTATCATCCTTAACTATTTCATCTATGGTAAGTTCTAAAAGATACCCTCCCAAACACATTCATGTGATTTAAATAGCACTACCAATGTTGAATTCAATGATGAAGTCTAGTCCTGGATCTTAGAGCTCATGAAGGAACAAGAAGAGAGGAGAATGATTGAGGCTGCTAAGGAGAGTAGCAAGAAAATAAAAGAATTTGGGTAATCAAGAGGGGTTGGTCTCAAAACACCAGAAGCTTTAAATATTTCAAAATAAAATCCCAAGGTACAATTTAACCCTGATACAGCTACACTAGAGAAGGTTACTACAAAGAAAGCAACTATTGGAAATGAAGAAGTCACTCTCCAAAGAGTGGAACCATTTGCAGGACTCACTCATATCCAAGTATAGGTAGTAGGGGAGCACCCCATTCATCAAGAATATATTACAAGTTTGGTGGAAGCCCAGTTATTAATGGACATGGTGGGAATCTAGGGAATGAAGCAAAGAATTTTGAACTTGGAGAAAGAGAAGAAAGACTTGGAGGCCCAAGTCCCACTATCAATTCTAGAGGACCTATTGAAGATGTTAAATAAGTACCTCCTAAATGCCTTTAAATAATTAAAATCCATCAAACTCAGGCTTAATACCTTAGAACTTCAAACCAAAAAAGCACAAATATTGATACAGCAATGACAAGAAACCAAAGACCAGGTGATAGAGTTGATCAAAGTACACATCACTAAATAGCCTTTAAACTTCAAGATTATCAAAGAAAATTAGTTGAATGCCATTTAAGGGATCCTAGTGGATCAAATATAGGAATTAAGTTCATGGTACAACATGGCCAATGACATCATAGAGGAAGATAAAGACTTGGTGAATAGAATTCAGAAGTTGTTAAGAACCTTGTTAGTGACCCCTTCTCAGCCTATTGCCACCTACCTAATGCATGACATGGAATTCTAGCAGGGAGTCCAAGCCTTCATCCAAGGAATCATTAATGATAGCTAGAGCCAATCAAATAAGGACAATTCAAAATTCCTTAATGTCATCCTCACCATAGGGGAGCAAATTACAGAGGCAAGGTGCATACAAGAGGTCACCATCAGAAGTGATAAAGAATATGATACATTGGTTAAATAGGAAGAAGAGAGTCTAATAAAGCCCATAGTGGATTTTGAGTTAATCAAAGAATAATACACCAAGGTGAAAGATTTCATTTATCCTAAGAGATCAAGGGGGCTCACTAGCCCAAGAGTAAATTCAAGATTATTCTTTTGTAAACTATATATGTTAGTTTGTTAGCATATATTAGTCTTTTGATCTAATAGGCACCTAACGGCCATATGTACTATAGAGCTATTTGTCAAAGGACAGTTGTCCTTACCTCTTGTAAAATTTTAAAATAAATATGATCAGTACACTGCCTATGTCTTTTATAAATAGACAAGTGTTACCATTTATAAAGGGAGGGATTTTGAGTAATTTTATAATAGAGCAATTAATACAATTGGAATTCTACAAAGATTGTCTAGTGTTGTGTTATATTATTTCTACTTTCTCTCAATTAAAGGTGGATGTCTTAGATTTGAATGTTTCTTAGATAGATGAGATATATTTCATGTTCATGAGGTTTCTAGTTTGTGATATGCTAGACTAGTTGAAGGATTCTAAGTTTACTTCATTTTATTTGATCTGCATTTGAATGTTCTTATGAAATTCAGATTAACATAAAAAAATCTTTAAGTAATCTTAAATTTTACTCATGGTCTTTATATTTTCCTTTGAATCTTACCTAATTTCTGGTGAATCTTGAGTTTATGCTATGTTGCATCATTGATTGGATAAATCTATGCTCAAATTGAATAGAACTTTGTCATTATGTTTGAGACTAATGCTTGCAATCACGTTTCTTCTCTGCCTTACCCTACCTTTTACTTATTTTTTTATCAATTCTCACTTTATTTTAAATATCACTATAAATATTCACTTAGACTATCTTAGAGTTACAAATCTTGACTAAGAAGACTACAAGACTAAAAAGACTTAGAACCTGGTGGCTCCCAACCACCACATCAAACCAATTTTGTGGGCATCTCTCATACTTTGTCGACTATTTCACCACAGACATGCTACTTATCACAAACTATAATTGATGCTTTGGATTCTTGTAATCCTAAAATGAGAAGTGTTTATCAACACTAAGGAACAATCTATAGAGAAATTGGAAGCATCAACATGACCTTTGCCATCCTTATGGTTACCTAGTTATAGTGCTTCACATGCACATGATTTAACCTCCTAGGTTTGATCTCTTCTTAATGTTGTACTTCCTTTCAAGTGTCCCTATCTTTCTTAGTTGATTTCTCTACGCTTTACTATCTCTTGCTTCAACCTCCCTTACCCCATACAAATCCTACTGTTAGTCCTTCAGTTCCTCATTGTTTCATCTTGGTTTATTGTGGATGACCACCTTATGCACTTTTCCTCATAAATTCATACTTACATTTTATTGAGACTAGAAAACTTCACACATGCCCAAAAACTTAGGTGTCTAGCCTTAGGCACTTGAAAATCACCAATCTTGCCTCACTCGACTAGGTTTATGTGGGTGTAAGCACCTAAAAAAATTTACTATAGGCCTAAAAGTACCATGCCTATTTAAACAACACAAGAAACAAAACGTAAAGAAAAGATTTATCTTACACCAAATTTTATTATAGTTATAAGACAAAGTGACCAACTTTTGACCAAAAAGTCAACATTAAATGGCACAAGTGCCATCCTAGTGATGATATAGTTTTAATATATTGCCATTGAAATTCCCAAGAATAATTTTACCTATCAATGTGTGTAGCTTGCATGTGCTAATTTCTAAGATGTTGTGGATGACATAAGGTCCCATCCACCTAATTTGTAGCTTGCTTGGGTGCCTGAGGTACTTAGAATCATATATCAAGACTAGTACACCTTTTGTAAACACCTTATACTTGATGTGCTTATCATGTCATAGATTTTGGTGGGCCTTTTTAATCTATTGGCTCCATCATGCTTGGGCACATGTCTCATCTAGCCTCTCCAAATATTCCAAGCATGCACTTAAAAACTCCTAGTCATTAAATTGACCAATGCATGTGATGCACAATGAGAACACTAGGAATTCCATTAGTAAAATAGCCTCTACACCAAACACAAATTGGAATGGTGTGGCCTTATTCAAGTGCTTGTATGTTGCACAATAGGCCCATAACACTATTGACACATGGTCATCCCAATCCTTGCAACCAATGTCACATATTTTTTTGAGGCATGTTCCTAATATTTTATTGAATGCTTTTGTGGTGTCATTTTCTTGGGGGTGGTAAGGTGTTATTTTATGGTACATCACCATATATTAAGACATTAAGATCTAAATCGTTTCATTGATAAAATGTGTGCCATGATCACTATTCAAGATAAGTGGGCATCCATACCTACTAATAATGTTTTCCTAGATGAATCTTGATGTTATGGTGGCTATACAATCTTTAGTTGGCACTACTTCAGCCCACTTGGTGAAGTAATCTATGGTAGCCAAAATGTATCTTGTACTTGTTCACCTCATAGCAAGAATAATAGGCCCAACAAAATTGATGGCCCATTTTTTCAAATGGAACTTAGGCAAGGATGGGCATGAGGGGCATCTCATCCTATTGGTTTGGTTTTCTAGTGTACTAGTAGACATCACATGCTTTGGTATATTTTTTTGCATCATAAAATAGATTTGGGCACCACAAGCCTGATTATAACACTTTTTCCACCATGCATCTCCATCACAATGGCCTCCAAGAATCCCCTCATGTGCTTCTTGTAGTACTAATTCTCATTCATGATATAGGACACATCAACTTGTATATTTCTCTACCAATGTGTTGAAATGGGGTGGTATGAAAAATGAGTTTCTTTTTCTCTTTAGTTGTCATGGCCTAAGGCACAAATTTAGAGGTTAAAAATGCATTGATTTTTGCTAAGTCTTTTGGGATTCATTGGATTCTATAAAGTTGCACGTCAAGAATATCATTTTCAATTGGTATTATCACATCACCAGAGTTGATGTGGGAAAAATGGTCTGGGCCTGAATTCTATTTTTAGGCTTCACTATAATAGAAAATTAGAATTATTGAAATAAAATAATCCATCAACAAATGTGCCTATGAAAAATCTGCTTGTTAACCAAGTACTTGAGTACCTCATGATTAGTAAATAAAATAAAGGGCATTGCCAAGAAATACTGTATGAACTTCTACAGGGCATAGACAATGAAAAGCACCTCATGATTAGTTGTTGTGTAATTTTATTTAGCTTTGGTTAGTTTCCTAATTATAAAAAAATAGGATGATCCATTTTCCCTTCACCTGGTTATGTGAGAATGATGTTGATTATGGTACCAGAGGCATCGATGTGGACATGGAAGGGAGTTGCAAATTTGGGAAATTTTAGTATTAATGCACTTACTAACTTTAGCTTCATGGTCTTGAAATCATCTTCCTACATTATGTCCTAATAGAATGGCCCATCCTTCCATAATATTTCTTCTAATGAAGTCATAATCCTATCATAATTTCTTATTAAATTCCTATAATACCCATAATACCCAAGAAAGGTGCAGATGTCTTTCTGTGTTGATGGTGTTTAAAGCTAAAAGATTATTTCAATCTTGGTTGGATCAACTAGTAGACCATCCTTGTAGATAATGTACTTGAGCAATGTGCCAAACAACATTGCAAAAATACACTTCTTGATATTCAAATAAATTTGTAATTGTCTACACCTTTCAAACATTAGGCACGAATTATTATAGTGATCCTTCACCAACCCATACACTATCTAATCATTTGAGTATACTTAGAACTTTTGAATGAAGTCTTTGAATGCAGTGATCACCACCTAGGATAAAATCATAGGTGCATTCTTCAGCACAAAAGGCATCATGTTATATTCAAAACAACCCCATTTAATCATAAAGGTGGTTTTAAGCCTATCCTCCTCCTCGATTTGGACTTGATGGTATCCTAAAAATCCATCATTAAATGTGTATATCTCATAACCTATGATACCATCCAATACCTTATCGATAAACAAAGTTGGGAAGGGTCGGTCATATAGGTAGCATTCAATAGTCTATATTCAACACAAATTTGGATATGCCCATCCTTTTTAATGTTGATGACCATGGGGATGACCCATTCAGATTCTTGCATAGGATAGATGACTCCTGTGACTAGCATGCCATTGATTTTAGTCTTGACCTTGGTGTGAATATTTGGGTTCATCTTGTAAGGTTGCTTCTTGATGTGTCTCATGCCATTGACTAGTTTGATGTTCATCTTCCCTAGGGATGGATATGCACCTTTCATATCTTTATAGTCTCATGGGAATAGGTCTTTTAATTCTTTCAATATATCAACAATATGTGCCAATTCCATGTCAGATCAATAGGTGCCCAGAGTGGCAATTTTGGGTTCCCCCTCTAAATTGATATCTACCTTGGTAGTTTTTAATAGTACTTAGTATGGTTTATGCTTCTCCTGGTGTGAATATTTAACTTGTCTACTACCCTTGGTTGATTCTACCTGAAGATGGGTAGGGTCTTCTTCTAGGGTGATATCCTCTACTTGACACACTAACTTCCTTTTCCCTATCAAATTCTTCCAATTGTGTGCCTTTTATGTGTCATCATCTTCATCACTAGCATCATTATTCAGAATTTACTCTTCAAAAATGGTTGGGAGTGTTAACCCTTTTTTGTCAAACATGTCCTTAAGGTCTTCTTCTAATATAGCAGTGTTCTCAAACATTGACCTTAGAACTTCCTATAATAGCTCAATCAATTCAAGATTTTTCAAATAAAAAGAGAATGCATGAACAAACCACTCCTTAAGGGCATCCCAATCCATTGTTTAGTGGTACATCTCATTGAATACATACCTCACATGTACCCATGTCTTTACATTTCTATAGAAGGTGTGCACCCATAGATTTATTGGTGCATTTTCATTGCAAACAACTTATGTTTCTTTGTAAATATGTACATGTGTGATGGGTTTAGAGTCACTATAATAGGCTAAAATGTCTAGGTATTCATTACTTTTTTTGAACTTAGTGAAAATAAATACCTTTACATCCTACCAAGTTTGCAAACTAGGCTTTTGTGCTACCCACTAGCAAGTGACAGTGATTTTCAAAGTGTACACTAGTGCACCCATTCTATCCACCTCCTTTGGGATGCATGACTCAATATCACAGACATAGTCCTCCATAAGATTACTTCCTTCATATCTTGGGAGCATAGCAAGCTTTCCCTTACTAAGTTGAAACACTCTTTTTCCTCTTTTCTTGGTGTAAGGGACCCATCTTTTAGGAGTCTGATCAATTTGTATCTAGTCTATCTTTATTGGTTTTGGTACCTTTTCTCACACCAATTAGAACCATCGACCAATGGTCTCATATGATTCTTTAACCCATTAATCATAAGAAACATCTATGGTGTCTGAGGCTAACTATCCATCTTCCTAAGAAAGGATTCCTTGATCATTTGGTTCTAGAGTCTTCATACCTTACATTGTGATGTTATAGATATGGTTGATTTCATCTTCAATGTCCATGCTCTCTACATAGGAGGGTCCTTGGTCACTTGAGAGAGGTATAGCTATCCTCTCTTTTTCATTTTCAAAGTTCATGTAGTACCTTTTGAAGTGCATAACTACATTATTTTCATAACACCATGGTCTTCCCAAAAGCATCGGGTAGTTGTCCTACTCTACTAACTCTATTACTTCAAAGTCAGCATGGAATTCAGTGCCCATGATATCTATAACTATGCTCTTCATAATTATGATAGGTTGTACTCAAGATTTAATGGCAATGAAAAGTAGATGAGGAGAAGGTATCAAAGCTATTCTACCCATTTTCTCCCAATCAATCCTTGTCAAGATGTTGACCTTAGTGCATGTGTCCTCAAGAACCTCACAAATAGACCATCTGTCAATAATGGCATCCATTAGGATTTTTTGGTCATACTTAGAATTCTAAGTATGTTGGACTTCTTGCACCCTCTCCATGCATGGCATGATGACCTCAACTTGATTTTGACCTGCATGCTCTAGGAGCAAGCTCTTTAATAGGGGAAACATTCCTTATATTTGCAAGAAGTGCAAGATCTTAGTTAATTCTTGTACTTTAGCTTCTTTGCTATTATGCTTCTTAAGAGAGGTGGTAGCTTACACTTATAGGTCTCACACTAATTAAATCTCCCCTTGCATGTTTTGGATTACACTTATAGCCTACTGTATATGTATTTATAGCATGATGGGTTTGGGTATGGTACAGATTTTGGTTCAAGTTGTATTATGCACTCATTTTGACCCTTATCCTCATACTTGAGGTGTAACTCAGGTATTGTCACAATTGAAAACTAAGTGGTAAATCCACTATGAGTAGTTACCTACACCTTGACTACCTTTATGTGTGTTAACTACACCTTTATGGACCATTTTTCCATCTTCTATTTATGTCTGATCATTCCCACACCCTTATCTATACTAGGCCTGCCTTGGGTCAATTTTTTGTAAAGGTCAGGTCATTTTTTGACCTTATGGGGCCCTCAATAATACCCAAAAAAGGAATGTGTAGGTAAATTTCACTAGTAATGCTCTATTGAGCCACAATTATAACATGAGCATAGTGGGAACCTTCTACCACCATGTCTTCTACCTCACCATCTAGCACCTCACTACATCCTAAATCCTATATTCTATTAGTCATAGCCATCATTTCCTTGGTTTGTTTATCCTCTAATTACTATTGGAGCTTGTTGTGCACCCCTTTCTATGTTTTCATGCATTTCATTAATCATCTATAAATTAGTAGTGGTATAGATGTAGGCATTGCACTAATGATAATAAATGGTTTTGTTGACTTGGTTGGTGTATTGCAATAAAGAATAGTTTTGCACGTCATGTGCTTCTCAATAGACTTCATAGCTTAGAATTAGGGTGTGCACCAACTTCTATGGGTAGTTATTTCTATTATGGTACTTTTAGTCATAAACCAAAGTCCATTTGAAACATCATGCATAGAATTGGTGGTAATATTTTAGAGTTGGAAGGCCATAAATGCACTGATCCTAATGTTTGCACTTTTTACTACCTCAGTTTTGAGTGTAGCTTTAAGCACTTCTCAAGGGTCTATAAAATTCTTCATGAAAAGTTCTCTTTAAAATGGAATGAACAACCCCCCAATGAACCAATGTGCATGTTGGGAAGGGTGAATATCATTCAAAATATTTCATAGGAGAGTTTTGAACCTTGTATCATAGAAGTGCACACTCTTTGAGAGTCCTTGGGTAATTTCTTTTATCACGGTGATGCTCTATTATTCAAACTTTGGAATGTTAAATTCCTTTAGGTATGCATCTTTTAGGGTATCATAGTCAACCATAGGATAGTTGGGATTAAAAAATTTATACCAGGTATGGGCATGATCAAGTAAAGTGGTTGCAAACTGAGTAACCTTGTGCTCCCACTAGGTTATGCCTCATGCATGCCATTGTAGTTTGCATTTTAGCACATGTTCTATAGCATTTTCCACACCATGATACTTTAGCAAGTGCATAGCCATTTCATGGTAGATTTGTTGTGAGGGGGTAGTTGGTACTTGAGGCAAGTGTCCCCTAGTGCCTATCCTGGTAGTGGTCATCCAACACCTCTAGCCACAGAGGTAGGCATTGGTCTAATTATTATTTTTAGTGAAGTTGATGTTGTTGGTGTTATGATACTTGCTTTTGGTACCAAACCACATCTTATAGGCTATTACCCGCCTTGCATTACTGACATCAAATAAGCTGGTACACTTGAATTTAAGTTATGTTGTGATGAGCTAGCCCTTAATGGTCTAGAGGTAGTTGCGCTCACCTCTTTGTCTGGATTAATCTATTTAGTAACAAAGTTATAATATAAGCCTATAAAAATTTTGAGATCTAAGGTGTTAGTAGGGTCAATAATCACTTCTATATTATCTTCAAGTGGGGGATCCAGCATGTGATCATGCACTACAAGTTCAAAGGAGGTAGGTGCAACAAGCATATCTATAGTCACCAAATTCTATAGGAACTCAATGAATTCCACACCTATTAAATGTCAAGCTCATTCCATTGCTTCATTATGTCTCTCATCTATACATTTTTGTCCTTTAAAATATCCTTTCCCATGTCCTTCCCATTTGTTATGGGTCCTCTTGGCACTTCTAGGTTCTAGATACTCCATCAGTCAGCACCATCTCTTATTATAGTTTTGTCTTCTAAGCTCTCATGTGTTAATTTATCTATCCCTTTTATTATGTCTCACCTACACATCCCCTTCTCCCCCTTTACACAAATCATATGCAAAAGTATTTTATCCTTCCATCCCTAATGTTTCAAAACTGTAATCAACCATTAGCTTTTTGAGCTCTATGTCAAACTCTTTCATGAATGTGCCTCTAGGGTCATGCAAAAACTAGTACTCTACTTTTTTAGGGCATAAATAAGTTGATATAATAAGCTCAAGTATGTATCTATTCAAATCTCCTTGTCACCATTTATCTACCACTCTAGTCGAAGTAACATTTACGGTCTCAAACCTATCTAGTCACTCCTTTATCCACTTCTAGCATCATCCATAACTTCTTCTTCTATGGTTGAATATGTAGCCAACCACCTATACACATGTTTAGGCAACTTATAGAAAAAGACCTCATACAAAGCATCACATAGGTTATCCTAAAGCCATTTTCTTAGATTTTGTCCTTTACAAGTTGGATGCTTCAGTGTAAAAGTATCTTCCACAAAATCCAATTAGGACTTGATGTTTTAAAGAGAAATTTGGTACATCATTCTATTTCACCATTAAAATAACAAAATTTAACATAGGTCCCAACAAAAAAACTAAAATGTTGTGGTAAGTCTAGGGTCTTGATTTATTACAACCAGGCACAAGCATGGGATACTCCCTTTATGCTCAACATTTAAATACTCAGTTGCATCAGCATCAACCACATAAGGAACATGCCTTATGCACTCATCCAAAGTATAATTGAGAAGAAATTGAGGCCTATGTTGGGCTAGTTGTGCCATGATATAAGAATTCATTAAGGGGACTTAAGTAATTCAATGAAAACTTAAGGTAGATCCATAGGCATAATCCTTTCTCAGATTGAGCCTGGGGTCCTATGGGTGCTTAAAGGGTCATGAGACTATTTTTACTTATACTAAATAGATGAAATTTAAACAAGGATTGGGTTATTGATGCAAATCTATACTCATCCTCCATACAATATGATGATGAAATCACAAAAATTATAGGGACTCTATTGAAGTAGCAAAACTAGTAAAATGTATAAACCAGTAAAGTGCACGAACATCAATTCACATAATTGAAATAAAAGTATGACATCATAATTCTTCACATCATATTAATAATATAATGCATGAAAACCAAGTGGTACATTTGATGCAACATCATTTGTTACTATTTAAAGTTCATAATAGAGTGTATATTCATATTATAATATTAATAACCTAGAGACTCACAAACAAGTTTGGGCATCTATAATTAGAGCCAAAGTGGCCTCCATTTAGTCTCTAAGCCTTAATGGCTACTAAATCAAGGTCTATAAAACATGGTTTTGAATTCATTCTGACAGAGCTTCACTATCATTATTCACTTCTCTTCCTCTTCTAACTCGAGCTCCTTATATAAACCTTCAAGAGCATCTTTAATAGGGTGGAATTTGCACACTGAGTGTTGAGATGGAACTCCATCATCATAACCATCAGTTCCATGAATTTATAAACTCCATACTGCACTTGTCATGTCTCTTCAAATATTTTTTCATGCCCTGAAGATCTAGGATGTGGTTAGATGCCTCCTAGCTAGTACAAGATCTGCACTACAACCTCTAGTTGGCTACAAAAAACCCTTGGGATAACCCCTTCCCAAAATTATCTTCACACATTGAGGTAGATGTCAAGTTGGTGAAAATATAATATTAACGAGTTAGGGGATCAACATATATTAGTAATAAAACATGCACTGGGGTCACTCTTGGCCCAACATGATGAACAAGGTAAATAACATGTGATCTACTATCTGAGTAGGACACTTGTAGCATATGAGCATAACTATTCACATATTGAGAAGGTTTATTTGGAAATGGTTTTTGCTTCCCAAAATTTGTGATACTACATGTTGAATAATAAAACTATTGTCATTGCTAAGGTGGACCCTCTCAAGTACTTATTGTCTAAATCAACTCTTATAGGCCACATGGATAAATGGGTCATGCTCTTAAATGAATTTAATGTTGAGTACCATAATTAGAAAGCTATTAAGGGGAAAGTCATCATAGATCAACTTATTAAAGCTCTTATCATAGATACTCAACCATTCACATTTGATTATTTATATGAATCTATCATGACAATAGAGGAAGTGGCTTGTGAACCTAGACACTGGACATTATATTTTGATGGCTCATTCACATCCCATGTATATGGAGCTGACATTTTACTAATTACACTACAAGGGGACCTCATCCCCAAGGCATTTCATATTAGCTTCAATGTAACCAACAACATGGCCAAGTATGAATCCCTTATTAGAGGACTTCATCTTATAATATAATGGGATATTTAGTAGTTAATGGTTTATGGGGACTCTTAGTTAATCATTAATTAGACTACAAACTAGTATCAGACTAGGGATGAAAATCTTGTACCCTATAAGTATATTATGGATAATCTCAAGTCATATTTTGGGCCACTAAAATTTGAATAGATACCAAGGGTCAATAACCAATTAGTCGATGCAATAGAGACAATCAGGTCCATGGTACAAGTCGCCAGAAGTGTTAAAGAGTATCAATTTTTCATTGATACTTTTATAGCCTACTCATGTATTACTAGATTTAGAGAGGGTTTGTACTATTATTGGTCCCAATCTCCCAACTAAACCTCCTTGGTACCAAGACATTTATAACTATTTTGATAACCAAGTTATTCCTAGTGACCTTTCACATAATCACTAGAAAATTTTCCTTCATCACCTAGCCCATTATACCCTCCTTGGAAACACACTTTATCATAAGGGATATGATGGAATGCTTATTCGTTATTTATCTTTTACATAATCAACATTAGAACTTAAACAATTTCATGAAGGAATGTGTGGGGCCCACACTAGTAATGTAGTCCTCACTAAGAAACTCCTTAGAACAGGGTAATACTAGACCAATGCAATTACACCAAGAAGTGTGTTGCCTACCAAAAACATGGTAATTTGATACACGTAACTTCATTATCACTACAACTGATCACTACACCATGGTCATTTTCTACATGGCTTCTCAATCTCGTTGAGAAAATAAACCCAACATCCTCTAATGGCCATAAACACATTCTCATTATTACAGAGTATTTTACTAAGTAGATTGATGTTATTCCTCTCATTTATGTAACCGAGAAGTAAATCACCAAGTTTATCCATTACCATATCATCTATCTTTATGATATCCCCACCCAAATCATATTTGATAATGGTGGTTCATTTGTGAACAAAGATGTTAAAGCCCTTTATACCCTATTCAAAATCAAGCACAATAAATCCACACCATACAACCTATAAGGCAATGGTCAACCTGAGACATCTAACAAAACCATTCTCACAATCCTCAAGAATATTATCAATGGCATTGGCTATAATTGGCACTTTCAAATATTTCCTACCCTTTGGGCCTATCATACTAGTCATTCTACTCCTATTGGAGCCACCCCATATTCCCTAGTGTTTGGCACAGAGGCTATTATCTAGGTTGAGGTTGAGCTACCTTCATTATGGGTATATTTGTAACACATTATTGGTGATGAAGACTATATAGTTTCTAGGTTGCAAGAGCTAGAACTTCTTGATGGTAATCATTTAGCTACATTATATAAGTTAAGAGCATATTAGAATAGGTTGTCATACCTATAACAAACACATTCTCCCTCAAGAGTTTGAAGTTGGCAACTTGAACCTAAAAGAGAAACAAAAGAACACCAATGTTGAATGCAAGCAGAAGGGTAAGTTTCAGCCCAAATGGCTAGGCCCATATGTAGTTACAACAAACAATGGTTCAAGGGCATACTAATTGGTTACTTTAGTAGGTGAAGATCTCCCAGAACTAATGAACATTATACATCTCAAGTGTTTATATGCTTCACAACATTTTAAACCATTGTCTATAAGAGCCCTTACTTGGGGGCACCCTGTGCTGAAATTACTTATTTTTCCTTTATACTTATAACCTAGACCATTATAACCTAGACCAAATTGGATCATTATAACCTAGACCATTATAATTTAGATCATTGTAACCCTGGACCATTGTAATCTTATACCATTGTAATTTAGACCATTGTACCCTGAACTATTATAACTTGACCATATATATCCCACTATACTTATTTGGACTATTCTAATTATGTCTCCCTCACCAATTATGATCCTAATTATGATTCATTGGCATTTTACACACATTTAGGGATCATTCCATGAGGTAATTTTGCTTGATCAATACCTATAGCTTTGTTTGAAAATAAGTGTACTAGGGTATGTTAGCACATGGTTTTTTCCTATTGGATAGCTCCTTGGGACTTTTTTTACACTATGTATTATTCTAGTCTTATTTTATTATTGCTTGATATTTATTACTTCCTTTATATGGTCATTGTCATATCATTGCAGCCATTTTAGCTATCATTTGAACTCTTACCTATGGAAGTGCATCTCCTTAGCTAAGTGGTTCCCTTTACCTTTTTTCATATTGCATTTTTATTGCTTATACCAAAAAACACAAAAACATGATAAAATAAAAGACCAAAAACATTAGAAAATGATAAAATAAAAGACCAAAAACATTGTCAAGTTTTGATCCTAAGTGCTCTTGCCATTTTATGAGTAACCTAAGCCACACTCTCATCATTTTGTGAGTTAGAACATTTGGTATCTCATAATTCTCAATAGAGTTGAGACACTTAGAAAATTCTAAAAACATTGGTAAAAGATCTAGAAAATTATGAAAATTGGCTTAGAATCTCCATGTGAGATATAAAGCCATCAAATTTTTTAGGGATGGGCCATCTTGTTTGTTCAGTTTCTTTCTAGACCACCTTGGTCTTTTTCCCCCCATTTTTGGGAGAACTACATCAGCCTAAGGTCCACATGGACTATGTAACCAGCACTTGGATACATGGGATATCTTGAGTTATCTCAACCAAACCTTCCTTTTTTTTTCAACCATTTATTTGCCTTAAGGATCCTGGGACTCCTAACTATTTCATGAGTAACTACTTGTCATTTAATTTTCCCCATCCTTATTGGCCTTAGCCTTACACTCTTATTGTTTTATGAGTCACCATTATGTGCATTATTCATTTTAAATAGATCCATTATTACACCCTTAGATTTTATCACGCACCCATCATTTTACAAGACCATTCCCATATTCTTCTACATGACAATCATAATTCCTTATCATCAATTTTATTCCATCCAATACCCTAGGAGAACTACATCTGGCCTGAATTCATGTTAGATCTTGCATCCATAGAACTATGTAAGCAACGCCTAATTTTTTGGTGCATCTAGACTCATTTTGGCTACCCCTTCCTTTTCGTCTATTCCCCCCTATTTTGTTTTTTTGTTTCATTATCTCCTATAGCCTAGGGGCAATCTTTATCATCTTATTTGTATCATTGTTTCCCTATGGTCTGGGGGCAACCTTGTACCTATTGTATTTGTGTTATTATATTGATTTCATTATTACCCAGGTTAGGGGTTACCCTATTGTGAGCATAATGCCTTTATTACACATACATGAACAATTTGTTTTATTTTTACCCTAACATTGTGATTAACCATTATGGATATTTTGCCTTTGTCTATTTAGAGTAGTTTGCTTCCTACACTTTTCTTTTCTTTAGATTGTTTGATTATTTTTTATCGTTTTGTTCCATTTGTTTTTTTTTGTTTGTTTATTGGTGTTTTGTATCTTTATTTATTTTTATTGGTGCTTTGTTGTGTCTTTCTTCTTATTATTTTATGTTTTTGTGTGTTTCATTTATTGGTTTATTTGTTTGTTTTTAGTATTGTGTTTCAATACATTTTTGTAAACCTTTTGAGTATGGCCTTAACTTGGGCTTGAATTGTTTACATTTGTATATAAATTATTTTATTGCTTGTTTGTACATTCTTGTTCCTACTTAAGTCTGCATAATTCACATCTTGATTTTAAATTGGTTTATTTTTATATTTGTTATTTCTTTTTATCTTTTATTTGCATTGTTTTTATTCAAATGTAAATGCTTGCAATATTGGTTTTGGTATTTTTATCATTATCTTTAGTTGTAAATATTCACATTTGAGCCAGTCCATTCACAAATGAAATACAATGTTATTTTACATTATTCATACTTATGATGCATAATTTCATTTGCTAAAGTAAACACCAAGAGATCCAAAGTCCAATAGTTAATGTGGCACCAAAGAACATCTCTAAAAGAATTATACTACATATTCTCTACCTATACAAGATATCATACACACAATGAAGGCCAAAACATTGGAAACAAATAAGACTCTCTATGTAGGATGTGCATCTCTTGGAATACACAGTGATTCATACTATCAATTTCTATGATTGGTTTAGGATGTGCATCTCCTAAACTATCATCTAACATCTAGTCATACATCAAATAGAGAAATAAATATATCAACATCCATATGTTAACTAAGGACCTACATCTACTAACACTAGCATATACCATCATATCATAATAAGAATGTCATATATATATATATATATATATATATACATATATATATATATATATATCAAAATCATGTTTTATACATCGAAAGAATATCTATACATCTCATATACAATATGGAGCTAAAAAATTAGCTTTGATCTTGGTCATCCCTCAGAGGACTCTACTAAAAACTCTAACCCATGCCTAATGTTGGTGATGGTGGTGGACATGGTGGTGGTAGACCCATCACTACCCACTATGAGGTTAGTTATGTAATTGACCACTCTGACTCTATCATGTGTTTGGAGCTAAAGGTCCTACTGGTTTCTTGGGATCTTGAGTAGTCTATATATCAAGGATCTCTCCTCTTTATTGGGAGTGTTGCCTCATATAATCAACGATAGAATGTTATCTCATCCTTAGCACATAGGACATCTTCATTCACACATAAGGCATCATCCTTGGCCATAATCACATCATCTAAGGCTCTATCTAAACCACCATATGTAATGGCTCATTGGGCCTCATCCCATTCCTTAGTAAGCCTTTTTACCTGAGATATGAATTTCTCACTATCACCTCGAGATCTATCCCACTCACTAGTCACTATCAAAATCTCTATATCTTGAGTAATCAATTAGGCTTGTACCCCTATCATTTGGGCCACCTATCCCTCTCAATGTCATAATCTAAACATCCCTAGCCATAATGAGTCCTTGTATTCAATTCATCTCACCTTATGTAGTGACTAACTCTACATGTAATATAGTTATATCACTCTATAGGCTTATATTCTCTATTGAAGCTTGTACATTAAAGCCTAGTCCTCTATAGACCTACATATGCCAAAGGGCCTTACCTCCCTTATACATATACATGTACCTATATTGGAGGTCCTTTTCTCCCTTGTTTATGTCCTATGGCCCTCATCACCACTTGGTGCCTCACCCATATCTATATCCTACCCATCTACTACCTCATCCATCTTTGTATCCCCTGAAGGGTCCTACTGCACCTACGCATGAACAACTAATAATGGGATGGTATGTGGTATGGCCAATTGAACCAACACCTAAACCTATCCCTGTACTAGGGCTTGACCCCTATCTCTCCTCTGTCTCACCCATCTATGATGTAAGATTAGTTATTGAAGCCATGGTCTAGTCAATCAAATGGGTTAGTTACCAGCCTACCATGTTACATAGGCATCTTTCATGCTAGCATCTACCACCCCACCTGTATAATCCCATAGTATATGCTAGACCCTACCATAATCTATCACAACCTGGTCTTGGGGCACTAGTATCCCCCACTCTTTGATCTCTTAGGTCACATGGGTAAATAAGTGTGTACCCTTAGGAATATCCTATTATAGACCAAATCATCTTACACTTAGTCTAGTCTATATCACTCTACCACAAAGACATAGTGGCTTGTGATATAACAAGGTGTAATAATGAACCCAATGATAAATAGGTCCTTAATCTAGTAAAACAATGTTATCAAGTACAGTTGCTTGATAACGTCTCCATCGACCATCTTGTCTATGGCCCAATCCCCAAGGTGACCTCATAAACTTGGGCATGTGAGGTAACACCCAAATTCCATTAGATCTTATGGTCCCTAATAATATATTGGCCCCACTAGTCACTCAATCACTATGTGCTCCTAAGCCCAAACCTAGAGTAGTGTATTATGGTCAATACTCCACCCTCTACAATATGTTATCATATGCAAGTCTAGATAAATCTAGGATATAATGATGGGCCCCCATGTAAATCATGTCAATTATCATACATGTCCCATACCATTCCAATCAATCTAATAAAAAATAACCATCTACTCTTGTATAGTAGTAGAAGGTCATTGACAAGAGCCATAAAAATAGCCACCTCTAGGGTAACTATTCCATGTGCTAATATTGGTACCACTACTAGATCCATTACTAATACTTCTCTTACTCCAAGGTTTAAAATCAAATCCAATTCCTCTATTGCATCTCTATCTATGGTCCCCTTGAAAACCTCTAGGTTAATCACACCAATCAAATCCTTCAGCACATTTAGTTAGCCTATTGACATCCAAGTGATCCTCTAACCCTACATAAACACTCATAGTATCCTATGAACATCCGCTAAGGTCATTGTATCCTCCCTAATCAGTAAATGAAAGGTTGTTGTCTCATAATGCCACCTCTTTGCAAGTGTTGATAGATAAACTCAATTTGTGTGAATCACTGATAATCAAGCCAGGTGATATAACTCTACCACCTCTAGTAGGCCCACAAGCTCATTAGTCTATATGCCCTATCATTAAAACACTTAGTATCATCACTTACATTCTATAATAACCTCAACCCACTCATGAAATTCACAATATAAGGAACCAATTTAGCCATTCCTTTATTTTTCCTCTAATTCATCAAGTTTACCTAAATTCTTCTAATTTTGGGCCTAGATTAATCTTCTATTGGACCCATTTTCTCTTCTTATACCTCATTTTGATCCTTCTAGTTTTCCATTTTTTTTATGATTATGACATTTAGCAAAGTGATCTCACCATTCTGTAGATCAACCCCACCATTTTCCTTCACAGGTTTGTGAACTCACCAATACACATGGTGTTATTATTGTTTGATAGGATGACTTTCCTATTTTTAATGATATCACCATTTGACTTGGCATTCCCACCATTTAACCAATGATTTATATCAAAATTGGTGAGGTCATCAATTAACTGGCAACCTTTCCATTTTGGTCAATGACCTTGCTAAAGAGCTAGTGACATTATCGTTCTTAGTGGTGAATTCACCATTTTTGATGGTAACCTCATCATTTGCTAAATTCTACAAATGATAAGATCACCTAATTTCTAACTTCTACATTGCATTAAATGTATAAGTTGAAAACCAAAAAAGTACCTACCAATATTCCACTCCCTAATGGTTGTTAGTACTCTTTAACATGCTCCCCAAGGTGTCAGTGGTATGGGATATTGGCCATTTTCCTTAGCTTCCTTGTGCACAAATATCAAAGCTCTAGATTGAAATAGTGGAAGGTAAAAATGATTAATTTTTACCCCCCCAAGGGTAAACTTATATTAAAATTTTCACCCACTAGGCCTATTTTCCCCCCATTTATCTTCTTAGGGGACTCCTTTTCACCCCATTTATCCATTTTTCAAACTGGTTTCTTCTAATTTCTCCATTTTCAGCCTCATTTGCTAAATTGTGCATTATTTTTATTTTAATCATAGGCCAACCCATTAAAAAAATCAAATTTTATGTCCTTCACTCAAGGGGGCATCATGGGTTTCCCAAACATTGTTTGGGGCATTTTCGTAACCCCATTTCTACATGACTCATGCAAAATTTAGAAAAAAGTGGGAATGAATTTATTTCTTCTAATTATAATCATTTTAAGTGAATTTTTTATTCTTTGAAAAGTTTTTTCTTTGATTTAATGTCTCATTATGCCTTCTCAAATAGGGGGAAAATGTAGACATCCAATTCTTATCACTATTATGCTAAAATTGCAAATTTAAATGACATTTCACAATAATGAACAATCTAGACCAAAATCATCAAAATGTTTGAATTTGATTACACACATCATATGTAGGTATCGATTCTTATCCATTGATCCCTAATTAGAGCATTGAATTTTATAGAATCATTATCTTTTCCTAATTCACTTTGATTCAAATTGTGACCAAGCAAAATGACATCCTAAATCACTAAAATCCTCTAATTCATCAGCACACATCATGTTTATGTGTCAATTTCAATCTATATTATCCTAATTAGGATAATACCATGTGCACAATCATCACCTTCTTATGATTTAACTCTAGTCAAATTATGACTAAGTAAATTGACATTTTTTGACCATTTTGATTAAATGTGTGACCATTTTCCAAGATTATAAAATTACTAAGTCATTAAGCAATTCAAAATCAAATTAAGAGCTTAAGTGGAAAATACATGAAAAAATATTGATTATTCATTATTGGAAATTCATAATTCAAAATATCTATGCCATGAAATCACCCATGACATCATCAAAAGGGTGTCAAACACTAGGCAATAATAGAGTTAAATGTTAGGTTTAAGACCACACATGCCTTATTAATGCTCCCTTATTCCAAAATATTAATTGCTTTGTCCTCCAAAATTGAATCAATCTTTGTCCACACATCTTGATCTTAGGATGGATGATCATGGTTGATTCTCAACATTTTTAGAAAGATATAAATATATGATCCATGACCATAACTTTTAAGCTTCAGTTGTGTAATGTTATTATGCAGAAATAGTGCTAGAGAAGCTTCACCAAGCCCTCCAAATTGACCAATCAAGGAACCAAAGCCATTGGTGCTAGAAGATATGAAAAAGGCAATCATATAACCACATTTACAAAGATTTACATCATAAAATTTGGGCATAATCACATTTATTGACCATTTTTGAAAGAGAGCCACTATGGGAAGGTATTATTTGTCTTGCTTTCTGCATTAAGGGAGTAGTTTTATCATGTTAGGTTATTTATGTTTGTTACTAGTTTTACTTAATAATTCAATAACTAACCTTATTTTTAATCATACTCTATAGGTGTAATCAAAGTTTGTGTATAACAATTCTTTATATAGGAGAATAGGGCAAAAACCTTTCTATGTTATGTGTGGATGAAGATAGAGAGGATTTTATAAGTTAATGGAATTAAACATAACACATGAGAGGAGCATGAAAGGATAATACTTCACAAAATATGTGTCTGAGATACATCAGTAGGTGATGAAAATGTTGGAACATAACAACTTATAGTACAAGTAGTACAGGGGAATGTAGCACATCCCCCTCCTAGTGGACAGGGTGGACCAACAACCTAGAGCCAACATTATACACTATTGTAAAAAAAAAATTGTACTATATGATGTAAAAAAAAATAGAGATTTCTATATAGAGAGATGTGCTTTTATATGACTCATTGGTGTTTATCCATGGATTGATGTACTAGTTAATTTTATTTCTAACATGCATTAGTGTTTTAAAATCATGATATGGGAAAATGTTATAATGATGTATGTTTTAGTCTTTTCTAGAAAATGTGAGTAAATTCATGGTCAAAAATAACCCAAAAAATGATAATAATAAAATATATTAAGTATATAGAAAATCAACAAACAAAAGATGTGAAAAATAATAAAATGAAAGCAATACATACCACAAAAGATTGTAAAACCTTGTAAGTAAATGAAATATCGATGTAAAAAAATTAAAAAAAAGTTGTGTAAGTATATGAAATATCAATGAATGAAAATATCAAACAAAGATATGTAAATAAATAGAATATCATCTCATATTGAACAAACATAAATAACTAAAAATTCAAATGTAAGACAAGCATGTCAAGTCAAACATAAATAAAAACATGTAAGTAAGAAAATTTTCCTAGATAAGATAAGTGAAATCCACAAAAATTGAACTAGAACATGATGGATAAATGAAAAATGAAAATCTCTAAAGGATGACAACTTTAACTTAGTGTTGATTCTTAAATGATATAAGAAAACACAACCACGTAATGACATGACTTGGATGACAATGAGATGGTGTGGAATGTAATGATCATGTATGTTTGTGAGGAAGGCATAGTCATATATAATTTATTACAATGAAACTCACAAATTGAAATCTAAGAGGTGTAAGTACTTAGGTGTCATCAAGTATGTGATTAGCTAAAAATTATATCCAACAAGGGGATATTAGGTGATGATATGACATAAATGATGATTGTGAGGCACCATACAGGTGATGTGAAATTTCCTAGTGGGAATGAGACATAATAAATAAATGGACAAGGCTAATAAATATCAATATCAATTACCTAAGACACTCTGACTAGTAAACACAAAGCTTGGGCTAACTAGTGAAGTACATAGATCATCCCATGAAATCTACATGCATGAAAGTAAAATGGTCCTACCTTCCCACAACATGTTATTCAATACTCAAGACCCCTTACAAAGCCATCAACCTACTAAAAATATTGGTTACTTGTGTGATAAAGTAGGTGACACTAAAATATAAGAAGATATGTTGATATAATGATATAATAAGACCTCTTACCCCAATCTAATGGTTTACTGCACCCCAATGGACCTCAGCTATATCATGAGGCCAATTTTAGAGTTTGACCTTCAACTAGAATAGAATATGTGGTAAAAAAAGATCACATATTTTAGTGTGATCTAAATTTTAAGATATAATTTCATTTTTAATCATTGTCTTTTCTTATGATATGGTTGTTAAATTTTTTGGCATTTTTGTTCCTCCTCCATAGAGATTCAAAAAACCAAACATGAGTGAAATAGGTAGCTAACAGAAAAGAGATTATGTTTAACCACTAAAAGGAATGACCTAAATACCATGGTGTCTAAAGACGCCTAGACTGTTCCATGTGTAAGTGTTCAATATCAAAACTAGCCTATGTGTGCCTCGAGTGGAAGGAAATAAGGGAAATATGTGGATTTTGGAAGATTCATCCATGTAATAAAGATGTTACAATGATGAATATGTTTATAGTTGATCACAAGTATGAAAATTAATGATTTGAAAAGGCTAAGAGCTATGCTATGATAATCATGTCACTAGGGAAGTTACAATAACCTATAAGGGATCTAACACAAGCATTAATGAAAGTAATTGCCATCCCAAAAGAGGAGGAAATATAAATGGTCATCCCAAAAGAGGGTGAATATATATGGGATTGCCAAAAGATGGGGAATATAAATGTGGGCCAAATAATGACAAAGAGACTAAGGTAAACATGATATAAATGGACTAAATGAAAACTCAAAGGTGTTACCTAGGTTCTACAAGAGAAGCAAAGGTTGAAAGAAGAAATACCAAAGAACCAAAAAGGAAGTAATGGTTTAAGTAAAAATGATATAAAACCCAAAGGTGTTACCTAAATTCTACAATATAAATAAATTTTGAAATAAATGTGATATAAAATGATGCAAAATTGATATAAATGCTGAGAAGTAAAGCACTAAAAAATGAAAGAGAACCATGATATAAATAAGATATGTATAACATGCATCACAAATGTAAACATAAAATCCACTCATATTATAATGTGAAGAATAATATGATATGATGCAAATACGTGATCAAAATTTCATGCTAAATATTAACATACATAATCAATAACATTTGATTAGTCTCGTTGTAACTGGTTTCTAGTTCTGATCATAGTGTATTTTACTTTCTTGGAGAGTTATGTAAGGACTAACAACTAAACTTTATGGAAAAAATGGGATTACTGGAAGAAGGATGAGGATATGGGGCTTCCTGTAAAGAATACTCAATGCAAGTAACCTATGACATCATGTAAATGTTATCCTATGATCTACTAGAAGGCTCTAATTAAGGATAAAGTTGACCCTTCATCTAAGAATGACCCTGGGAGCATTGTTATGAAGGTTAAGGTGTAAGACTCTAAAAGTCACAAAAATATTACTGAAGTACTGTACATCTATATTTATGATGTGTAGTGCATTGATTCTAAATACAATATAATTCCCCATGTTTACATATATAAATCTAGAGATATCTTCATTGGCAACATATTTAGGACACCAAAAAATTGGGTTGCTTCAGGGCAAAGTGCAACTAGATACTGCCTAAGAGCTTGGTAATGGGTAGAAGAGTGTGTGTTTGTATCATAAAAGTAACAAACATGTCTATGAGTAGCTGACTAAGGTGTTCAAATATTTATGGCATAAACTGAGTCTTACAGCATCTTTTGTGCTACAAATATATGGTATGCTCGATAATATTTGGCCCAATGATTAGTTACCTTGTAGAACTCAAAATATAGCTCTACTAGGATAGGTGGAGAATAATATTGGGGGTTTTTTGGAACCTTTTCAAATAGTCCATCATTAACAAAGCATCTATGGGTAGGTTTAGGAACTAGTGTTGTAGCTAATTCTTTGGGAGACTACCTTAGCATAGGACAGATCAACATGACTGACATATTGGGAGGAAGTTAACTCTAAGGATCATAAAATTTGGAAATTTGGTATGGTCCTATCATGGAATGATCAAGGAGCATACTCCAAAGAGGTTAAAAAGTAACTAGGGAAGGATGTGAAGAAACTAAAACATGATCCATCTTTAACTTATGAGCATCAACCAAAGGAGGGCTAACATTATGTAACATAGGAGAGCAAATAATATCAACTAAATTAATGTAATGTAAAGAAGAAGATAGCTTGTAAGAGAATTGAAAAGAGGATATATAACAAAGGATTTGCATAACCTTACCTTGGGAATAGCCAAGTATGGGTCATCTAGGGAATAACCATCATCTTAATCATGTATATGAAGATCTATGTGGAGGGGTCTGACCACTATGTCACTAGAAGAAGAGTGGTAAGCAAGCTTCTTAGGAATGACCACAAAATTAAGAAACTTGTTAGTCAGCTTCTTGCAAGAATTAGGTCTCAAAGGAAGAAACTGAATTATAATGCTATAAGGAAGGTTTGAGGTTTTGATCTTAAGGTTGATCTCATTGTGATCATCATCATCAAAATCTAAGAGGTGAAGGGGGATGTTTCCCATAATCTTAGGATGACCACTATAACCTTGGTTATAATTGATAGGATAATTAAAGAGTAAGATTCTTGAAAGGGGATATTAGGTAAAGGTTCAAGGGTAAGTATCTTAAAGACACCACATTCTTTGATTTATTTGAAATTCTAAGGGTTAGTGTCACCTTGAATCTTATATATAACACCTTTATGGGGAAACTTGACACAATGGCATGTAGAGAAAGTGACTTCCCTCATGAGATGAGTCCAAGGTAGACCAAATAAAATGTTATAGAATAATGGAAAGTTAAATAACATGACCTTAAATCTAATCATAGTAAGAGGGATCATGATAGGAACCCAAACACAACTAAGGGGAGACATTTATCTTTTATCATAGCCTTGACACGTACTTTGGGTAGATTGAAGGTTGTATTTAGAGTATCAAAGGGATTTGATGAACTCAAAATAGGTGACATAGGTATCAAACAATTCATCTATCAAGGCATGCTTAACTTGAATATCACCAACTTGGACAATGAAAAGGGGAGGATCATTTGTATGAAGTATAATTTTATTAGTGATCCTAGATGTAAATGAAAACTTAAGTGAGAGAGAAACATCTAAAGTCTTGTCAACTTGAATGGACATTTCCTCACATTATTATAATATATTATTATCAAACCTAGGTAAGGTAGTATTTACCCCATAGGTAGTGGTTGAGGGATGTTTATTTTGAATAAAAGTTACATCAATCAGTTGCTATGACATGGGAAAATCCTTAGGATCTTAATAAAATGATTTGAGAAGGGAACCTGGAAATTTCTTCAATGGGATCCCATTCATCAAATCATAGGTTAGTTAGATAAGACTGAGATAAAAATGCATAATGTTAAACTAGATCAGTCAAAGGAAGAGCTAATGTGTACTCAAATTAATTAGGAAAATAACTATGCAGTCTCATCCTAGCTAATGTAATTTGGTCATGGAGATTAGACTACATCGAATGAGCTAATACAGTTTGTTGCACAGAAGCACTAGAGACAGATAACATTGAACTGGTCAATGTAGTGGCAAGGGAATAACTAACAAAATCAAACTACATCAATTTAGTTGATGTAATAGAAATAGAATTGGCAATAGAGACTAATTACATGGATCTAGATAATACAATAGTATGGGAATGAGTGATAGAACTTGTCTACATTAGGTTGGTTCATGCAATACATTCTATGGGAATGACTGATAGTATCGACAAAGTCGATACAATTATGACTAAGAATTAGGGACTAACAAATTACATTAGTTGGATGATGTATTTGGAATAGGCATAGAAAAATATTATTGCATCGAGCTCATTGATGGAGTTGGATTATCTAGAATGGTGGAAGTTATGATTTCCTCATGCTCAATATCTACTAAGTGTGGTGAAGACGAATCTTAAATTTCTATATAAGTAGGATATGTAGTATGATTAGAATACAAATAAGGATAAATTTATGAGACTACACACTTCACGTTGTTCATGTTAACCAAGTTTTCTTCACTGGTAAAAGAGTGAGGATTAACTAAGGTTTAACAACATTAGTGGCACTAGGTTGGTTGGGATTAGGTTGTTAATTATTAAGAAGTAGAACTAAATAGATGGAAAGGTGAGCATCAATATGGTGAAGAACATCATGCTTGAATTTAGAGTCATGGGCTTTGGTTGCTTTATCATAATCTTGATGACACTCTTAGATCATAGCTTCGTGATTGAAGTTGGAATTGAAGAAAAAATTGAAAGCAAAGTTCTTAAGTTGTCTATAGATTTCATAGGAGTGTATCAAATTTGATTCGTACCAATTTTTTTAAAGGATCATACCACTATTTGTTAGGAAAACAAGGATCCAAGCTCTCTAGAAGGGGTTTGGGAATGTGTTTCTTAATTTTAGCTAGGGAAAGAGGCTTGTGAGTTGATACATTGTTCACATGAGCCAATGAAGAAGGAAAATATTGGAAGGCACTTCCCATGATAAATTGGGAAAATGTCACTTTATTAGAGCCATTGGGGAGAATAACATTGATGGTGTGTGTCTAATCATAGTTATCTAAAGCACCATCATTGATATCATGTTTATTTTTAGATTTCATAAACATACGAGTTCTAAGTGAAGGTTGAGAAGACTCAAATTATCATCTGAGGAAGTCTTATTATTTGGCTTTATCAAGGGCTTATTACAATAATTTTGGAGAGAGAGTCTTAAATTTATATTCAGTTTTAGGATGGAGAAAGCTTGTAAACATGTGGAAAAGGTTGTATTTTTATATGTTGTGTCTATCCTTATTGGCTAATGCTTTCCAACACTTGATAAAGGCTTGGATAGTTTCATATTCTACCTATTTACAATTGATGAATTGGGCTAAGCTATTTTTAGGAAGATCATTTGTTTTAAATTCTTGAACTAATGCATTAACTAAGTGTTATAAGCTAGAGATAATATTAGACTTTAGTTGGTTGTACCAATCTAGGGCATCACCAGAAAAGGTTTCAGCTATAAGTCTGGTAGCTATAAAGGTATTTAAATTAATCTAATATTTTTAAATATTTCAAATTCAAATTGATATTATTGGTTCCATTATAGGTAATGGTAGGAGTGATCCCACCTATGTCTATTTTTGTAATTTAGGGAGTTAATGGTTCATTTTGAAGATGTTCAATTGCTTTATTAAGAAACAAATGTTGTAGAATTTGATTCCCATGTGCATCTCTAAGGGGGGTTGGGGAAATTTGGATTTTACATTACCTACTGAGCCTGTTGAGGATGATTTTGAAATTACAATATTTGATTTTGCATTTGCATTATCTTATTGGCATTATTGGTTTGAAAGGTATCCATTTGGTTCATGGATTGCAATAAAATTTGATGAATATCAAGAGTTTGTTGATTAGAAGAGGAATCTTAAGATGTACTAGTTTTTAAATTAATTTAAGTGTTAGTGTAGGTACTTTGAGTAGGACCACTATAGGAAATACCCACCATACTATTAGAAATACTAGGCATTATGGAGGAAGAGGGAATGGAGGAAGTCATGTAATTGGATTGCCCAAAGTCTAGTAGAAAAACTAGGAGTAGGGAAAGGAATAACTTTCATGTGAAGTGACCTCATGAGATGATGGACCAGCATATGGTCCTTTACTCTATGCTCAAGATGCTCATTAATGAAAAAATCATTTTGTTAGTATATTCGAGATCACACTCATTCTCTACTTCAAGCATGTGTGGAGGATGGTAATTTAGGTCAAGGAAGTGGGATTTTATAATTGGCTCATAATTTGTAGTTATAGTGGCCACATGGAATTTGGTTATATCCTGGTCCTCTATGGTATTATGGGGGAAATAATATATAGAGGTTTTACGAGAATTAGTCATTTTCATCATATCTTGTTGGGTTCTCTATTCAAATTAAGAAAAGAGATATAGCATGATGGAAGAGAAATGATTAATATAAAAAGGTTGGCCAATAGAATCTAGAAGGCTAAAGCGAAGTAGAGCATACTATATTGGGTTGGTTGATGCAGTATGTAAGGCTAAAGTATAGTAGAAAAAATTGTATCAGGTTGGCTAATGTAGTTAAGTAGGTAAACACTTAAGATAATTGACTATATCATGTTAACTAATTTAGTCAGGAAGGTATAAGTTGTGTAAAACATGTTTGTATTGGGTTGGCTAATGTAGTTAGGAAATTAAAAGACTGAAGAAAACAAATTGTCTCAGTTTGGATGATACACTAAATAAAGTAAGCAAAAATTGTATTGGTTTTGATGATCCAATTGGCTTAAGGATGATAAATAATTAGATTATATTGGTCTAGTTGATGTAGTTAGGGAGATAAATATAGGGAACTGTATCGAGTTAGTTGATGCAATTTATATACACATATAACTATATCAAGTAGGATGATGTAGTTATGATGCACAACATAGAACTGTATCGAGCTATCTAATACACTCTAAAATATAAAAAAATTGGGAGATAATTTGAAACTAACTATAAAAATAAGATCAATTAGATGTACTAAAAAGATTTGATTGATAATATGGGATCACAAATATACTTGTTCATTTGTTGATTAACATCAACCCAATATTTTAAAGCACTAACTATAGAGGCTAAACCATGCATATATCCCACTAACCTCATTTTGAGAGTACAATGAGAATACCTTCCCTAGGTGATATGATACTCTCGGGTGCATCATAAAATCCAATGAATAGTTGGTTTCCTAAGGGTCAATAAAAAGGGAATCCTAAGCATTTATTATATACAACTAGGTATGTGGAAACTAAAATATGTGTTTAGTGTTGTATTATGGCAATAAGTATTGGGGTAAACCCCTTATGCCATGATGTTTGTAAATAGAATTTCATGTATCCTTAAACAATATTCACTAAGTAGTTTTAAAACTACCATAACACAATTCTTAAATAAAATCAAACAAAGAAAATACAAAGTTCAATAAAAAATGTCAAAAACTAATTTGCAGCATTCAATGAATTTAAATAAATAGGTATACAATGGTATCAAACTGGTCGATACAATTAAAAACTAAATTATGCTAAAAATGAAACAAACAAAACTATATCAAACTAGTCGATGTAGTTGTAAATATAAAAAAATTGTATTAGGTTGGCCGATACAACCTATGCAAACATAAAATAGACACTAGGGATGGCCTATGCCATTCACATACAGGAAGTAAACTGTATCAGGTACACTGATGCATTTTAAGGAAAGGAAAATTGAGATAAAATTATATTATGCTAGATGATGCAGTTGAAAGAATGAATGAAATGATGAGATTCATGATGGGCTCCCCAGAATGCATGCACAGACTAGGATTAGCCTGTAATATCCTATCTCAATAGATCTAGACTCAGAGAAGGTTAATTAAATAGAGGTCATGATACCTAATGTTCAAGCAATAACTAGTGGATTCATAAATCTATAAGAGAGGTTCCTATGTTACTAATAACAAGAGAGGAAAGGGTTCCAAATCCTAAGCCTATGCCACAATGAAATAGCTCTAACTAGATCTATATGAAAGTAAACCAATGAAATTAAGCAATGTAAATAAATTAAACTAAAGGGAGAAGGGTTATAATGATAAAAAATAAGTAAGGTGCCTTGGTAAACCAAATGGGAGTCTAGGCAACTTAAAGTGGAAAGATGTCAAGTCTAAATATAGCCACACTAGTATTAGTTTGGAGAGAACTTAAACAAAGATACACACACATTCATTCACTAAGAAACGAAAAACATATGACTACTAATTACATAAAGGAAAGAGTGTAAGATCAAAAATACTTACCTTGAAATGAAGCCATCGAGCATCAATTTCCCCCTTGGCCAATGGTTTTTTGAAAGAGATTGTTGTGGATATGAAAACCTCAAAGGATGGATAAACTAGATCTATACAAGCTTATTCAAGACAAGGTTTTAGACCTAACTCCTCCAAATGTGACTCAGGGCAAACGTGTGAGAAAATAGATTGTAATGATATTTTTGGAATTAAATATGACCCATATATATATATATATATATATATATATATATATATATATATATATATATGTATGTATGTATGTATGTATATATATATATATATATATATGTATGTATATATATATATATATATATATATATGTATGTATATATATATATGTATATGTATATGTATATATATATATATATGTATATATGTATATATATATATATGTATATATATGTATATATATATATGTATATATATATATATGTATATATATATATATATATGTATATATATATGTGTGTGTGTGTGTGTATATATATATATGTGTGTGTGTGTGTGTGTGTGTGTGTGTGTGTGTGTGTGTGTGTGTGTGTATAACACCCAAAACTAACCCTAAAGGCTAAGTCAAAGACATTAGCCAATTCAATATAGTTAAGAGATGTCAGTTGGCACTAAACGACATCAACCAGGTTGATACAGTATGAATGTTAGTAAATAGTCTCATAACTAGGTCAAACTAGTTGATTTAGTATAAAAATGGAGAAGGGAAAAATATGTGGTATCAATTTGGCTGATGCCATAGGAAGTAAGGAAATTGACATAGATAAGTGAGGATGGAAGGAGGTAGTTAGCAATTAAAATCTAAAGAATCTAAACTGGTAGTAGGAATGATATGATCATGGCTTCCGTAATAACATCTCTCATAAAATACCATGAACATATTATCCCCTTTATCGATGCACCTTTTAAGGCATGCACTTAGAGAGATTGATTCTCAATAATTCACTACAAGAGAAAGTGTTAGTAAATGATAAAGTGAAAAATATTATGCTATATAACAATCTAGTGAATAGGGGGAAAATCTTTCTAGGTTATGTGTGGATGAAGTCTAAGAGGAGTTTCTAAGTTAATGGAATTAAGCATCGCACATGGGACTAGCATGAAAGGATAATACTTCACAAAATATATGTGTGAGATACATTAGTAGGTGAGGAAAAGGTTGGAATAGAGTAGCTTATAATACATGTAATATACAAATGAGAGATATAAAAGAAATGAGTTTGAAGTGATAGACATGTTATTAGCACATTTGTAAAATAAAATATTTCAATTTAGAATGTATAACAAGATAAGCTGAATAAGATAGGGTTGTGAAAATTATTTCACATTTTTTTAGTGAACAAGTATGAGATCAAGTTATCTGAACATATGAATATATGATCCATATTCAATGTGGATGATTTATAAGATACCCATAAAGGTAACAATAAGTGTGAAGAGGAGAAGTTAGAGGCATATGTACTTGATTAGAGAACACAAATACCTGAGAAGGATAAGGCAGAATTATGATCCATTTTTAACTTAGAGAGTGAAGAAGAGACACATGAAGGAATTTAAGAAATACTTGGTAAAGTGGAAGATTCACATAGTTGATGATTAGACGTGGTTAGATCTTATATAGATTTATCATTAAGTCCATACTCTTGAATATTTCAATTCATGAGTTAAATCTCACATTTTTTGTTACCTAAGGTGTTTGATGTAGGAATATCCTAGGCGAAAGATAAATCTTACATCACCAAAGTAACATTTTATGAATCCATCTCAAGGTGTATGGAGTAAGCACACAGATAGATGTTTGACATAGAATTATGCATTCAAGGTGAAGGAAGTCGATGGCCATTTTGTTAATGTTTTTGTTTTCATGGATGTGTAGGAGGAACAGTGCACATATCATTTAAATATTTGAGTGCAATAACTAAGCAAGCACAAAGACACCTAACTCTCAATTTAGATTGAGATTTAGGTACAGGGATTGGTGCTACCATGGATTTTTCATGTAGGACACTTGGTGCCATCATAGTGATGTCACATCAACATTCAATGTGCAAACAAGAGAAAAGGCACAACAAAACTAAGTATGCACAAGCTGCAAGTTTAATCTAGAATACATTAAATCCAAATATATTGAATAGATCCTTGACTTGGATATTTTTTGGAGGCATATTATAAGAATAATCAACCCTTATGTCATGTACCATCATGCAATAGTTTACATAAATCTATCTTGACACATAACACTTGGAAAATATTATATAAGGGAGTGTAAGGCCAATATTTAAGGAGCTTAAAAGCTCTTAGAGGATATTCTACCAGATTATAGATAGAGAAAGTGAACTTTAGAGGAAGAAAGTCCTGTATCATTGAGAGTGTGCATGGATATTTGAGGGACTCCATTATTATATTGATAAGCTTAAATGTTTGTAGCTTAGTCCCAGACATAGCTGTAGCTTATGCCTTGGAACAATATATGTAATATTATTTTCAGCTTAGTACATATATAATTTTGTGTTATCAACTTGTTTGTGTGTGTGTGTGTGTGTGTGTGTGTGTGTGTGTGTGTGTGTGTGTGTGTGTGTGTTCATTTATCTTTATGGTCAAGGAAGTTATGCATTGGAATCTCTAACCACAACCACATCAACTGAGAAATTGATCTCCTTCCTTAAAATCCTAATTAGCTCAAAATAGCTTGAAAACCCTTAAAATGGCAGTCATTGAGGGGACCATCTCAATCAAACCAATATTCTTGGAAAATTTGGTAACAAGTACTCATTATAGGTCAAAAATTAATCTTGGTAATGTAATCCCTAATCCTTATATGAATTTTCACTAGCATGAATAATTAGTAATAATGCAATGCATTGACTCAAATCAAAATTATGTTTAAGATATGGGTGAGTAATGGGAGTAGGATGGTAGCTAGTACAACCATAAGGTCTAAGGGGGGAGGAACAAAATGAGCCATGCATGACCTCTAGTGACTAGTGGTAATGAAATGTAACTCAGATTGGATATTTTAATAATATGATTTGAGGAAGGATTAGTATTGTTCATTGTTAATTATAGCTTTATCAGTGTTTTTATATTCAATCCATTTAACCAATCTGTTTACATAATTGATCCAAATAAGATACATTATCCATGTATAACAATATGAAATGAGTGATTACATAACTTGTGTTAAAAAATAAGGATTATGTTAATTCATTATAGCCATGGGTAATGTGTAATATTAGGGAATAATAAGAAATCAAGTCTGAAAATAAAACTCTAACACTGAATTATGAAACCCTAATTAAAAACTAGGGTTTGACATGGGTTGATTAGTGTATAGGTTTACTAATATGTTTTACCTTAATTTGGTTTTACAAAACCTAATAGGATATAAACTAGTATAATAATTCATATACTAAGATATGACATTCAAGTATATATCTATATGTAAAATATTGAAATAGTTTGCTATGATTTGACAAGTGGAATAAGCTAAAAATAATAACTACAAAAAATGGGTAAGTATTTAGATTTTTTGTTTGGTTGTTTCATTGTGGCTATGTGTTTTAACCTTTTAGGGTTTAGCTTATGTAAATCCTACATTTGATTAAGGGGTTGAGTAGACTAAATTAGGGAAATAAAATGCATAAAATATAGCCATTGATTTGTTACAGATTTGACTAGCTTTGATTTTTTTTAAATAGTAATAAATAGTGTAAATAAAGACTTAATTGGAAAACACATAATATAGACAATCTAAGTGCTACAAATTGAGATGGAAATTGATCTGAGTGTCTTCAACAAGATCCCTATGTTAGAACCCCCCTAGATAGTAGTGTCAAATTTGGACTATAGTGCCATGTGGCTCTTATGTCATGATATTGGCACTAATGTCCTATGTGTAGGACTGTCTTGAATTTTTGGGTCGACTTGTGTCTAGATTTTTGGGGTCCATTCATGTGTGCATAAATCTTGGAACTCTATATTTTTCATGTAATTAATAATTTATGATGCAAATCTTAATCCTCATTGCAAGTAGGTTATGCAATAAAAAGTGTGTTTGCTAGTAGGATAGGCTGGACATCCTCAACACCTCATTGTGAAGAGAGTTTCCTACATACCATTACTTTGAAGAGGGATCAATCCCGATGTAATTCTACCCACCTATGAGATGGTTTAATTGCAAGTGATGCTAGTATGATAGTGGCCTTGAGTGCCTTGAGTGTGCTTAAGATTGGAAATCTAGAAAATATAATCTTAGGGATGTTGTAGATGGTAGTATGTATAAGTATGAGAAAATAAGGAT
Organism: Torreya grandis; assembly: GCA_037957365.1. Classification (NCBI taxonomy): domain Eukaryota; kingdom Viridiplantae; phylum Streptophyta; class Pinopsida; order Cupressales; family Taxaceae; genus Torreya; species Torreya grandis. The sequence goes on from JARHVA010000952.1 coordinate 204,541, forward strand.
TTTTAAACCTTTATTTTGCTCAACTTGTTTCATGTTTGAATAGGTATTTTGCATCTAATTTCCATCTAGTGGATAAAGGGATAAAAGTCATATATTTATAGTGTTTTATAACTTTCGTGGATAATAAAAGATGTCTAGGTTGACCTTAGGAAGCTTTTAATTTTGAAAATATATTCATTTAAGAAAGCTAAGGTAAAGAAAATAGGTGCCATTTTGGGGACACTAGCGCCACATGGCTCTAGTGTCATTAATGTGGCATCAATGTCCAACTAGCAGAACACTAGGAACGAAGGTCCAAGATTAGGAAATGTGGGTTTAGGACTGCATTTGAGCTGACTAGGGACCTGTGTAACCCACAAGGCTAGATAAGTTTGATAATGTCAGGATCTTGCTCTACCAATTAGAGCACATATGATTACTTCTCGTATTAGCAACTAAACACGAAATTTAACTAGAAATATAAAGTAACTAGAAATATGAAACAACACAAGAATTGAGAGACAATACACAATTGTATTAATAATCACTTAGAAGAATATACAATAAAGAAGATGCCAGTTCTTCTTCCACCTCAAAGGCTCGCCACACCTCAAGACCTTCTTCCCTCTCTCTCTTGGTCACAACAATCAACTCCAATATCGAATTGATGTTCACCTCTCCAACCAGTCAGTAACACGCTGCCAGTTCACCAAGTACACAACTGTACTTCAAGTAGATCCCCTGCTCTCTGTTGCTACCTACAAATAACTAGATCATACTCACCATGTAGATGTCTTTTTACACCCCTGAAGAACCCTTGTCCTTGCCTCACCAAGTCCTTATGATTCTTCAACTAGTACCCCGGTGGATCTTCTCCAAGAACTTGCACAACCTACAACTCTCTCTGATCATACACTCTCAGTACCCCTATTTGGTAACTAGGAGGAACTACACTAGCTCTCTCTATAAGCCCAATGGCTTTCTAGCACACATTTACAATACAGCCCATGAGTCCATATATAGATCTCATGCTTACAATAATTAGACTAACCTAATTACAATAATTAGACTCGCAACTCAAGACTACGACTAGCCTTCAACATGCAAACTAACGGTCTCAAAATAGACTCTCCCAGATTCAACATGCAAACTACCTGTTCTCGCACAGGCTGCCGACGTCGGCTCCTCCATGATCGATATCAATCGACTGGTGACCGACACCGGTTGCTTCCTCTTTGTTGTCTGACCAACGTCGGCTGATCAGACTAACGCTAGTTTCCCTGCAACTGATTCTGCAACTCCCCACAACTCTGTATCCTCCGTGACTTCTCCTGTTTGCATCCTAGTGAAGCTTTTAGCTCCATAACCTAACAATCTCCCACTTGGAGATAAATAGCTGCACCTGTACTTGTACCTATACACCATCTAAATTATTCCCTGGCTTGTATTTCTCTTCAAGATCAACCCTAAATACTAACCACCACACAACCTGTGATGCTACAGCTATCATTCAAGTACCCTGCCACATCCGAACCTACATATCCATGTAGTGAAGAACTTGACCCTGCATAACAAGAATCCCTGCTGCTAGTCCCACTGAACTGCCCTCCAATACTCCTTCCCTGAATTGGCTCCATACTTTCTGACAACCCCCACTACTTGGGAAAACAACTCAGGTCTACACTAGACCTCATGTGATTTTGAACCCTGTTTCAAGCTAAGCTTGAACTGTCCAGCCCTTGGTGTGCTTTCTGATTCTGCATCCTGCATCATGAACCCCGACAACACCGTCTTCACATCAGCTCCCATTGGAGATCAAATCTCCATGTCTCTTATGCCAAAGAATTTCATTGCTCCAAATTCTTTATGACACACCTCTGAACTACCCTTACCCTTAGCTCAGCAAATCCCTGTATGTATAAAACCTGCTAGCAAATTACCCACATACAGTAACTAGATAATGTCGCGACTCATCATCCACCTAGTAAGACAGAACCACAATAGTTACAATGACATTGACTGAAGCCATGCTTAGTCATCCACCTGTCAAACCTGTACCACTGTCCTGCAGCTTCCTCAAGACCATATGCCTTGGCCTTCTGTCTCATGTATCCGTCCACTCTCTTCTTTAACTTGGGAATCCATTCCGTCTCTCAGTGCTTACTACCAGCTGACAACTCTACCAACAAAATACCTATTTGGTTCTTCTCCAAGGACTCACTCCTCATCCATGCCAAGCTCCCACTATATCTGGATTCTACCTGCATTGCCTCTTCCATCTTCCTAGTTCTTGCCCATCAATTTTCAATATAAAGAAGGTGAACAAAGAATATGAGGTTCACTTACCCTTTCTAACCTCGACATGAGCGTTTGAGACTTGTTGTTCACCCACTATCCGTACCAGTGACCGATCTCAGCCATCTCCCAGTCTGTTTCCGACAGATGTTAGCTTCCTGTACTGAACCTGACTACCGATGTCATTTCCCTGGCCGACGCCGATGTCCCTCCTACCGACGTCGGTTCCTTCATGACCGATGTTGGTCTTCTTGTTGTCGACATTGGCTACTGTATGATCGATGCCGGTACCTGTGTTCGTCTGTGAGTGATAACTTTTTATCCGTGAGCTCTCCATGGATCAAAATCATAATCAAATCAACCCTGCTCTGCTCAAAATAATTCAGCTTCCTCACTTGATCTCTATCCATCATCTCCTCCATGAACACCAAGGCTTTCCAGTTCTTTAGCTTGTCAAAGACATCTGATTTTTGCTTCAAAACTTGCATTCTCCTTCTACATATGTGACTAAGCCTATGAAGCCACATCTCTGCAACAGAAGGTGAATCAGCAATATAAGTAGATAGATAAAGGATACCTACTTTCTTACCACCATCTAATTCAAGTGTATCCGCTGTGAGAGTTACAGTGCATCTCTCATCACCCATATTTCTTGAAGAAATTAGACTTATCTCCAAGACTGGTACCTGCATGACTTCCTTCAACCACTGTGTGTCATCCGCCTGCAATTTTAGCTTCACTTCCCCTTCGTCAATCATCTGACAAGGCTCTCCAACCCCTAAATAAGTCTCTCCAAGGTCTCCAAAGACATACCCACGAAAAGATGCTCTATTTCGGGCTGCATGGAAAGAGGGAAAAGAATCTGTAAACAAAGATTCCACTTTACCCAGAACATCTTGTGCAATATTACCTGCAACATATGCTTCCACAAGCTGATCTTCTACTGACCAACAATCTCTTTTTACCTGCTCCTTCTTTCCATCAATCAAACCATTCGTGCTGTTCAGTTTCTCCATTCGTAGCTTACTTTCTTCTGACATTGCTATACTCCCACTCAATCTGAAACCCCTGTGAGTGCCCTGTAATCAACAAACACTACCAGATCTGAAACCACCTGTTAGTCAACCCAACCAAAAGCTCTGATACCACTTGTCAGTATCAGCTCTTGAACCTACAACCAAGGCTCTGATACCACTTATCAGGATCTTGCTCTACCAATTAGAGCACATATGATTACTTCTCGTATTAGCAACTAAACATGAAATTTAACCAAAAATATAAAGTAACTAGAAATATGAAACAACACAGGAATTGAGAGACAATACACAATTGTATTAATAATCTCTCAGAAGAATATACAATAAAGAAGATGCCACTTCTTCCACCTCAAAGGCTCGCCACACCTCAAGACCTTCTTCCCTCTCTCTCTTGGTCACAACAATCAACTCCAATACAGAATTGATGTTCACCTCTCCAACCAGTCAGTAACACGCTGCCAGTTCACCAAGTACACAACTGTACTTCAAGTAGATCCTCTGCTCTCTGCTGCTACCTGTAAATAACTAGATCATACTCACCATGTAGATGTCTTTCTACACCCCTGAAGAACCCTTGTCCTTGCCTCACCAATTCCTTATGATTCTTCAACCAGTACCCCAGTGGATCTTCTCCAAGAACTTGCACAACCTACAACTCTCTCTGATCACACACTCTCAGTACCCCTATTTGGTAACTAGGAGGAACTACACTAGCTCTCTCTACAAGCCCAATGGCTTTTTAGCACACATTTACAATACAGCCCATGAGTCCATATATAGATCTCATGCTTACAATAATTAGACTAACCTAATTACAATAATTAGACTCGCAACTCAAGACTATGACTAGCCTTCAACATGCAAACTAACAGTCTCAAAATAGACTCTCCCAGATTCAACATGCAAACTGCCTGTTCTCGCACAGGCTACTGACGTCGGCTCCTCCATGACTGATATCGGTCGACTGGTGACCGACGCCGGTTGCTTCCTCTTTGTTGTCTGACCGACGTCGGCTGATCAGACCGATGCCGGTTTCCCTGCAACTAATTCTGCAACTCCCCGCAACTCTGCATCCTCCGTGACTTCTCCTGTTTGCATCTTGGTGAAGCTTTTAGCTCCACAACCTAATAGATAATAAGTTCTAGGATAGGTATAGGGCTAAGCTAGGAATAACTAGTCTCAAATAGCACTCTTAGCACTCAAATGCCACTTTTAGGTGAATATAGTTTCCCCCCTTTATGTTAAAAATCTAACAAAGTTAAATGACTAGTATAAAGGAAAAATAAATATACCTAGACTTACGTAAGAAGTGAAGCCCTTGAATCTAAATAAAAGTATGTAAATTTGAGTCTATGTATGTGAAACATGATCTAAAACATGTCTTGTAAATGAAACGTGCATAAAATAATCCTTACATAAGATATATCAAAAGTAAAAGACTATTTTGAGTAAAGAAGTAAAACTAAATAAAACTAAGTAAAGAGGTGGGAAAGAGAAAAGGAATGAATACACCTCATTAGGTACGTAAACCAATGCATGAACCTAGTGACAACCTATGTGTTTATATGTATATAATGATTAATCAATGAAAAAATTGGATTGAGTTGATAGCTTACTTAATCCTCATGTGTGGGTGGCTCAAGAAATCAATTATTTTGTGACTCCATCATTACCCACCCATGTGTAGTATATGCAACTAAAACTAAACTATGTGAAGTACTAAAAATGTCTAAATGAGTACATATAACTATGTATGTCAGCTCTGTGACCACTTGGGTATATTAGGCAGCTCTGGGCCACTTGAGAATGCCAACCATTGAAGATGGAGTAGGCCATGAAACTAGTGATAACCTAGAATATGATGTCAAGTGTATACAACATAGAGAATGACATGAAACTTGTCATTCCATCTAATCAACTGATGTGTAAATGAGCACATGAAAATAATATGCCATGCACATACTCCCAATCTGGTATCTGAGTATATTGATTCTAGATTGAGTTATAATAACTTTACCTGAGTATATGTACTGAATATAGGAATGGTCATGCTACACATGATGTCCCTAATATGAGTAATTGATATGAATCTGAGCTGACCTAATGTGAATCTGAGCAAAAATTATGTATAACTGATAAACTTGTAATTGGATCTGTGCAAACTTATATTTTACGTGTTATATTATTCTAGCCTATCTAAGTTATTTTGAAATTGAGGTTATTAGATAGTAGTGCCGTATATTAGACAGTAACACCATATGGTGATAGTGCCCCTATATGGGCACTAATGTCCTTTTGATCTAAATTTTGTGTCACTATAATACTTTTTGAGTCACTATTTTCCCTCTGTGTTTACTTGTGTTTGATTTTTTGTAGTTGAGCCTACGTGCTAGAAATTGAATTGTGAATGCAATATAGGAGCCTGATCTTTGTGAGAAACCCCTATGAATTCCCACTCTTTTAAGGGTAGTTGTTGAACCTATGAAATAACTATCCTCAAAATAAAAATCTCTACAAAATGTGTTTGCCAAAGCATATATGATAACTACATGATAATTCAATATAATATGCATACATAACATTAGAATACAAGAGAATCTGAGCATGAGTATGCAACATAAGATGTATGTATGTCTATCATTTCACAAGGGTATCAAGGTGGATGTAATCAATGTATGTAACAACAAATCTGAGTAGAATTGAGTAGTTGGCTAGGGGGATGGGGCATGATATCCATCACATTACCCAAGTAGGAAGGGTAGATGCATGAGGTCCCTTATGGCATCAAAAACTAGTGTGTGTAACAAGCAAAGATAAGGGTCATGGTCATGACACATACAAGAAATCATACATACAAAACACATGAGGCACATAAAATAGGCCAAGGGGCCATAATACAAGGGACATGGGCACATGTCACTAAATCTAATAAAATAAGACATACAAGGACACGTTCAAATGTCCACATATGCAAGTAATGAACAAGTTATCTTAGAGACACATAGAAGGACATGTTCAAATGTCCACATACACAATTAGGAAAGCACATACAAGGGACATGGGCACATATCCAAGGCATACATACTATTAAAGAAGTGGCACATAGCCAAATAGTGATGGCATCTTCAAATGCCCTTATATAGAAGAAGCATACAAATATAATCAAGTCTAAACTATGAAATCTATAAATGAAATCATGCATGAGTATGTAGTACAGATCGATGTAAGAGATAGGATGTGCAAATGCTAAGTCTAAAGTAGTAATAGATGGAAAAAAAATTGAGTATGAGCAATAATTTTAATATCTCAATATAACAATTATATAGCTATAATGTAAAAAATGTAAGGATAGAACCTGGTAATAGAAACTATAAATGGGATGCACCCAAGTGGGAAAATTTGTCAAGCAAATAACCATGAATTAGTGTATACGCCTCCAGTGGGTAGATAATAACAAGTATGGATTAGTGTAATGGACCTGAGTCCTATAAGCAATCTGTAAGCACTTGATAAGAATAAGTGAAACATATACATATGATAAAACTGACTATATTAAGATAGCTAGCATATGTAATGTAGGGAAAATATAAGAAATGTAAACATATAAATGCATACAATATGTAAGTTTTGTGTTTTTTGAGTAATTATTTAAATGTTTTTATGTTTTGAAATATTGTATTGTTTTTGTACTTTTGGAAATAAGCTACGTATAAGCAATATGAAAATGAATTATGTACAAGGATCAAATAAGAGTAAAGTGTATCCAAGTAAATGCTATAAATGTTAATGAGATAGTACACAAGCAAAGTGCAATGTCTCTATAGACCCAATAGCACATCCATGGGATGTGGATAATCAAATGGTGGATCTAGTGAGAAATCATTTAGTGTCAGATATTGGATCTATCCAAACTCAAATAAGTCATCATCATGATTATCATACCCATCTATATGTATCATTGGAGCCTTATTCTTGGCATTAGTTTGGAGTTTATGCATCTAAATGACATGTTGTTCAACTGTGTAAGATGACTCTCATGCGGTCCTAGGGTAAACCACATTAGACTGTAGATTATCTATATAAAACATGTGGTTCTCATCTATGTCATCATGTAAGATGTAAACCATGTGTCCCTCATGAGTGAATGTCAAACATTTGTCTGATTAATGAATTATGGTATCCATCACCTATAATCATGTAATGCCAAGTGTAACCTATAGATGAGTGCCCCTGCTTATAATAAAGAATAATGTATTGGCTACCTTGGGGCCACATGCAATTGGTAGTGTAATATGTCCAATAGATTCTTGATAATGTATAACATATTGTAACTAACTTTCTTGAAAGCCTATGTGGTGTAAAAATGGCAAAGTGTAAGTATTAGGATTAGAATCCTCATCTATAGCCACATGAGGAATGTATCTATCTACTATAAAAATATGGATAGTCAATGGATCATTCTATGAATATCCATGTCAGCGATGACTCTACCATGGTGCTCATATCTATGGAGGTAGAGGTTGTATGATCTGAATAGTGCCCTTAGCCTTAAATTTATATAATTTATGTTGTAATGTTGAACATGTGTTAGTATCATGTCTTGTAAGTCTATGAAAGTGGAAAAAGGGTTAACCTTCCTATGGTGGTAATTTGTTGATTGATTTGTGTTGGATTGTGGGTAATATCATCAATCCTATATTAAGTAGTATCTATAAGATTTGGTGTGGTCTATCTTGTGAAATTATTGCCTAAATATATATGATGAGTTAATATCCATGGATGTAACCATATGCATTAAATGAATCAAAGGATCTATCACTGACTGTAACTGAGTATGAGAACTTATAGTTATAAGATCCTAAATAAGTGGTGTTATAGATCTAGAGAGAGGTATAAGTTCCTTATAATCATCTCTATACTCCCTTAGGCCTGCTAGTGTGAATTTTAATCCACATAAATAGTCATCAATAGCAATAGGTGTTGGATCATCCTCTGTGGTGGCCTAAGAATTTCTCTTAGAGTTATGAATGTAAACCTCTTATGAATTAACAAGTAGAGGTAACTATGTTGTAAGAATCTCATCATCTACCCTGGGTGGGGATTTTTTTACCATGGGAGGTTGTTAGTCCGTCATTGATAAGGGTAACTATGTTGCAAAAAGATCTAGAGGACATGTAGGAATAGTCTTTTAAGACTCCCCCACCTCATATCTATGCATATGCTTAATCAAAATTTTGTGAGGTCAAGATTATATGAGAATATGAGGTGTTCCATCTGAATATGTACTCAAGGTAGGAGGCTCAATGAGTCTACAATATTTGAATGGATGATTATCTATTGGACATGTGTATAGGTACCCATCATGTAAAAACTTAATGCATCTATGCAAAGTAGAGGGTATAACTTCCATAGCATGTATCCAAGGTCTCTCAAGTAGTAAGTTATAGTGCAAACGAATAGGCATCCCCTGAAAGTGTGTATGTAAGGTTTTCGGCCCAATTATAATGTCCAATGTAATAGAACCCAATGTCTATCTAGGAATGTCATCAAACCCTCAAATATTCTTATATGTATTTTGAATAGATGTGATATCAACCCCTGTGGTCTATATAAATGTGAGGTTATATAAGTTAAGTCCTGGAACCACTATCAATTATAACTTGTTTAATAGTGGTGGTGTTGAATTGTGCTTGAATAAAAAGTAGTAAATTTTAAGCAATTACTAACTTTGACGGTAATTCCTCATTGGAAAAAAGATATCACATCCTTAATATCCTTGAAAGTGTTCATGATAGATGAAAAATAATTTGGTTCTGTGTCACAAGGCACAGATGTATGATTAAGTGTTTGAAAAATGATATCCTTGAAAATTGTTGTCTTTTGAAGTAATTCCAATATGGATATCTTGGTCAGTGTATTTCTTAATTGATACATAATATCAAATTCTCTTTGATGACCTCTACATACCATTGTAGTGTGTTAGGGATGAGGAGGGATGGTAGGGTTATGTTGCTCATGTATAAGTTGAGGAGGTACCCTATTCTACCTAGTAATAGCTCAAACTATAGGATATACTATTTTCTAGGGGTGAGTAGTAGAGGTGAGATGGGAGCATAGATAATCAATTAGAGTAGGTGGAGGCAAAACAAAAGGAGTCCTCTGATCTCTCTAGCATCTAGTAGTAATTGAAGGTAACTCAAAGTGAGCCATTGTAACAATGACCCTCATAAAAAATGGGACTCACATGAGGGAGGACCAATGTGTAAAAATCTTACCTCTAACATAATCCATGATAGGAGTGACATACATGTGTACTTTTCTACTAATGCTGGTAATAAACATGCTAATAAAAAGTATAAGGCTTTGTACCATGAAGTATAAAATGGCATCCATCATGATAATCATGGTGATAGTATGCAAACTAAAATTGAGTAGATGCTAGAAATGTGAACCCTAAGGTTATCTAGGTTTAGGGTTTTGAGTAATGCTTGATGTAAGCCAGGTTCAACCAAATATTTTAACCTTTTAGGGTTTAGCTTATGTAAATATTATGTTTGATTAAGGGGTTAAATAGATTAAATCATATAAATAAATGCATAAAATATAGCCATTGATTTGTTATAGATTTGACTAGCTTTGACTTTTCTAAAATAGTAATAAATAGTGTAAATAAAGACTTATCTAGAAAACACCTGATATAGATGATCTAAGTGATAAAAACTAAGATAGAAGATGGTCTAAGTGTCATCAACTAGATCCATATATTAGAACCCCTCTTGGATAGTAGCACCACATTTGGATAGTAGCATTCATGTGGCTCTCTTGTCCTGATATTGGTGCTAATGTCCTCTATGTAGGACTATCTCAAACTTCTGGGTGCACCTATATCTATATTTTTTTGGGTATGTTCCTATGCATACAAATCCTAGAACTATGTATTATGCCTGTAATGATTGATTTATTATGAAAACCCTAATTCTTTTTATAATTAGGATAAGAGCTAAAAAATTATGTTCGTTAGTAGGAAAGGATGGGCATCCTCAACACTTCACTATGAAGAGAGTTGCCTACATACCAATACTATGAGGGATTAAGCATGATGTAGTTCTCCCCACCTAAGTGATGGTGCAAGTGAAAGTGATGCTAGTATGATAGTGGCCTTGAGTGCCCTGAGTGTGTTTGAGATTAGAAATCTAAAACTTTTGATCTTAAGGCTATTTTAGATGGTAATATGTAGAAGTATGGCATAATAAGGATTAAAAACCTTGAATTTTCTCAGCTTGTTTCATGTTTGAATAGGTATTTTGCATCTAATTTCCATGTAGTGGATAAAGGACTAAAATTCATGTATTTATAATGTTATGTTTCTTGTGCAAATAATAAAAGATGTCTAGGGAGACCTTAAGAGGTTTTTACTTTTGAAAATATATTCATTCAGGAAAGCTAGGGTAAAGGACACAGGCACCATTTTAGGGACACTATAACTACATGGATCTAGTGTCCTTAATGTGGCACTAATGTCCAAATGGTATAACACTAGGCACGAAGGGCCAAGATCAATAAATGAGGGTCCAGCACTGTATTTGAGCTGACTAGGGATGACTGTGGCCAGCATGAAGGTTGGATAAGTGTGATAATAGGCACTAGGATAGGTTATAAGGCTAAGTCTAAGGCTAAGCTATGGATAGGTAGTCTCAAGTAGCACTATTAGCACTCAAATACCACTTTTAGGTGATTAAACTATGTTCTAAAAGTGAAATTTTTTGAAGTAGGGCATGTAATTTGTTTAATTTACGAACTATTTTTTGTTTACATAGGGTCAATCTTGTCAGGTCTAGGCCAGTATCGACTATCAATATTGACATGTGCTTTTTGGTAGTGACATGTGTTAAAAGATTGGTTAATGACCATATGGTCACCTTTGCTTATTTTGTAAATCTCAATTTGTACCATGTTGAACCTTGAGGATGCACGTAACTCTATAATCAACCTCTTTCACTTTGAAACCCTATGTGTGCTTGTGAGAGGTAGAAAACCTGCAAAAATTAGGAAAGTGTAATGCATTGAGTTTGACCTTAATCACCCTCATTTGATGATTGAATGCTTCCTACGTATCTTATACTAGGACAAGGGAAATCAAGCCACACATAGTTCTCCCACCTAGTGTGATTGTACAATTATGTTCCTTCATTATATATATGAACTATTGATTTGGCTTTGATACTTGAAAATTATTATTTTGACTTGGGTTTGGTATGCTTCAAACTTGGTTTGTGGCTGAATTATAATTTGAGATGAATAGGGCATATTTGAATAATGTGTAGTAGTGTATAGATGTGTACTAGATAAGTGGCAAGTCACCTATCAAATGAGGCCTTGATTTGTATATATATGAATGCAATTGGGTAATTTCTCATGCCATCAACATACTAGGTAGATGGGCGAACCCTGAAAAAATATTTGTTTTTAAAAATTAGTCAATGTTAGGAGAGGGTTGGTACCATCAACCTCATATCAGTATTAATTAGCGATGCTAAACTAGTTTTACTTTACCAACAAATGCACAAGATGAAGAACTAAAGGTCTAGAGATGCTTATGCATGATAATAAGCAGGTTTGAGATAGACAATTAGGTTTATATGTGTATTGTAACATGAAATTTGAGCTCAATAGATTAAATTATGTAATTCAACCCTCTCAAATATCAAACTACATAATAAAAAGGATTTATCAAACAAATTACAATGATAGAAAAGCTTACCAAATTCCATTGTTTCATATTACCTCCTTCTAGGATTTGTAAATGATTAAATGATTGCATATAGACTCAGATTGGCATGGATGCTTGATCAAAGATGATGGATGATGGATGCTTGATTGAGGATTGATTTTGGCATAATGGTGTTATGAAAATTCTAGTTGATTGTTAAATGGACATAGATTTACTATTGAGCATTCAAGTTGGTTTGAGGGTGGAGGGAATGTTTGTTTAAATAGGCAAATAGAGGGAATTTTAGAGGATTTTAAAATTATTTATAAATCTCTAGTTTAGAGACTTATAGAGTCTTGGAGGAGCTTCTCTAGTTCTAGAGACTTCTCTATTAGTTTAGGGATGATGGAGGATTAGAGGGGTTTTAATGAGGATTAGGATTCTTAGGGATGTAGAAATACCTAGGGAGTAGGTTAGTAGGTGGTTAGGTGGGGTTATAAGAATTTTAAATTCCCATATAATGGATAGCTAGGATTAGATTAGGATAATAGGGATTAAGATAAAATTAATGAATGAATGGGATGGGGATAAGGTTAGTGAATGTAGGATAATGGATGGGGATATTAGAAGAATGGTTATGATTAAGATAAATTAGCAAGATAAAATAGGTTAAGCAAAATTAGTGTCAACTAATAGGAATATTAGCTGATAATAATGAACCAAGCAATTTTAATTGTATACATTTATAACAACACAACAAAAGGATCAAAATCATAAGGTAGCATGTAGGTGTGAGAGAATGACATGTTAGTACCATATTTATTCATGCAAGTCATGCATGGTAAATGTATGTCAATATTTTTATTGTCAAGTACTTAATATTAGATTTTAGTATCTACACATACTTGGACAATGCACATATATCTCATTCTTGAGCACACTTTCCCTCTATCAGTCTACCCATCCACTATCTTATCCACCTCTATCTTCCATAAATTATTTATTCAATTTTAACTTAGTCTATATACAAGGACACCTTCAAAATCCCAGATAGATTTTCTTCATTCCTTAAATCCTTATTTGCACTCCTAGTAAATTGTTGGTAATCTTGGACTTTGACGAATACTATAGGTGTTTCCTCTGCCATAGTTTCCAGGGCCTTCAACAGTTATTTCTCAATTTTATAAATATTCATTATGTCAACCTAGATATGTTTCATGGTTCATTGTGATAAATTAATGAATAATCTCTCTCTCTCTCTCTCTCTCTCTCTCTCTCTCTCTCTCTCTCTCTCTCTCTCTCTCTCTCTCTCTCTCTCTCTCTCTCTCTCTCTCTCTCTCTCTCTCTCTCTCTCTCTCTCTCTCTCTCTCTCTCTCTCTCTCTCACACACACACACACACACACACACTCTCACATACACACACACACACACACACACAAAAAAAAAAAAAACACCCTAAGGTATTATTCATCTTGGAATCACCTAAAAAGACCTTGTATCATCTTTTGTTCTCTTGTAATAATATTCAAAATATGTATACATATCTTAAATCTTTAAGGATCAACCCTAAAACAGTTGTAGAGCCAAATATAAATATAAAGAGGTCAAATTTGTTTGATGTAAAATGTCAAAGATAAAAATTTATACTACATTCTAGATTATTTTTTGATTTTGCACACACATCTAAGTGGGATAACTACGTGAGGTTTGATCCCTCTTTAGAATATTAGATTATAGGCAATGCTTAATGATTAAGTGGGTAGTGGTTGGGGATGTCCAACCCAAAATACTAACCTCTTTTTAAGGTATATTGTGATCAATCAAGAATAATCATGGTTTAAAAAAAATAAATATAAAACATGTATTATTACATTAGATCAAAGAATGTTCATCTAGAAAAATAGATTCTAGGTGCAGGTATAGGGTTCCCAGAAGTTTTAGACCCCCACTATGTTTTGAGACAATGTGGATAAACCCTGGTTATGTTGGTCACTGTAGAGGTCTAACTTTATTGGTAGCATCCAAATAGTCTGTCAACTCTTATTTCAGACTTGAGGACCTAAAGACACATATTTTGAGAATTTCTAGATCTTGTGGCATCTTCTATTAGTAACAAACATACATGATTATCTAGGTATTGATATCACTCAAAATTGCACCCTATAAGAACATGTGTATGTTCTCACTCCTGTTGATACAATGAAAACTCTCCAACCTTTGGGACCCTATATTGGAGAGAATCTCTAGATGCAAGTTGTTTCCCTTTAGTACACTCACCTACTCATCTCTAAACTCTCTAATTATGTGCTTTCTTGACTAGGAAAAGGGTAGAAGGAGCAATGTTAAAACTGAAAATGGAAATGAAAATTGAAAAATTAGAGTGATGCACCAATGTTAAAATCAATTATGCCTATACTTGACACACTTTGAAAGCTAAATAACCTACACACATTTACTTCATCTTCATACAATGACCCTTGCATTAGTATTTTACACATAAGTCTTGACAGACACACACACTAGCTTGGAAAGAATGAATAATGGTTGAATTCACTTCCATATTAGGTAAAAACCAAACATAGACACTTTATATGACCTAAAATAATATTCATTTACTTCATAAAGGTGATATATTTAGACATCGGCATAGTAAAATCAATCATTCACTAAGTTACATCAATGAACATTAAGAACACACTTCATGAACAACTTGAAAATGGAGAAAAAATTAACTCTTTATTGCTTCAAAGGTGAGGTAGTACAAATTTTGGAAATGTTTCAGTAAACCAAAAGCATAATCTCCTCGTAATCACCTCAAAATGAGAATACATATTAAAGAGAAGAAGAGAGAGAAGACAATTAGCTCCAAACTATGAAAGAGTCCACATGTTAGTCAAGTTCACTCTACTTCAACTCCACTACCAATTCCAATTTCACTTCAAACTCCACTTCTAATTTAATGTGTATAAAATTTGGAGTTGAAACTTGTCCTGCATGGATTATGGTGCAATAGGGGAGAAAGGGAGAGTTGACAAGTTAAATGGATCCTCATGCAAGCTTGAGTCTTGAGTTAACTTGTTTTTATCATGCAAACATCTTGATCTTATTTAGTTAACTCCTCTTGGTCTTGCATGCATATTGAAGTTTTACTTCATGACTTTCACTTTCATCTTGAGTTGACAGGACTTATCTTGACTTCAAACTTGGAGTTTAACTTGAGATATCTTGCATGCATGTTTGGCCTCATGTCTTTTCTAAAAATAGACCAAAGGGGGGAATAGTAGGACTGGGATGTATGTTTTATTTTGAAATGAATATATTGCATAAAAAATAGGGCTCTAATATTAATCAATACTTAAACTCCACTCATCCACCTTTGCATGATTTGAACTCTACTTTTGCAGGGCAAATTGAAGGCTCTTTGAAGTTGGCTTATAGTTGCTAAAATTAGCCCAAAATGGGGCACCATAGTTAGAAATAGGGGAACATGTGGATGTTTAATTATCCATTAAAAATTATTTATAAGTTTTCACTTGATGATGACTACAACATCTCTCCAATATGGTTATTCTTCCATATGCCCATCTTGTGCAACTTGACAAGCTTCTTAAATGCACTATGAGATCCAAAAACTTAATAAATAATGGTAATTAGATTATACATGAGAAAAAATATTATTTTAACATAATAATCATGGTTTCATAGACCTTAAAACAAATTTTTAGCTCCAAACTCCATGTGCAACTCAAAAAAATACTATTTTATGCTCTCTTGTGCTCTCTTATTCTCAAGAAACCCTGATTTGGATTGGGGGGTCTAAAATGAGTTATAGGCCTAAAACAACACACCTATTATTTTTTGATACGTATTAATAGGTTGGACCTGAATTTTTTTTTAAATCTCTAAAACTCTTCACCAAACTCCCAAACAAAAATTCATAAAAAAGTGTCTGCTTCCTGTCCTAGGGTTGACTTGGAATGTTTTTCAACCTATTTTGAATTAGTTTTCATTTAAATATAATTGATTCATAACTATACATTAATTATAGACACTCTAAAATCATTTTTTTCCATTGGAGGGACCTAAAACACCCATTTCCAACTCCATTTGTGAGCAAAAAAGTGAAGAAACCTTCATTCCCTTCATGAACAGACCTATATTTTAGTATTTTCTATCTCTTTAGGTATAATAAAGACTTTAAACTAATTATAATTATTATAAGACATTAAAACATACTTCCATGTCAAATTTTAAGATATTTAATTAAATAAAACTCAAAATATGTACTTTTTGATGTTTCTAAATTTACACAATTTTATTTCTAAATGCCTGTAAATATGTGTTTTGTTATTTTATTGAGTTTTATGAGGATTAAATACCTCATTATTTTTTAATTAATACTATTAATAATACATATCATCATTTCAACCATTGTATGTGCTCAACCAATCTCTTAAACCTCTCAAAAATTATTTTTTTACTGTCTCTCTTGCTTGCTTAAAACCCTGAAACTTGTATCTTTGTCTTAATTCATTTTTTGCTTCAAATTTTTGATTTAATAATGTGTATTAAAGGTCATTTATTCTACATAATATCTCACACAAATTTTATTTCTCAATAATAAACTCAAAAATGCAATTATATCTCTTAAAAATGAGCCATTAGGGTTTTAAAAGTATTTTAGAGCACCTGTTCTTCTTAACGATTGTTCATAAATTTAATCCACTGTAACCTAAAACCAATGCATAAAAATTTTATTGAATAGGGGCCCAAAAATTCATATAATACCATTTTAACCAAATCTTATTCGCTTTCATGTACCAAACATTTGAAAATTGCCTTCACTAGCTCGCAACTAGTAGCTAGTTAGAAGAATAAAAGAAACCTTTGTCAAAATTTAGACTTATGAGTTGTTTCTATCTATATTTTTGGACTAATGAAGGTTGTATTATATTTTGGATACCTTTTTGAATCTTCACTCCATGAATTGAGTCTTATTTAAAACCTGCACATAAGCAACTTTGACTAATGGTGGCAAAATTGTCAACAAGAAAATCATACTTTTCTTCTCTTATCAATTACAAATCAAGTGGTTAAAATATCTATTAGCACATTTTAATTAATATTATTTTATTTATTGATATATTTTATGTTATTTTAATTAGTTCATAGTTTCAAATATTTTGTATCTCTTAAGTATAAAATAATCAAAACACTTACGAAGCTCTACATTCTTTCACATGAATCAATATCAATCGACATAGGAAGACTACCATCCATACAAAAACTATTAAAGACATTAATAAATAGATGTGATCATATTAGTTGTCAAGTAAAAAAATTGATGTTTGAGATCAATTTAATGATTAGGAGGTGAATGAATTTCACTATAAATATTTCCTATCATTATAAATAGTTACAAAGATCCCTAAGGGATCCAAATTTATTACAGAGCCAACTTTCTGATGAGAACTTGTGATTAATATTTAGTACGCCTTTTTTCCTAATATTAAGCCATAACCCTTAAGGGATTTACACACCACCTAAGGTAATACATGTCCTATAATGGTAGACAGGGTTGTGAAGGGGGGATATAATGTTCAGAGTGCATAACATGTAATAGACAACCTTAAATCTGATGTCCATTTGACTATCATAGGATAGTTTTTTTTTTTAAATTACAACACCTTAGTCATATGGTGGAGTTTTGAGACCCCCTTTTTTCTCAAGTTTTTATTCAAATCCAATGTAGTGATAAATCTAGATTGAAGCTATCTTTCACCAATCAATAAAAAAATACATAAATGTGATGAATTTAAATCGATATTTATCAATGTTTTTCAATGATTTTTTTTTTAAGATATCTATATTTGCTATCTTGATATGCATTCTAAAATGGCACCTACGTGTGGTGGTGGACTCTAATGTTCATGAGTTTTTAACAATTAATGGCCATGTTAAATTTGATATTCATTTGACCATCATAAGACAATTTAGATTGTGAAGTTGACATCCATTTCACTATCATATAAAAAAAAATCTTCTTACCTAGGGATGTCAATTAAAAAATCATAATATTTTGGGCATATGGAGTATGAAATATGTTTTTTCTTATAGATAATTTTTTGAGCTCGATATATTAGTGTAGCTAGATTGATACCATATGTCACGATTAAAAAATAAAAGAATCATCAATCAATGTGATATCTGACAAATCTAAAATACATACTTAGAGATTAATATCTATGATATTATTCAAATAAATACATTAAAAATATATATACTAATGGTAACAGACATGCATGGAATTGATATTCACCACAAGTTGGGAGCACAATTTCATTAAAGTAGAACTATTTCAAGTTAATTTTATTTATTTATGAGGTGGTCCTGTGGAGGGGGCATTCCATAGTTTTAACAACAGTAGTGCAGAGAAATTTTCAGAGTTCTTTCATAGTGATATAATCTTTTGAAAATCAAATGTTAGATTTTTCTAGACCATGTTAAAGTGTGTCATATTCACATGATGTGAAGTCCACCTTATGCAAGTATGTTACCAATGTATAATTTATTATATGCACACAATTACTAAAAACATAATTAATGTAGTAGTTGTCATCACATGTGTGAGAAGGGCTAAGTGTAATTTGGAAAAAGATCTCACATTTTACTCCACCAATAATAATATCTGACTCACATCTTACTTTTTTTATATAAGAAACCTTCATGTTTTTATGGAATGTAATGGAGCTTAGAGTCATTTCTTGAGCTAGTGGAGATGTAGTCCTTTCTAGAGTCTTTTTTTAGTGCAACCATTGTGGGTTGCACATATACATTTTATATTACACATAGCTAATACAATGTGTCTTTATTGGTGAATACATCTCTCTTTTCTAAATACTTTAGGTTGATGGTGTTTATGTTGAAGATTGATGGACTATCTTTTCAATTTAAATATGGTATCAAAGTGGACTTTTCTGAGAAGATCAACAAGAGTTTTTGAAAGGAAATTCATATCACTCCCAAAGCTTGGTTGTTAGGAATATCAATATGAGAAAGAGTAGAGGAGGAGCCTTAGGCATTCTAAGCTTCAATCTTTGGCAAGCTTCAAGTGGAAAGGATAATTTTTCTCACTTTATCAGCATCTATGTGAAGTTCTTCGCAAGTCCCATCCTTTTTATTCAGATCCGATTGTTTCTTTTGGTTGGATTCATTACTAATTATAGATCTATGTATGGAGGGGTTCCATGGAAGTTTGTTTGAGTTTTTTGGTGTATATCAGATAGTTCCATCAAGTTCAAAGTGTCAGATAAAGTTAGTTTAGTCATCTAATCTGACAACATGAATTCATTTGTCAAGCCATGTAGATCGCATTTTGCACAAACCTGGAGAATTCGTAGGGGCAAAAATGATTAAATGAGAAAGAAAACAATGTTTTTAGCTCATTCAACATGTTTTTCAAGCTTAGGTTTTGAGTTTTTGTAGTACATCATGATGAGCTAATAGCTCCTATGTTTGGCTACAGAGTAGATTTGGGTCTATTTTAAAATTCCCTTTTTTAGTTCAACCATTGTGGGCTAAACACATACATATCATATTACACATAGCTAATAAAATGTATTTTTCTAGAGTCCTTTTTAGTGCAGCCATTATGGGTTGCACACATACATTTTATATTACACATAGCTAATACAATGTGTCTTTATTGGTGAATATCTCTCTCTTGTCTAAATACTTTAGGTTGATGGCATCTATGCTAAAGATGGATGGACTATCTTTTCAATTTTAATATAGTATCAAAGTGGACTTTTCTAAGAAGATCAACAAGAGTTTTTGAAAGGAAATCGATATCAATCTCAAAGCTTGGTTGTTAGGAAGATCAATATGAAAAAGAGTAGAGGAGCCTCAGGCATTCTAAGCTTCAATCCTTGGCGAGCTTCAAGTGGAAAGGATAATTTTTCTCTCTTCATTAGCTTTTATGTGAAGTTCTTCACAAGTCCCATCCTTTTTATTCAGATCTGATTGATTCTTTTGGTTGGATTCATGTACCAATTATAGATCTACATATGGAGGAGTTCTGTGGAAGTTTGTTTGAGTGTTTTTCATGTATATCAGACAGTTCATTAAGGTTCAAGGTGTCAGAGAAAGTCAATTTAGTCACCTAAATCTGACAATGTGAACTCATTTGTCCAGCTATATAGATCACATTTTGCATAAACTTGGAGAATTCATAGGGGTAAAAATGATTAAATGAGAAAGAAAATAATATTTTTAGCTCATTTGACATGTTTTCAGGACTAGGTTTTGAGTTTTTGTAATACATCATGATGAGCTAATAGCTCCTATGTTTGGCTACAGATTAGATCTGGGTCTATTCGAAGGATTTTTTTCTCCTTGCATTTTTCTTCATGTGGCATATTGGGCACTCTCATTTGAGGATTTTATCGTGTTTTTTCTATACACCTATCACATTAACACTTTTGGAGACATTGAGTCATTTTGTCTTCATTCCCTACTCAACATTAATGGGGGTGTATTGTACTTTTAATACTTCCTTGGTTGTTCGAGTATACTTTGTATCTAGTGATTATTTCTAGTAGATGTAAAAACTAGTTATTTCTTAGAGGAGCTCCATGACACTCCATTTTCAATTTGGTTGTTTCATGGAGGAGCTCCATAGCACTGCATTTGTAATTATTTAACCATGCATTATATTCAGATGGAACACACCAATAATCCCTCTTATTCACACAACCAAATTCATGGAAGCTACTTTTGATTCATTCCATTGGAAGATTCATCATATTCAACATGCATTTACTTCAATAACTTCATTGTTCTTTTATTATACATGGATATCTTATTAGGTGTACTTGTCGAGAACCATACGTATGAGCATAAGGCTTCTTCTTTTTATCACATCACCTAAGCTTACCTTCGGGTTATAGGGACGAATGAGGCAGGGGGTTGTTGAAGTGTGCCATATTCACACTTGATGTGAAGTATGTAGACATGTTACTAATGTGAGATTTATTATACACAAATAATTATTAAATGTACAATTAATGTGGTGGTTATCTTCACATGTGTTAAAAGGGTTAAGTGTAACTTGGGGATCGATTCCACTTTTACTCCATTAATAATAATCTCTCACATCTTACTTTTCCTATATAAGAACCCTTTAAGTTCTTATGGAATGCAATGGAGCTTATAGTCATCTCTTAAGATAGTGGTGATATAGTTCTTTAGAGAGTAATGTTTTAGTGCAACCATTGCTAGTTGCACACACACATTGTATATTACACAGTTAATATGTGTCTTTATTGGTGAACATCTCTCTTGTCTGGATTCTTTATGTTGGTGGTGTCTATGTTAAATATCCATGGGCTATGTTTTCATTTTTAATAGACCATATATAATGCCATTTGTTAAGATGCTTTCCTAAACACAATAGCCACCACATGCAAACTTCTTGGCCCCCATTACAAGTCCTTGCTAAAAATTTCCACCCTAAACTATAGTCACTCCTATATTTTAGGAAAAAATTATAAGGTAGGGGTTCTAGATTGGGGGCTACTGCGTCTAAAAATTTGGTAAATGTCATCCCATAGAAATGGAAATATATTATTGTTGCTTAACAAAAATTCTTCCAAAAAATTTTGAACAACTGCTTTGAAAATCACTTTTCACCTAGGAAAGCAGTGGGGAGCACAAAAAAATTCTATCTGTTTAAAATTTCTTCTGCTTTCCTCTACCACATGGCATACTTGCATGTAATTCCCTCCAATTTTTTCCTCCAACGGTTTGTTCACAGTATTTAACTTGGTAAAAATATTACATGGGACCACTTCCATAGAACCTAATTTTTTTTAGTAGTTCTTGCAGAGAAAATTTGTGCAATGCATGAAACCATACATAATAACAGGTTCTTATAATCTCTCAAAGCTCCTATAATTTCTCAGGGACACCCTCTTAAAAATAACTAGCTAATCCCCAACATAAGACTCCTACCTAAATATTGTATAAAGAAGTATTTTTATATTTCATGGTGTTGCTTGTCCTTAAAAAATTGTAACAATTGCCCTTTCAATGAGACCATCCTCTTAGACAAAGTTCTCATAGAATGAGCTACTAAACTCTAATTTAAAGATACACGATTCCATACAATTATTCTTAATGAAAATAGGAATAAAATATTAAAATTGTATTATTGTTGTAATACATTATTTGATATAAATATTGTATTGTGATTTATCAACAATTAATAAATTATATGTCTATTTTTGATGCATTTGAATTACCATCCATAATTTATATTGTAATTTATTTCCATAAAAATAAATAACAAATGATAATTCCAAACACATAAATTTGACCCATAAATCAAGAGCTCAGATGACATGGACTGGGAAAACATCAAATCTTTTAATTAGGAAGCCATTCTCCAACATAATTTCTGGGCATGGAACAACATTTATGGAAAACTCTGGTATAATCTCTCTCCAACATCAGCGGAAAAAATACTGCTTTACCCCCTCCATGGGATCCTCTCTTAAGCCTTGGAGGATTGAGTCCTATCTCACCCATTGTTTAACCTAAACCACCGTTAACCAGACATCATTACACCATTTTCTATAGTGTTTTCTTCTATTGATGTGTATAACTGTGCTACTATTTCCCGCTTATTTATCCTCTTGTCCTTCTGTTTGGGTTCTTTACCTCCTTAAAGCTATCAGTGTGAATGCTTGTAAAACGGAAAAAAAAAAAAAAAAAATCATTGGTTTTTTCCATGAAAATGTATGATAGCAGCCCTACAAGCTAGCTGGTTTTAATTTGACGATGAAGGCGGCGAGGGAAACGGGGATTTTTTGGGGGGTTTTATGCCTGGTTTTGGTTTGAAGAGTGAAAATGCAGTGTGGAAGTAGAAACTCTAATGGAAGTGAAAGCGGCCATGGATTCCATGGGGAATATTCCACATACAGGGGTTGCAGTCGGGATCCATGTAACCCGCGGTGTGGAAGGAGTCACCTGCAATGAGCATGGAAAAATTTGAATGTTTATCTACTGAGCAAAGGGCTCTCTGGATTCTTCAGCCAGAGTTTGCTTCCATACAAGGTTTGATATGGTTTTTTTTTCTCTTCTTTTTTATTTGTCATATGGCGAAGCATTTTTTTTGTGTCAGTGTACGGTTTTTAAGCCTTCATTTTTCCTGTGGTTTTTTTTCACATGAAAATTTATCGTATGGATTATCGTTTCTGGTTAGATATATGTTTTTTTCCTTGGCCGTGGCTATATATATATGACCAAGGTTCAATAGGATGAAGATGTTTATCCTGTCAACCACATCTTGATCTTACTGAACCTTGATGTATATATGTGTGTGTGTATGTATACACATCTTGATCCTACTGAACCTTGGTGTGTATATATGGGGTTGAAAGGATAAACATCTTAATTCTACTGAACCTTGGTATCAGGTATACGTATAAGTAGACCTTTGGCTTAGTGCTACAGGGGTATCTACTCCACTAAATTCTACAAAAAAAATTCACTGTTGTATTATGATTTTGTAATTTTCTTTATATTTTTTAATTTTCTAAAAGGGCTTTCTTGGAAATGCATGTCTTCAATAGTGGAAGAAATGTAGAAGAGTTTACAGGGGTATTGTGTGAATCCAGAATTTGTAGCACCTTCTTGACACAATCCTTTCGATTTGGTTGAACGCTCCACAATTTTGTAAATTTTGCTTAGGAGTGGATTTGTTTGACCTCTTAACATTTCTTTCTTGGAAATGCAGGTCTACAACAGCTGAAGATATGTAGAAGAGTTTGTAGGGAGAGTTGTCTAGTAAACAGAATTTGTAGTGTCTCCTTCCATCGAATTATTTACATAATTCTGTGAGATTGAGATTGAGACTGACATTGACACTGGGTGGTATTGGTATTGGAATTGTATGATTTTCCATAAGAAGCCATTTGGTTTAGTCATTTGGCACAGGTTGGGAGTATGCTGGCAAAAGTGAACTAATCTGAAACAAAGTAGGTAATTTCTGCAACTTCTTCACATGTATGCCAACTTGCGCACCTGGATTTGCTTAATCTTAATATGTATGAAGTCAAACCTTCAAGGTAATAATAACATCTTTGATATTTGGTACTTGCAAAGCCATTTCTACACAATGGTTACAATCTTCAAGTTTTTCTGATTTTTAATATGACAGAGAAATATTCCAGTGGGTTCGTAAAAATGTTAGTCCCTTATAATTTATAATACAAAATTGCAATCAGAACTCCGTATCCTATTTTTTTTCCATTGGTCTTACGGTGTATAAGGAAGGCAGTTCTTGCAAACAGCATGGACTAGTTTCATGACAGAAGGAATTAACACAAGAATTTAGGGGGTTGATTAAACTAGTTTCATGTCTGTTCAAAGCCTATTGTTTTAATGTAGGATTTCATTGAATTTTGTGAGGCTGCTTTCAGTTCTTAAAAGAGTAATTGGCATGCCATGGTCTTGAACAATGATCAATTTTCTAGAGTGGTCTCACATTACATTTGAACTATCAGTGCTTCTAGTAGAATTTTAAAAAATTACTTTACTGGAAAAAGGTTAGTGAAAGTTATTCTTTTTACTGGCTAGAGAACCCATTTGAAGGGCTGTGCAGGTTGCAAATTTGCCCCCTTGTCTTTTTTTTTTTTTCCCCTGTGGTGAATCTGATATATCAGTTGGATTCAGAATCCATTTGAAGGGCAGTGCAGGTCGCAAATTTGACCTCTGGTCTTCATTTTTTGGTCATATGTTGAATCTTATATCTCAGTTGGATTTTCTTGCAGGCTTCATATATAGAGTATGTTACTTGTGTGTACTTCAAAAATGGGGGAAACTGGATGTCAAAACTATTTAAAGCCTTCTCATATTTTAAAGACAAGTTGAATACATGTGCAAACATACTTTCATTTTGTGTGCGCAATACCAGTACCCATCACTCAATGTTTCAAAGTTTAGTCATCAGTGTTTTGATGTTGACATGGGATGTTGGACCTTTTTTTTAATCACACTGAAGGCATACTTTTTACTATGAAATGAACTTAGTTCATTACGGCTGCATGATGCAGCATTGATGGCTGATTTTTTTCCTACCTCCACTCCCGTTTTTTTCCTGATTTACAATGATGCTTTGAATTGACGTCTAGCTTTCCCTACAGTAGGACTAGAACTAGGATTTGATGCACAGCCCGCTTCAGTGCATCTCCATGTGCCTCGACCAGTAATTTGACTCAGAACCCTCCAAATTTCTCTAAAGCTTCTGCTGCTGCAGCTGCTTTGTTTACCCTGTGTTACCCTACCATGACAATCCCTCCATTGCATGATGGTTTCGAGTCCGAAGGCCCTGTCAAGTGATGCCTTGTTGCCATTTTCCCAGCACTCTCCCAAGACGATGGTGGATCCGATACATTCTCTGCAGCATTTGGAGCTTAACAATGGTGGGGCATTGTCTATGTGGCTAACAATGGTGGTGTGTACTGGTGTTTTTCCCCTCTTCAAACCCTCATTTACCTGGTTTGTGATTGATTTTATAAGAAAATGTCCCAAAAAATATGGATAATGCAATGTGGGACAACTCCCTGCTGTTCACTAGCGAGGCCTTTGCTGTCTTTGGTGAACACCTACGAGGACCTTCTGATGGACATGCACAGGAAGCTATTTCTCACACTGCACAGCAAGGTATACACACTATTCCCAATTTAACCTTTTCTCAGTGCTGCTGAGCCATTTACACTAATGCCCCTGCATTTCTGTTGGAAAGGTGGGTTTTTCCTGTATTGGCTGTGTACTATTTTGGGCAGTTTTGGTGGACTTGTAATGTTGTGCCAGGGGGTCTCATTCTGCAGTGAACTTACATCACTTTGATAAATGGTTCAAAAATCAATGTAACATCAGTTCACCTTCGCTAGCATATTTCCCGCCTGTGCCAAAATAAGTTCTTTGGAATTGGGTATGGAAATCCATCAAAGCACATTGGAAATGGGATTTTTGTGGGCGGGCTTGTTTGGGCTACTGATGACTGCATCCATTCTTCACAATGATTGCAGCCCATTTGGAGTCCAACATAATGGCGATTAAATGGTATTTTTTATTTTGATGTCAGAATTTTTCGGTGTTTTTTTCCGTTTGATTCAGAGTATAGAGGAGATTTTCTGTGATGGCAATGCTCTGGATTTACTGTGTGATTGTTGGGTTTTTGCTCTGTTTCTTGGACTACAAGCCACATTGTGTAACTGCCACTCTTCTCTTATCATCACAGCTCCTAGTCGGTTAGAAGACCCTCTCATTAACTGCATTGGCGACTGCAGATTTTCTGAAGATGAGAGTCTGTTGGAGTGTTCAAGAACAGTGAGGGGTTGGGTTTTCCCAACACCAACAAGCAACCCATGAGAATCTACTACAGCCTCTGGAATGTTGATGATTGGGCAACCAGACTAGACCAAAGCCCCCTTCCTGGCTTCCTTCTGTAGGTTCTACTTCAAACCACAGGCTAATTCTCCTTCTGAGGAATCAGAGGCAGAAGCTTTGGATTCCATTTAGCCTCGGAGGCCCAATTTGGCATAAAAGATCTACATGCTTTCTGGTTACTGTACTGACAACTTGGCACCAACAGGTTTCCCAATGTGGCAGCAGTTTGCTCCTGCCATGCAGTCAACAAAATGGTGGTTTCGATCACTTTTTTTCTGGGCTTTAAACTGGCAGATACCAAATCTGAGATGCATGATAGGTCCATAGATTCTTGAGAGAGAATGTAGAATTCGGGGGCTAATATTTGTCTTGGAGAAGATGAAAGTGGCCTATTATGGGCAAAGCTCGGGGTCCTGGTGGCAGCTTTAAACATTCCATTATGTTTTGCTACAATTATATCCCTGCGAGATGATACATCCACAGGCATATATTCATCCGGTAGAGCTCAATGGTTGTTTTCGTTTACATAAACCTTTTGTTGTGTATGTATACCTGAATGCTGAAGGCAATATGAGCCACATAAACAAATGGAAAGTTAATTTGCAATGGTTTTCATAAAATGTAAGGCCGGCTAATGTCTTACATAGTCATAACTTGAGGAAGACCTGACATTGTTTTTAATAAATGAACTATTGCCATATCAGTTTGGTGACATGAAGTCAAGGTTTTGATAAATGCTGGCTCATTTTGTTTATATGAGCTCGCCCAAAATATTAAATGATTTGAATCACTTTCACCTTGGGATATCTCTCCCAAAAAATTCGAATATATTTTATTTTTCTCTGACCTGCATGTGTTGTGGAATTTTGGTGCTAATGAACTTGTGTGTATATCCCCATCTAATAGAAATGGTTAGCTTGTGCTTGAACATAGGTTATGGATTCTTTTGATTTGGGAAAGTTGTTTGATATGGTGTAGGATTCCAATCACAATATCTTTGATCCAAACTTGCAATACTATTGATTTTAGTTTATTGGCATTTTGTCAAATATTTTGCATACAACCAAATATGAGGAATATCGGAACACTAACAATCATAATACTAACAATCATAATAGTTGACACAAACACTGAATCATATATTTATCATTAAGACATTTCAATGTTCAAAGGTTTCACAAAGACATTTGGTCAAACAATTTGCAAACTCTATAGAAGTTGAAAATACAACAATGGATAATAAATGCTTTAAAAAATGAAAGGTATATGGATAACATCGTAGATTACAATGATTCAACTTTCAATATTTATAAATTCAGTACATATTTATGTCAACAAATTGAAATAACAATACATTATAGTAGTAACAATATAGATGCATCCAACTCAATATTTCTCTTAAACTCTTATTTAAATGTATGGTGTTCTAAAAAGTGCAGCGACCAGTGAACTATATAATGAATAGTAGTTTTAAAACAAATACAATCGATATTTCTTAAGTTGTCATGGCCAACACAAAGTGAGAATAATGACGCCTCTAAATCTTCAATAGAAAGTTACCCTTGTTAAAGAGGTCCACACCTTATTTGGAACTCATAGCATTCCAAAGAAACAAAAATATGAATCATTTAAGTGCAGGTTTCAAGCATCCAACTGTAAGGTTTTAACAATATATTAATTTGTTCAAATATAGTGCCCAACAAGAGGGTAAAATCTTCAATATTTTTCAACAATGAAATTATCAAAATATATTCAAACTGAAACTTCTCAAAAATTTATTATTTAAAATTCAAATCTTCCATAAAACTTTTGAAATCATATTTTATTATTCAACTCTTATAAAATAAAATATTTGGTATGATAAAATGATGTTCAACACAAAATTTTCACTTTCAGTATACTTATGAAACATGTTTGAATCATTTTAGCACAAATTGTGACTTTGAATAAATCACATAGTATAGGATAAGGAGGAATCTCTCACCACCGAAACCGATTTTATCTTAAAGTTTTGTCTAAAACTTGAGAAATCAACAACACTCAAACTCACAAAAAAAATAAGGTTTTATAAAATATTCATTATCAATCAAATGACTTCTCTCAACCTCTTTTTATAACCTCAGTGGAATTTTCCAAGAGTTATATTTTAAATTCATTTTTAATAATAACCTTTAAGTTCCAAATAAATGATTTTATTTTATTCATTATTTTTTGAGACCTTAAGTCACTTAAAATTTGTTTTTATAAATAATTAATACAAATTGTCTTCTAATTCATTTTTTGATAACTAAAATATTAATTGATTAATATTTTAATTATTTTGTACACATCCATCCAAGGTTGTGGAAAATATAAAAATTAGTTCGAAAATAAACATTGATAATGCCAATAGAGTCTGAAGCTCTCTGGGGATCCAATTTAATGAAAATTGATACTTTTCAAAAATAGAATATTACTCCAAGAAGTGTGGAAAACATTTAAAATGTTGAAATTGCACCCAAAAAGAACTAGTAGATTCATCTTGATCCTTTGAATACAATGCCATTAACTGAAATCCATTTTGAAAACGCTGGCACTCTAAGAAAGTTGGAGCTTCCAAATATGTTGGAAAGACTATAAAAAAGGGGACATTGCAGTGTTCCCTCCCCAAGATTGTTTGTCTTCAAACAACCACAACTCAATCTTTGATTGATCCCAGATAGAACCCAATGAAATTCTAAGATCCCAAATCAATCTAGGAAGTTTGTGTGCTTTTGCTTGAAGTATTGAATTGCAATTTACCTCCAAAACAATTTTTATTTTACTTTGATAGCAGAATAGCAAACCTTTGTACTAAATCAACAAACTCCACCCAAGTCTATTTTGCCCTACCACATTTTTGTTGCACCACTCTAATAAATTTTAGAAATTCTGCTTATTGATACTTTATTTTCACTTGTGGCGTTGCTGCATGATAGTTACAACTATGTGGGACTCTGTTGTACCATGTTAATATCAAAGACACATTTCTAAAATCCACAACACATACCTTTGCAAGATGATCTTTATTAATGATATTGTAGACGATTCTTTCCAAGATAGGACACAAATCAACGTGCATGCCAGCTGAAAACAAATCATGACCAATGTTTGGTGTTTGAATTTCTACCCAATACAGAGCTTAGTTAGTTGAAATATTCATTCCTTTCAGCATAAATCATAAACCTACCTTTTCCAAACACTGAGTGTCCTGAAAAGGCATTTTTTTATCGTTGTTCAACTCTGAAATCAATAACTTATTCATCATATTTTCTCAAAATCAGCACCCTGAAAATGGAACCACTGCTGTAAAACTGTAATCTTTCAGATGAAACAAGCAACTTGAGCATTCGATTCACTGAAAATACCTTTCATAAAGTCACCAATTGAAAAATGTTTTAATTCTTGACTAAAATCTCTTCAATCCACTTGTAAGAACACAAATGGAATCATTTGTTGACTGATTAAAAAAAGGACAACAACATTAATTCCATAATTTTGATCCATAATTCTCTTTGATTCATTTCTTTCTTCATCAACAAGCTCCAACAAACTTTGTTGGTGACCTATTGCATGATTAATCATCAATGAAGCAACTCCATCATGTTTACACTGTGTTACTCTGATATTCATGAGCACTTCTAGTGGTGCTAAAGACATCATCTCTAATAAGAATGCTTTTCAAACAATCAAACTTAATCTCATGGCAGTGTTCAACTTTTTGAGGTGATTCTATAAATGCAAAGTCTATCAAATCCCCTGATCTAAAATAAATAACTTACTAACACGAAAAATTCTCTTTTCTAATTCCATAAATTTGCATTCCTGTTACTCATTTCAAATGTAATCAACAAATTGAACCTCCATGATTTTGTATTCTCTACTCAAATTTCCATTTTCCTTATACTCCCCTTCATGTTCTCCCATCTCATTTTCTTTCCTATGGGGTTCTAAGACTTGATGAAGAAGTGCACCTAGTTGTTCCCTGAAAACTTGTGTTTCATGATCCATGTGAGCATTTTTTCCTTTATTTTGAGTAAGTGTTGTTTTGCTTGAGTAACAATTATCTTAGCTTCATTAGCCCTCAGCGATTCTCCATCCTTCTTCTAGGTCCTCACTTCAATATTGTGTGCTATCAAATCTTGTTAAAGCTTGTGCAATCTTTTCTTTTGAGACTAAAAATTGATCTTCAAAACTTGTAAGTCTTTAGGCCCTTGATCAAAATCAGCGCCATGCATTTGCATTTCTAATTTGCCTTCAATAACAAATTTTTTAAAATCAACCACTTCTTCATTGTTAGTCTTACTAATTCCTTCAATTTATGAATAAGCTTCATTAGATTTATCTGAGTGCTTAACATTATCTATTAATCTGGTATTTTCAACCAAACCAATTTCATCATTAGTGACTTCAATTTTTTTATCATTTGCATACCTTCCAATGGTGTAATCATGGGAGCCATAGGTCTCATAAAGTTCATTGGACTGATCCAAATTTATATCAAGGGTTGTTGTTCTGAATTTTTTTGCAAGCTCAACCTCGTCATTTTTAGCTGTGTATCCTTCTATGAAGTCATTATGTAGCTTCACCATACATGCCTCTTGAAATAAGACATTTTCTTCTTCATGTACACTGACAGATGCATCACGTGATTCTTCTTCCTCTTCCTTGTCAATTGATAAGTATGGTCTCAATTTATGCTCACATTGTTTGACAACATTGTTAACCAACTCATGTGCTATTGAAGAAGTAACATGTTCTTGCCTTAAAACAACAAATATAGAAGATAAGAGTGGTTGAGAGTTATCATCACTCTCGTTAATAATCAAGGACACAATGGACTGCATATAAGCTAGAACAATTTCTCCATGACACTAACAACAACCAAGAAATGTTGAAATATTTTAAGAATAAGATATTCACAATCTAAATCTATCAGAAGAACACATGATCGAACTCTTGCCATAAGTTTTAGAATATTTATCCTCTAGAAAAAGAAAGATTTCTTTTATCACTCAAACCTTGGAAACTTTCCACAATCAACTGAAATACCTCTCTCATTATGTCATCATTGTATAGAACTTTAGGTGCTGTGATTCTTGTGATTTCACAAAAACAAAAGGTGACTGCAAGTTTCACATATTCATCGAGGTGTCTTATGAACTTGGGTTGGATCAAAGCATTCATTGATGGTTTGAAAGCCCATTTCAAAAAAATTAAAATATGATTGGTTAACCATAGATAAACAAATTTCTACTAGCTTCACATTTTTGAGTAAATCAATTTTTTTAACAGATGTTGACACTCAAGAAGCTTCCCCACTGCATAAAGCTTATTCCCAACTTCTCTTCTTTCTTTTTGACTTGAATTAGCAATAGTCTTTTCTCTATCTGCCGTATCCTTTCATTGAATGATGTCATACAACTGCTAAAATTTTGATTTGTGACTGAAGATCTGTAACAATGTGTTAACTTTTAACATGCTGAGAAGATCACCAGCTCTGAGACCATTGTACTATCCAAATCACAATTTTTTTAATCCAAACTTACAATGCTTTTGACTTTAGTTTATTGGCATTTCATCACACATTTTGCATAGAATCAAATATGAAGAATATCTGAACATTAACAATCATAATATCTGACACTAACACTTTGAATCATATATTAATCATTAAGGCATTCCAATGTTCAAAGGTTTCACAGAGACATTTGGTCAAATAGTTTGCAAACTCTCTATGAAGTTGGAAATACAACAATGGATAATGAATATATATATGGATGTCTCAGAAAATCAGAACTACTTGGATAACATAACATATTACAATGATTCAACTTTCAGTTACAAAATTAGTACATATTTATGGCAACAAATTGAAATTTCAATACATATATAATGGTAACAACATAGATGCATCTAACTCCCTAATGTTTCCCTTGAACTCCTTGTGTCTAGATGTATGATATCCCCAAAAGAGGCAACAACCAATGAACTATGCAATGAGCAATTTCAATTCTAAAACAAATACAATCACCCCTTTTTAAGTTGTTACGACCAGTACAAAGTAAGAATAATGGTGCCTCCAAACCCTCAGTAGAAAGTTGTCCTTGTTAGAGAGGCTCACGCCTTATTTGGAACTCCTAGCACTCCAAAGAAACAAAAATATGAATCACCCCGAAGTATAGGTTTCAATGATCCGTAAACTCTACTAATAAACTCTAAGTGAAATTTTAAAAGTACGAATTTTGAATTTCTCAACTTATAAGTTGTTGGAATGATTAAATCTAATTAAAATCTGATCCAAATCAAATTTCAAAACTAAAATAAAGGTGAATTAATAGATCACATCAAATATCCATTGAAACCATAAGATTTTTCAAATTCTCGATTTACTCAATTTCCCATAAATGATCAAATGATTAAATTTTGCATTCTTGATTAAAATATGAATTATAATCTACAATTTAACTAAAATTGAAATGCAAAAATGAATCCAAAGATCAAAACACAGAAATTATTTACGGGGTTCAGAATTTCCTACTTCCCCAGGTTCTTATCGAACCGATCCATTAATTGTTGCTAAATTTTTCAAGATAAAATAATACTTACAAACAAAAAAAGATCATATCTCTCTAGAAAAATAGTGTTTCAGACCTTCGAAAGGCCTTCGCTGACTTAGCACATCCTTCACCTCACTAAATCACACGCAGAGGCTTCTCCAAATCAAAATTGGCAACTTCTATAGCTCAAAATGGCATCACCAATTCTCCAAAATGGGAAAATAAATATATTTCACAGAGTATATCGAAATTCTAAACAACTTTGTATTTTACTCTTAGCTCTGATTCGGCCTCTAAGGGCTCTAAAATGACCAAATACTTGTAAGCGGGTCTATATTCTCTAATACACAGTTGGCTTCTTGTGTCTATTCAAGTAGATTTTCGTTCTTTTTATAACACTTCGACCTCTGTGGCTGAAGTGGTCAAAGCATTAACTTTTTATGCCAAAGGTGCAGGGTTCAAAACCGCCGGCCACCTTTCTAGGCGCTTGGGAAGAGTGAAAAGGTCAGTCTCCTCCTTTATAGGCGTGCTTTTGACTTGTTTTGTCCCACATTTGCTAGGAATTCAGTTTTTAATGCTTAAAATAGACAAGTTTGTTTCCTTTTCAAATGCCTAAGACTTAGGCGCCAACTTAGGCCATGCTTTGACTTGGTCTTAGCATGATTGGTGAGATGACGTGACAGTTTGGCCTTTGGCGCCTTGTTTAAACATTTGAAAATTTCTCAAATAACATGTGCATAAAACCACCAAAATTTTTTTTGCACCTAATTATTTTTCTATGTGTCAAATAGATATTGGTCCACTTGGCATATTTCAATAGTGCCACGTCATCTTACGACATCAATTTTTTTTCCTGTCGCATCAGAACTTCAACAAACCATATCTTTTGCATACGGTGTCCGTTTTGCGAACCGCAAAAAGTGCTGAAAAGCTCTCAATGAGATCTATGTTGTGAAATTAGTTTCATCATGATTTGGAAACTTTTTCTAGAATGAACTCTGGATCATTCAAGCACCCAACCAAAGGGCTTTAACAATGTATTAATTTGTTCCAATAGGGCACCCAACAAAAGGGTAAAAACTTCAATATTCTTTAGCAATGAAATCACCAAAATATACTCAAACCCTAACCTCTCAAAAAATTATTATTTAAAACTCAAATCTTCAATAAAACCCTTGAAATCATATTTCATCATTCAACCCCTGTAAAATAAAATATCTGGAATGATAAAATGATACTCAACACAAAATCTTCACTTTCAGCATACCTATGAACCTTGTTTGAATCTACTTTTAAATTCTTTTAGCACATACTATGACTCTGAACGAATTACATAGTATTGGCTAGGGAGGAATTTTTTACCACCTAAACTAATCTTACCTTAGAGTTTCGTCTAAGACGAGAGAGATGAACAATGTTCAACCTCATAGAGAAAATAAGGTTTCATAAAATATTCAACATGAATCAAATAACTCATCCAACCTTCTTTTATAACCCTAGTGGATTTTTTCAGAAGTTATATTTTAAATTCACTTTTAATAATAATCATTTAGCTCTAAATAAATGACTTTATTTTATTAATTAATTTTCAAGTCTTAAATCACTTAAAATTCACTTTTATAAATATTAATATAAATTGTTTTTTAATTCACTTTTTAATGACTTAAATATTAATTATTTAATATTTTAATTATTTTTTGTACATTCGTTCAAGGTTATAAAAAATATAAAAATAGTCCGAAAGTGGATTATGATAATGCCAACATATTCTGAAGCTCCATGGAGATCCAACCTAATGAAAAGTGATACTTTTTAAAAATAGAATACTTCTCCAAGAAGTGTGGAAAGCACCCAAAATGTCAAAAATGCACTCGAAAAGAACCAACAAACTCATCTTGATCCTTTAAACAAAATGTCATAAACTAAAATCTATTTCGAAAAGGTTGCTACTTTCCAAAAAAATTGGAGCTTCCAAATATGTTGAAAAGGCTATAAAAAAGGACATTACACAAGAACTCAATGGAAAATGTTTTGACTCATGGTTCTTGCATTGAATATGATCCCAAATGTATATGTTTTCATTCGAGATCAACAACTCCTCATGGATTAATGTTTGTATTAGGCAACAGAGATTCCCCATGCATTCATGTAATTTTTGTAATTTTGGGGGGGAAGCCATTGTCATCTTTTAGTGGGTGGGGGACCCAATAACAAAGGCATACATGGTTAATTATAATCACAACGGGTACACATCACAATCAAGGCCTCTAAATTATATGAGCAAGCATTAAGATTATCAATGTGTAATGTCTCATGGATAAATTCAATCCTTGTATTTATAAAACAAATGATGTTCATGGTTTTATTAGTGCTTGCTCGGTTAGGTACTATTTTTTTTACTTACCCCTATTAAATTGCATTGACCAGCTTTGACTACCAATGGAGAGCACTGTTGGCTACACAATGATTTCATTTTGCACTGTTTGAGGACCGCGGTGAATATTTTATTAATTTTTCCACTTATTGTTAACAAGTGATTAATTGCATGTCCAAGAGCGAATCAAATGCTATAACATGAAATTTTACCAAGGGCAATGCCAATGTGTAAGGAAAATGTTTCACAAACATTGCAAAAGACTATTTAACGTAGGTGTCATTGTCCTTGACAAGACAAAGACACTTGTTTACTACTATTATCTACACCACCTACAATTGAAAACGTAGGGGGTATGGTATCCAAAGGCTTTCAGAAATGTGCCTGGCGGTATGCCCAACTCATCATCCAATGCACTCACTAAGAAACCCATCTCTTTTCACAACTCCTCGATGCCACAGGATCGATTCTTAGATGTTGCTAACAGAATATTATCAGTTGGGAAACAAGAGGAAGTGATCTCTACCTCTAGAATCCTCATAACACCACAGAGAAGATCCTCGTCAATGACAATATTTGTCTCCTCCTCTACATCTTCCAACATATGGATAAGCCCTTCCTCTTTAGGAGTCAACCGACAAAAGTGCTTACAGCTCGAAACAACTTCCATTTTGAGCATGTCTCTGTTGCGATAATTTTTTCAAATTTGAAATCTAATGTTCTGATCTACATGGTATTTACTTTTTTTTGGTTTGGGTGTGATTTTGAATTATAGGGAACACATTCTTGCTTTGGTTTGAACTTGTTGTAAAAATAAATGTTGTAGACCCCCAACTGGTGCAGGGGATATTCTCTGAGGTTTAATGATTATGAGAAATTTGATGCCAATACTGTTGTAAATAAATTGGAAGGTGAAGGGTTGTTAAACTTGAAAGGCGAGAAATGGGCTCAACACAGAAGAATCATCAATCTTGCATTTCACATGGAGAATCTAAGGATAAATTATACACAACTTCATAGAAATTATCAACAATTCTCTATTGGACATGACTATCCACAGACTAAACTACAATATATTCTCTTGAATCAAACCACATATTACAATTTAATTCCCTCCTTAGTTAATGCCATAACATTAACATAATTTTTCTTCTCCTTCGAAGTTATATGTTGTGTTTTATGTCGCCCATTTTGAGCTTCCCGTCCAACTCCCACT
Organism: Torreya grandis; assembly: GCA_037957365.1. Classification (NCBI taxonomy): domain Eukaryota; kingdom Viridiplantae; phylum Streptophyta; class Pinopsida; order Cupressales; family Taxaceae; genus Torreya; species Torreya grandis. Next base: position 241,185 of record JARHVA010000952.1, read on the forward strand.
TCAGATTTCCAAGGCAATAAGTTAGTTAGTCATATTTAAATAGAACATTTCTATAGAAAAAAAGGAATGATGAGGGTGGTGGTGAGATGAATAAATAGCTTGGTGCATTCATAACATTGATAATTGGTATTATGGTGTCTTTGTTTGAGGTACATGTTAGACTTAATCTTCAAAGAAATTTCAAGGTCATTAGATATCAAAATGTGTTACTTTTATTTCAATCCTTCATTCTAAACTTGTTAACCACTATTTTACTTTACTATTTACTATTTTAAATGGTGAGTGTTTGAATCAAATCTGCAGTATTAAAAAGGTATCGGATGTAAAAAAAAAAAAACATTAATGCTATCTTGTGGCCTCTAATTTTATGCAAATCCATGCTTTAATTTTTTGACAAGAGATACATGTGTCACTTTTGGAAGAACTTTTGAAATAAATATATTTTAAATAACATTACTTGATATATGCAAGTTGATAGTAATAATCATGGAATTGGTAAATCTTCATTGACTTGAATTACATGGGCATCCATTGTAATTCCCCAGGAAGAAAACAATGCTTCTAGAAATATAAAGGAAGAAAACCTTACTCTTATGCAATTGTTCATCCACAAAAATTTTAAATTTCCTTAATCTACTCTTTTTGAGATCAGAATGCAAAACACAACGTAGTTGTTATTCCCTAAGTGCATATTTACTTCATTCAACAAATCATTCCCCAATTAATATTAAATCATTTGGCTTATTTGGGATGACTAATTAAAAGTATTAGTGCCTAGTTGGCACTAAATCATTGTGCTTGCCCGGGGTGAATGATTAAGAAAGTTGTTAAGAGAATGCTACTTTAAGAATACAAGGGTGATGACTTGTTAGACTATTGAGAATGAGGCTCATTGCAAAAATATAATTGTGTGGGCAAGTCCTAGGAAATGCTTGATGCAATCGACTTGAATGCCAAGTTGTGGGTATATGCATTGTGGATAATGATACCAGTGACCCTCCAACCTCATTACAAAGATTGATTACAATTATATTTGCATGAAAGTGATTTCCTAAGATTGGGTTTTGCATGCACATTCAAGTCTGTTGCCCACATGGGTAGAGTTGAGCTATTGGAATGGGGTTCATGTTTTTTCTCCCTATCATTTCCTACAATTCCAAATTCTTTTGGCATTGGGCAGGTACTTATGCCACAACTCGACACTTGTTATTTTGGCAAATTGAACATTTTAAGATAATGAGCACGTGATCCTCCATCTATCACTCTACAAAATTGCATATTTTGTATATTTTAGTAAAATGAGCATCATCATTTTAGGGAATTGATCATTTTAGGGAATTGATCATTTTAAGAAAGTGAGAATCTGAATTCAACACAACACACTTCAACAAATAAAAGAGCTATATAAAAAAAGTTAAACCTAAAAATGTATGATTGGAAGATAAGAAGGTTAAGTGGTTGTGGTTCAACTCAGAGACAATGGTTGTTGTAAAGCTTGGTTTAATTGTAGTCATTGTAATAGAGGGGTTCCATGATGGGGGCTAGTGTTCTATAATTTTGGTCAGAACGGTTCAATGTATCAAAATTGCTTACAAAATATCTCCACCCTAAAATAAGGAGCAATGACTGTTTAAGAAGCAGTTATTGAGGGGTGGGAAATAATAGGGTGTTGAAGATTTGCATTGCTACACCTATTTTTTTTGGTTGCTAACTATACATTTATATCCAATCAAAACAATTTTTTTAGTAAAATATTTCTAATTTTTCTCAACAATGTTTATTGGCATGACTCTGCTAATAAGAAAAAAGACTCCTATAATTTCTTATTAGCACTTTGTAAAAATAATTAACTAACTCCCAATGTAAAACTGCTATCTAAAATCTATCGAAAAATAAATTTAAAACCCACCAAGAATGCTTTGGATTTTATGCTTCTCTACATGTTCTCACATGCCAACAGATAAAATAATCAACTTCTTTTTAATGTTCACTCTGCATACCTAAATCACCGAATGCAAAATCATTCTAAGCTTTCCTACCAACATAACCATTGCATCTTCAGGGGATTGTGCACTTAAATGATATTGCTAGGATATTTATAAAAAGTTGTGCAACAACAACAACAACAAAAACAAAAACAATAATAATAATAATAATAGTAATTATTATTATTTTATTTTTTTTGAGATACATTCTATATGGACATATCCTTAATTCACATGTTGCTCTATGAATGACACGGGTTTTTTTGGCAAGATGAGATCTTTTTTATCTAGAGTCTTTTGTGTGGAGATTTAGTTTCCATGTCCCAACTCCCATGGGGATCATGTCAATTCAACTAGATATTTACCTAAATTATTACGTTTAATCAATTAACAAGTACACTATGTAGCACCTATAATTAGTATAGTGTACAATTTTTTGGACATTAATGTAAGATAACATTATATATATCATTTTTTTGGAATTTTAATTAGAACATGTCATTATATTTATTATTATTTAAATAATAATTACGCCAAATGCATTTCATTGAGAGGGTTAATCTTTATATTCCTCGTTGTATCTTTTAGATACCTTCTGTCATATAATAAAGAAACACTTATCTTTCACAATTATATGGTGGTAGGGTCTATTAGCATTGTCGTCATGTACATAAAATCAATAGCCTTTAGCAACATCACAAGTTTTAGCAGCACAACACTAAAATTATACACATCGCTCTTATTAGTGAGTTGATAATTTTTTTAGTACCCAGGATCCAAGTAACCCAAGGCCCTTGAGTGTATGTTGGTACAAGTGGATTGACTTTGGGAGAGCTTGGTGATCTTATCTATCCAAATCTTACCTTCTCCTAGCATTTCCTGCTCCTTGGATATACTAATCAATTGTGATAAGATGAGCCCCTCATAACTCTTTCCGCAATATTTGTTGGACAACTTTTAAAAAATTTAGCTATTAGCAACTTCCTTTACCATGACATAATGTCCACACCACTTTTATTAATTACACACATTGCCCCTTGGCTGCCATTACAATTTCCAATTTACCATATACAAATAAATAATACCAACAGTTGGCAACTTACATATAATACATATATTGCAATATTGTTAGAATCTTGATTTGCCATAAAAAATACAAAGGAAAAATATCAAACCATTTCCTAAGTCTTCTTGAGAACAACTGAAAGTGCGAACATTATGAAATAAAGTGAAAGTGTCATAGTAGGAAATGCTTGCACATGTTATGGTTTTCCACAATTTATTCCCAATTAGGTGTGGAATTTGACAATATATTTATAAAAAAAATTGATCTGGAAGTGAATTTAATTTGACTAAAATTTAATTTCAAAATGGCCACCGCTACACAATATGTTAATGGAATCAATAGTGGTGATTTTGGGTCTGAACAAGTTGAATTTTAGTGAAGTACTTTGGGAATTACTAATACCATGTCACATATATATTAGATTGCATTTAACTAAATTGAATTACCTTCATAAAATCTATAATATGTGATACAACTAATAGTTCCAAAGAGTAACATAGAATTGAAACAAAAAACACCCTAAAATATTGATGTGTTCTTCATTTTATACATCAAACGCTAACTTGCTCCTCTTGTTTAATTATCATTACAAACTAAATAATCATCCACTGAAATCCAAATCATTATGATGTTGTTGTTGTCTTTATCTCTCCATGCATGTAAGTAAAAAAGGGTGTGAAATTCTACCAAAAAAAATTAAACTCAACCTAGTCTTCCATGTTTGGCCAAAAACACCCAATTAGGACAAGGGAAATGCATCTTGGTGAACTATTTTGGAGAAAAACCCAACACTCAAAATAATAGTCGCTTTGTCTTGTCCTTACAAAAATAAGAGTCATAACTTGCTTACTTGCTCATGGTGAAGGAGGAGAGTTGTCCTACTGGAGTGCATCAGTTAAGCAGAGAAGGTGAGGGAGTGGGAGGAGTGGGAGGAGATTCAAACCCTGGACTTGGTGAAGAACACACTACCTCCACAGGAGAATGAGGAGTGAGGTGAAGGTGGAATTGACAATTTTCATAGTGGGAATTAATAGATAAAGTATCTAGTTTTATCTAATTGGTAAGGAGAGTGATACACTATGCATTCATGTCCACAAGACAATGATGGAAATTGTCACATGCTAGTGTTGTTGCATGTACCATATACACTTTTCACACCACTACATAGCTACTTTTGAATCCACATCATATTTGCATCATTGATATTTGTGTATAATAACATCCCAAAACAAAGTGGTAACTAACCTATTAATTGTTTTGGTGGCACAATAAGGCACTAACAATAAAACAAATTATAAAATTTAGGATAATTATTTTTTTAAACTTAATTGCCAATGTTGAATCACTAAGAGGAAAGTAATTATTGAATTTTTGGTGATTATAATACTCTTGCACTTATAATAATAATGGCATCTTTTATATTTTAACAAAAAGTTGTTCTAAAGGTGTAGCTTATGCTAGAAGGGGTGTGATTCTCTATTTTGATAAAACATGGTTTTATAAAGCGAAAGAGTGTAAATTCACAGTGATACCTAACTTGAAAACCATGATCACTGGCCCTATCTAACCCTTTGTGCATGAAGTGTTAAGTGATAATAATCTTATATTTCTAGTGGTGGTGATAATGGAAAATGAGGTTGTGTGTTCCTTCGTACGATATGACAATGCATTATGGAGGGAGAAGACATTTTGTTTCATGGTGAGCTCAGTAGTGATGGTGAGTGGCAATGATTGTATTTCAGGGGATATCGTACCCCTGAGGGTCCATATTGCACCCCAGGTTTGGATGCAAGTCTATTGATGGACTTACATGCCTTGTACCCATTACAAAAGGGTCCTCAGCTTGCAAAGTGGTGGCATATTTGATTAGGTAGTTCCTATTTTCAATGGTGGATGAGGATGTCATGAGAGCTGGTTTTATTACAATAGCTCTCCACATCTAATGTGCAGTTTGAACAACTTTGTAATGTCGTTGATGTGGGGACAAGACATTGAGGTCCAAGAGTCTAGATCTTGTAGTTTATGTTTGTCCATGTTGCCAATATATTGACACTTTGAGAAATTAAATCAAGTATAAGAACATGCAAAAACACCATACTCAAACCCCTCGAAGAAAAGGCGGTAAAAAATGGAGTCTTTCTTTGTATGCATCTTATTTATCCCTACTAGAAAAAATTTAAAATATAAGGGGATCACTAGTCAATAAAAGATGTTTTGGAAATATTACTAAAATAAATATCCGATTATTTTTTCTTAATGCTTCATGTACAAAAGGTGAGACGAGGTCAATGGTCATGGGTTTCAAGTGAGCTACGACTTTTGATTTACACTCTTTTGATTAACAAAATCCCACTTTACCCAAACAAAAAATTACATCCCTTTCGACATAACTTACTCTCTTTAGTATGGTAGTTATAACATTAATATCTTAGAAACTATAACCACCTCTAGGGTGGTGTCTATTTTGAGATACATCAAACTACCATAGTGCTTGAATAGAGTATGTAGAGAATGGTGTGGATTCAAACCCAAGTCCAATAAACTACCCAAAATTGGCAGTGTTTGTGGTCATGTCAATAGTTTTACCTTTAGTATATTCACTTGATAAACAAAAGTGATCACTATTGTTATGAATACAATAGTTGTTGTTAGTGTTACTGAGAATGAGAATGAAAAATGTTAGAAATATTTGAATCCATATGTATTTGCATATGATATCTTGCATTGGTTAATTATATCATATAGGAGGTGTATTTCATAGAAGAAGCATTTTCCATTTTTTCATCTAATAGATTTGAGAGTCATCTAATTAGATTTTAAATAGTTAAAGCTATTAGAAACATTAATATATTACTAATATTAACTATAAGACATTATATATATAAATAAAAATATAATTAATACGAATAATATATAATATAAATATATTGATACTATATATAGGATAATAGTATTTTATATACTAGCATACATATCTTAGATAAATCTATGTAAAATATGATGATAGATATCACTATTGAGGCACCTAGATCACATTGAATGGTGACATTAGTGGAATATGTACCTCAAGAATGATATCTATCAACATATTTTACATAGATTTATCTAAGATATGTATACTAGTAGAACTTGTTGCCACATAAGGTAAAGGTAAATACTAATTGTTCATAAAAACACATTTAATATAACTATTTAATGCAATATTAAAATAGGAAATAGATAGACACTTATATATGTATGTAATATGTGATAATAAAATTATGATATTCAAACTATATGCATTTGATATTAAAATGAGAAATAGAGAGCAACACATATATGATATATATGCAATATAACAATAAGATTATGATATTCAAACTGTATACATTTGATATTAAAATGAGAAATAGAGAGCAACACATATATGGTATATATCAGTAGGATAAAAATAAGTTTATGATGTTCAATCTATATACAGTGATCCTCTAACAATTGAAGTCTTTATTCTTTCTCTTTTTCTTCTCTACTCATTTTCCATTCTTCAATCTCTCAAACTGGTCATATGTGTAAGGTGGTGCAATCTTCAATACATGTAATGACTTGATACATGATATAACAATAAATGTTAGACCTTGTCTTGCTATAATTCCTATATCAATTGTGGTTTTATCAAGTGTTAAGACTTATGATTTGTGGATTGTCAATCCCCGTGAAAAATTCAAAGGTAACTGACACACACAACCCTTTTGTATAAGGGTGATTAGAATTGTAATTGGAGTTGCATCAACAAAAATAATCCCTATGTATTTATTGAATTGAACCATTACATATGTAGGTGGTTAAATGGGTGTCAAACCTGGTTTATATAAATGCTTTAAACATATCCAAGTGCACCATTAACAAGCCCTGATTTTTTCCATATGTTTGTAGTGAGATCACCCTTGCACCAATAACAATCATTAATTCAATTTCCAACAGTGCATCATCTAATCCCATAATTACTTTGTCCTCTAGTTATAGTGCTTCAAGCAATAAGTTGATATAATGCATATAATTTTATCTTATTATGTTGATGCACATTGTCAGTTATTGTAAATAAATGCAAATGTTGGTTAAAGTATTTATTTTCAACTGTTTCAAGTGAAGCATCCATCCTAATCATCAACAACTACGAATCTTCACTGGTTGGATTGGCATATATTAGATTTGTTAAAAGTTCCCAAAACAATTGTTATTATTCAGTTTGACCTTATTGTCTAAAAACCTTATCAAGTGTAACAACAGTTCTAAAAAATTTCCATAATAACTCTGCTTGTCTTGTACTTTCATATGGAGGTTTATCCATTACTGGAAGTAATTGTCCCAAATCCTCAACAAAAATCATGGACCATCCACAAAAGCACATATCAATATTTTTCAAAAATGTTTGGCATAGTCGAGAATCTCTATTTTCAAACATTTTTTGACCTATAAATTTCATCTCATCAATCAAAATATACCTAACATGTCTAATTTCTTCTTGAAAACTTTTTAACATTTTTCTTTCTAATTTTTCAAAATCTGAAATAGATATTTCTAAGGTTGTAAATATTATTGATGCACTAATGTTAAACATTGTAACTCTAGTTGGAACAAGTAGTAAAAGGGGACAATTTCATTTTAATATTAACACCTAATTATTTCTAATTTAACTATAAATAGTTATGACATAATTAATATATAATAATAAATTATACTTATCATAATATGTGTAAAAGACCCTATATTATATAATACCATATATTAGATATCTAAAGATAAAGAATAATCATATGAATAATACTAAAGTGAGAACAAAAAAATCTTATTCAACATTGTTGTCATATCAGATCATAAAAAAACTCTGATAAAAGCTAAATATGAAATGGTAAACAATTTTCCTTTTTTTAATCTTCTTGGATTTTTTCTTTCTAGGAAAATTTCAAATAAACATAAATAATAAATATGTAAATAAAAATTATATTAAATAAAGACCTCATATAAAAGTATTACATGATTTATGATATATACATATATATTATGGTTAACCTATATCTAATCATATCTCTATATATTGCTAGTAAAACTATAATTATTATACCTATTATTATATCTTAATTATTTATATTAAATATACATATCTAAATATATTAATTAAAATACATTTATTAATAGTAGAAGTTTAAATATACAGAAACTAAATATTTTATGCCTTGAAAATTATATGTATTAGATATCTCTGTAAATTTATAACTATCATAAACATCAAGATATATTTTTTACTATTGGTAAACTCTTTTACAGAATCCATAGCTATGAATTGAAAAAATACTTTTGACCCTAAATGCTAAACCGGAAAGAAGGAAGCTTTTACAAAATCTGGAGCTCCAAACTAGAACTAGGACACAATCGGAGGCCCAATCTCCAAGGAATAAAATGATAATATAACAACTTAAATACAACCAAAACACTAAAAACCAAACAAGATAAGCAAATGCAGAGAAATAACACTACAAAACCACCATAAACGACATAACACCAAAGATATAGGAACCAAACAACAAAGAAGAGAATGGGGAAAGCCCCCGAAAAACTAAAAGAGAAATCAAACACAATTGTAAAAAACTCCAAGATAAATGTTAAGTAGGAAATGATATACAATTTTACCTTTTTTAATTCTCTTGTATTTTTTCTTTAGAGGGAAATTTCAAATAGACATAAATACATAGATACGTAGGTATAAATAATATTAAATAAAAACCTATTATGAGACTATTACATGATTTATGGTAAAGGTAAATATTTATGATACATACATATCTACTATGGTTAAAATCTATAAATTATGACATACAGATAAGTATTACCAACGATTGAAAACTTATATATAATACATATATTCCAATATTGTTAAAATTTTGATTTGCTAAAAAAAATACAAAGGAACAATATCAACATTTCCTAAGTCTTCTTGAGAACAATTGAAAGTGTGAGCACTCTAAAATGGAGTGAAAGTGTCACAGTAGGTAATGCTTGCACATATTAAGGTTTCCCAAAATTTCTTCCCAATTAGGTGCAGAAGTTGGCAATGTATTGTAAAAACATATTAGTCTGGAAGTGAATTTAATTTGACTAAAATTTAATTTCAAAATGACCACCGATACACAATATGTTAACGGAATCAATAGTGATGATTTTGGGTCTGAACAAGTTGAATTTCAGTGAAGTAAATTAGGAATTACTAATACTATGTCACATATATATTAGATTACATTTAATTGAATTGAATTACCTTCAAATTATCTATAATTTGTGATACAAATAAATTTATAGAGAGAAACACATAACTTTATAAAAAAAAAAAAAAAAACCTAAAATATAAATGTGTTCTTCATTTTATACATCAAATACTAACTTGCTTCTCTTGTCTAATTATCATTACAAACTAAAGAATAATCCACTTAGATCCATATCATTATAATGTTGTTTTTGTTATTATCTCTGCATGTGTGAAAGTAAAAAGGGTGTGAAAGTCTACCAAAATAATTAAAGACATCCCAGTCTTCCATGGTTTGCCAAGAACACCCAATTCTGGTCAAGGAAAAACATCTTGATGAACTATTTGGAGAAAACCTAACACTCATAAAATAATAGTTGCTCTGTCTTGACCTTACAAAAATAGGAGTCATAACTTTTTTACTTGCTCATGGTGAAGGGGGAGAGTTGTCCTACTGGAGCACATCAGTTGAGCAGAGAAGGCGAGGGAGTCGAAGGAGTGGGAGGAGATTCAAATCCTAGACTTGTTGAAGAACACATTACCTGCACAAGAGAATGAGGAGTGGGGTGATGGAGGAATTGACATTTTTTGTAGTGGGAATTAATAGATAAAGTACCTTGTTTTATCCAATGGTTAAGGAGAGTATTACACTAGGCATTCGTGTCCACAAGACAATGATGGAAACTACCACACACTATTATTGATGCATGTACCATAGACACTTTTCACACCACTATAGATCTACCTTTAAATCCATATCATATTTGTAACTTTAAGATTTGTGAAGAATAGCATCCCTAGATAAAGTGTTAATTGACCTATTAATTATTTTGGTGGTGCAATAAGGCACTGGCAGTAAAATAAATTACAAAATTTAGGTTAATTATTTTTGATAAACTTAATTGCCAATGTTGAGTCATTGAGAGGAAAGTAATTATTGAGTTTTTTATGATTGTAATACTCTTGTACTTATAATAATGGCATATTTTATATCTTACGAAAAGTTTTTCGAAAGGTGCAAATTACATCAGAAGGGATGTGATTCTTTATTTTGATAAAACACTGTTTTATAAAGTGAACGAGTGTAAATATATAGTTACACCTGACTTAAAACCCATGATCACTGGCCTTGTCTGACCCTTTGTGCATGAATTACTAAGTGATAATGATCTTATATTTCTAGTGGTGGTGATAGTGGAAAATGAGGTTGTGTGTTCCTTCGTACAGTGTGGAAATGCACTGTGTGGGAGGAGACATTTTTATTCATGGTGAGCTCAGTGGTGATGGTGAGGAGAAATGATAGGGTATTTTAGTGTATATCCTACACCTGAGGGTCCATATTGTACCCCAGATCTGGATGCAAGGCTGCTGATGGATTTACATGGCCTGCACCCATTACAAAAGGGTTCATAGCTTACAAGGTGGTGGCATATATGATTAACCAACTTCTATTTGTAATGGTGGATGAGGATGTCATGAGAGTTGATTTTATTATGGTCAGTCTCCACAACTAATGTGTGATTTTAATATTTTTGTAACATCGTTGATGCAGAGACAAGACATTGAGGTCCAAGAGTCTAGATCTCGTAGCTTATGTTTGTCCATTTTCTAATTTATTGACACTTCAAGAAATTAAGTATGTATAAGAACATACAAAACACCATACTTGAACCCCTTGAAGAAAAGGTGGCTAAAATCGGAGCCTTTATTTATATCTTATTTATCACTGTTAGAAAAAAACATAAAATATAATGGGATCATTGGTCAATAAAAGATGTTTTGGAAATATTATTAAAATGAATATCTATTTTTTTTATGCTTCATGCACAAAATGTGAGATGAGGTCAATGGCCATGGGTTTCGAGTGAGGTATGACTATAAATTTAGACTCTTTTAATTTATAAAACCCCACTTTATCAAAACAAAAATTGCATCCCTTTCGGCATAGCTTACTCTGTTTAGTATGGTAGTTATAACATTAATAACTCAAAAGCTATAACAACCCCTAGGGTGGTGCCTATTTTGAGTTACATCAAACTACCATAGCACTTGGATAGATTATACAGAGAATGGTGGGGATTTGAATCCAAGTCTAACAAACTATCCAAAATTGGCATTGTTTGTGGTCATGTCGATAGTTTCACATTTCATATATTCACCGAATAAAGAGAAATGAACACTATTGTTATGAATACAATCATTGTTTTAAGTGTTACTGAGAATAAGAATTAAAAATAATTAGAAAAATATGAATCCATATATATTTGCATATGACATCCTACATCAATTAGTTAGATTATATAAGAAGCATCTTTCATTGAAGAAGTCTTTTTCATTTTTTCGTCTAGTAGGTTTTAGAGTTGTCTTATTAGATTTTAAATAGTTAAATTAATTAGAAACATTAGTATATTACTAATACTAACTATAGGACATTGTATATATAAATATAATTAATATGAATAATATATATTATAATATATTATTATTAATGTAAATATATTAATACTATATATAGTATAATAGTATTATATATAGAAATATACATATCTTAGATCTAAATCTATGTAAAATACACTGATAGATATCATTCTTGATGCACTTATATCACATTGAATTATGACATTAATGGAATTTGTACCTCAATAATGATATCTATTGACGTATTTTACATAAATATATCTAATATATGTATGCTAGTAGCACTTGCCACCATATAAGGTAAATGGAAATACTTATTGTTCATAAAAATGCAATTAATATAACTATTTAATGTAATATTAAAATAATAAATAGAGATAAACACTTATATATATATATATATATATATATATATATATATATGCAATATAGCAATATGATTATGATATTCAAACTATATGCATTTGATATTAAAATGGAAAATAGAGAGTAACACATATATGATATATATATGCAATATAATAATAAGATTATGATATTCAAACTATATACATTTGATATTAAAATGGGAAATAGAGACCAATATATAGATAAGTAGTATAAAAATAAGTTTATGATATTCAATATGTGTGTGTGTGTGTGTGTGTGTGTGTGATCCTCTAATAATTGAAGTCTTTATTCCTCCTCTTTTCTTTTCTCTATTTATTTTTCATTCTTCAATCTCTCACACTTGTCATATGTGAAAGGCAATGTGATCCTCAATCTGTATAATGACTTGACATATGATATAGCAACAAATGTTAGACCTTGTATTTATGTAAGTCCTATATCAATTGTGGCTTTGTCAAGTGTTAAGTCATATGATTTGTGGATTGTCAATCCCCATACCAAATTCAAAGGTAACTAATGCACACAACCCCTTTGTATAGTGGTGATTGGAATTATAATCGGAGTTGCATCAACAAAAGCAATCCATGTGTGTATGTTGAATTGAACCATTATATATGTAGGTGGTTCAAGGGGTGTCAACCCTGATTTGTATAAATGCTTCGAACATATCCAAGTGAACCATTGTCAAGCCCTGATTTTTTCCATATGTTTGTAGTGAGAATCACCCTTGCACCAATGGAAATCAATAATTCATATTCTAATTATTCATCATCCAATCCTACAATTGCTTTGTCCTCTAGTTATAGTGCTTCAATCAATAAGTTGATTTAATGCATATAATTTTATCTTATTATGTTGATGCACATTTTCATTATTGCAAATAAATGCATATGTTGTTTAAAATATTCATTTTAAACTATTTCAAGTGAAAAATCCATTCTAGTCATCAATAACTACCAATCTTTATTGGTTGGATTGGCATCTCTTAGATTTGTTAGACGTTCTCGAATCCATTATTGTTATTCAGTTTGACTTTATTGTCAAAAAAATTTATCAAGTGTAACAACAGTTCTAAAGTTTTGTCTTAATAACTTTGCTTGTCTTGTACTTTCATATGGATGTTTATCTATTACCGGATACAATTGTCCCAAATCCCCAACAAAAATCATAGATCTTTCACCAAAGCATATATCAATATTTTCTGAAATTATTTGACTTATTCGAGAATCCATATTTTCAAACAACTTTTAACTTATAAAGTTCATCTCATCAATCAAAATATACCTACCATGTCTAATTTCTTCTTGAAATCTCTTTAACATCTTTCCTTCTAGTTTTTCAAAATCTAAAATAAGCATTTGCAAGGTTGTATGTATTGTTGATGCACCAATGTTAAATGTTGTAACTCCAGTTGAATTAAATGGTAAAAAGGGACAACTTCATTTCAATATTAACACCTAATTATTCCTAACTTAATTATAAATAGTTATGACATACTTAATATATAATAATAAATTATACTTATCATAATATGTGTAAAAGACCCTATATTATATAATACAATATATTGGCTATCTAAAGATAAAAAATAATCATATGGATAATAATAAAGTGAGAACGAAAAATCTTAGTCAACATTGTTGCCATATCAGATCATAAAAAACTTCTATAAAAGCTAAATATGAAATGGTAAACAATTTTACCTTTTAAATCTTTTTAGGTTTTTTCTTTCTATAAAATTTTAAAATAAACATAAATACCTAAATATGTAAGCAACAATAATACTAAACAAAGACATGATATAAAAGTATTATATGATTTATGGTAAAGATAAATATTTATGATACATACGTATATATGTGGTTAATATTTTATATAATGGTTAACCCATATCTAACCATATCTATATATATTTCTAGTAAATCTATAAAAAAAAAAAAAATTATAAAAGGGGGGTAAAAACTTTATTAAAACTCAGAATAACTGATTACAAATCAGCAAAGGGCCAACACCCCTGAAACCAAATAATACCACAGAAAAACACAAACAAAAACCGTCACACCCCAATACCATTTCCGTCTTCTCCTAGGATCCTCTCCAAGTTCTGACATACCTCACTGGGCAACTGCACCCATCCATCAACCTTCCGACCATCCATATCCTCTGACGCCCACTTTGCCAAGCAATCGGCCGCCTTGTTCCATTCCCTTGGAATGTGGGCATAAGACACTGAATCCATGAGCAAACTAATCTATAATATCTGTTGCACTATCATAGATAGTTTCTAGCTCACATCTGTAATCTTCCTCTCAAGGACATTTTGATCAGTATTTACGAGTCAGCTTCACACATCACCCTCCTCCAGCCTAAAGCATAAGCTCTCTTCAAGGCATATAGAATAGCTACTCCTTCCATCCTATTGACAGTCTGCTCACCCATATTAGCTGAGAAAACAAAAACCACTAATCCAGAGGAGTCCCTACCAATCCTACCGATCCCAGCCAGACTTGGATTACCCCTAGAAGAACCATCAGTATTAATTTTCAAAAGACCTTCGAGAAGGGGCATCCATTTCCCGCTCCTTTGAATTTTTTGCTTCCCACATCTACCTCTCCTAATGCAAGTTGAGGCCAAAAATATACCCTAAATGCCGAACCTGTCAACCATCTCCATGTCCCCCTTCTCCAGTGGAAAAATAACCTCGCTCTTAGCTTCTATGGTCTCTTGGATCATTCCTATAATTCTACTCCAAACCTGTTGAATTCCCAATTTTTCATCTCTAAAAATTTTGCAATTCTTTTCCAACCAGACTTGCCACAGCAAAAAAATAGGTCCAGCGTACCAAGCTTCTTGCAAGAAATGAGTTGCGGAGGGCAATCTACCCAATCTCAACCAAAAATCAGCAAGGGAGGAAGCGTGCACACACTGACACCTCCACACGTCCCACCAGGCATGCCACAATTGGTGAGTGAAAGGGCAGCTAAAAAATAAATGTGGCGAATCTTCCTCCTCACCTCTACATAGAGCGTATCTCGAAGGACCAGCAAAGCCCCTCTTCTGAATATTCTCCCAAGTCAGGAATCTATTCCAAGCCAAAGTCCAGGTAAAGCAATTACACTTCGGCCAAGAGAAACTGCTCCAAACTCATTTCCACTAAGAAACCTCCCCCCTCTTCAAATTACTACGTAATTAATTCTTGATAACTAGACAAAATAGTGTACTTCCCCTTGGGGTTAGGGGACCAAGCCAACACATCACCACCCCTAAGTGCATAGCAATTATGACCAACAAGGATGATGTTCAACTCCACACACTTTGCCTCCATTCCATGAATTGGCCACTCCTCAGGATACCTCCATCTCGCTTTCATCAACTGGCCATGAAAGGAAAGGGACTTGTAGTCACACACCCTATTCCACCTAGCCTCACTGAATCTCTGTGAAAGAGCATACAGATGAGGATATTGAATAACTATAGGGGGATAGCCATCCCAAGAGTCATGCTAGAATTGTGCATCTGTCCCACCCTTGCAAATCCATAATAGACCTCTCTTGATTAGTGCAGCTCCTTTATTGAGAGTAGCCCAAATCACAGATCCACTCCCTGACAAACTATACCTTGGGATATCTTTCAGGGGGATACCAAAAAAATACTTATGAGATAAGATCCTGGCCCAAACACAGTCTTGTTCCTCACACCATCTCCAATACAATTTAGCTGCCAGGGCCATCCCCACTAGCACTGACTACCGTAATCCCAGGCCCCTGAACCTTTTTGGGCTACAAACAACCTCCCACTTAATAAGGCTCCACTTTGTCGAAGATAAGTTACCATCCCATAAGAACTATCTTGCCAAGGAAATCAAGGTCCTTGACAAAACTCACTAGTGCCACCTGTAACATGCACCTGTAAAGAGGAAGAGCCTGCACCACGGATTGAATCAGTTGGACCCATCTAGTAAAGGACAGCCACCTGTGGCTCCAATGATTCACCTTGGCTTGGAACTTATTCAGAATCACCTACCATAACTCCTTGGACTACCTCCTTGTAGATATATGTATCTCGAGATATAATAATGGGAGGCTTCCAATTTGGAACTGGAGAATATCAGCCACTCTTCATTAAATGGACAATGGAGTGTTGAAGAAAAAAATAGAAGACTTGTCCTCATTAATTATCTGTCCTGAGGCAGCCAGGTAAGCATCCAAGCCTTTGCGAATATTAGTTGCTTCCCTTATAGTAGCCATGCCCATCAATGCTGCATCATCCACAAACTGTAGGTGAGATAGAACAAGAAGGCCACCTCCTCATTTCCATCCTTGAATAACACCATCATCAATATTCCTTTTAATCAATCATCCTAGACCTTCTACCAATAGGAGAAATAGGTAGGGAGATAAAGGGTCACCTTGCCACAAACCACGTGAGGCTCCAAAGAGATTAGAATGCTCCCCATTAACCAGGACTGAGAAAGAAGTCGAATTCACATAGCTCATGACCCAATGGATCCAATCTTCCTCAAAACCAAAGGTGCCCAAAACCTTCTAGAGAAAGGACCAACGAACCCTGTCATACACCTTGGACGTGTCCAGTTTAATAAACATAGTCTTCTCCTTGGACTTGGTCATAGAATGGATAGCCTCAGTAGCCACCACTATCCCATCCAAAATCTGACGGCCCTCCACAAAGCCACTTTGTTCCTCTGAGATCAGCACAGCCAGCCACTTTTTTAACCTTTCAGCAACCAGCTTAGATATAATTTTATAAATTACATTGCAAAGGGAGATGGGACAAAATTGACTTAAGCGATCAACCCCCTCCCCCTTGGGAATGAGAGCCAGGAATGTGGAGTTTAGGGCCCAGAGCATTTGCTTGCTATTCTGGGATTCCTAAACCACAGCCAATATGTCAAATTTGATAATTTCCCAAAATTCTTGAAAGAATTCAATCAAGAAACCATCAGGACCTGAAGTCTTTCTTTTTTGCATCATGAAAACAATCTTCTTTAGTTCCTCTAAGGCTATTGGTCTCATTAGCTGCTCCTTCATATCCTGAGATACTAAAGAAGGAATACAGGAGAGTACTTGAGCCTCCGCATCCACTTCCCCTTGCCATTCCTCTTTGAATAAAGAAGCAAAATACTGCACTGCTTCATTACAGATATCCCATGTAGAAGAGATAACCTCTCCCCTGTTTGTGACCAAAGATGTTATCACATTATCGTGTTGTCTGGCTCTTATCGAATTGAAGAAGAAGGTGGTGTTCTTATCCCCCTCTAACAGCCACTCGATCCTAACTTTCTGCTTCCAAAATATTTTTTCTCTCAGCTCCCATTCCTCCAAATTTTTAACAGCCCTAGCTTCCTCTCTCAACAAAAACTCAGACAACCCCTCCTCCCTAATTGATCTGGTAATGTCATTCAGCTCCATTTGTGCCTCCTTTTTCTCCTGAAAGATGTTCCCAAAGCTCAGACAATTCCACCATTTGAGTTGGTACTTAATGAATTGGAGGAGCTTAGCGAAGATATACATTACTGTACCAGCAACAGGCCTACCTACTCTCCACCATTCAGCAACTCATCCAAACAGGTCTGGGTCTCTGAGCCACATGAGTTGAAACTTGAAAGGCAGCTTTTGAGGCAACTGAGTAGAAGAAATGGTGAGCTTAATGGGCCAGTGATCTGAGCCTCTCCAATCTAAAATCTCGAAGCTCAAAGACCACAAGCCGCCCACCCAAAAACAAGAGGTCATAAATCGGTCAATGCATTCGGCAATGCAGTTGTTGCCCACCCTTCTATTGTTCCAAGTGAACCGATCATTACATGGCTTAATATCCACCAGATTGAGTGCCAAAATCTTGTCCTAGAGCAAAATGAAAGATGGCTCTAATTTTGCATTACCTCCCCTTTTTTCGTTAAATCCATAATAGCATTAAAGTCACCAGCCATAATCCATGGCTGGTAAGGAAAAACACTGCGAACCAATTGAATATTATTCTAAACAAGAAGCTTACCTTGAAAATCTATAGGGGCGTAGACATTCATAAGAAGAACATACTCGCCCGACTCAATGCATAAGGAGACCATAGATAATGAATATCTGAAGGTGATCTAAGACACTGATTGAACCTTACGTGGATTCCATAGACAAGCCACGCCTCCCGCAGACCCTCGGGCACCGATGCACTGACATAGACCTTGCCTCCATAGCTTAGGTGCAATACTCATCATGTCCTCCACTGAAACCTTAGTTTCCTAAAGAAAGAGAATATATGGACATTGAATCCAAACTAATTCCCAAACAACTTTTTGTCTAGGACCGTTGTTCAAGCCCCTTGCATTCCAAGAAATAATAATCATTTTGGAGGAGGCAAAAAGTGGGAATCTAAGGTCTTAACCGACCCTGACTCAACCAAAATTTCCCTAATCATCTTTATCCTCTCTATGTCCTTTCAACCCAATATAACACTTTTCTTTGAAGTCCCCTTCTTACCATCCTTTTGAAGAATGCCTAGGTGAGGGGGAGCTTTACCTATCTTATCTATCTCTGTAACTACTATACCTATTAGATGTGTTGGAATATCCCCAACCTCTACTCCCTGAATTGGATCAGTATTTGGTACAAGGGTCACCTGTTCCCCTTCTTTCCCATCCATAATCATAGGTAAGGCAGTTTCCTCTTGAAGCATCGAGTGAGAAATGGAGGATTTTCCCTTCGTTCTAGACCCCCCCGCAAGCTGCTCTACACTAATTAATCCTCGGTTAACTTCTTGCTAGCCCAATTGATCCAATACCTTGAACCTATTAAAAGAATCCTCATCCTGTCACTCCATTAAGGAACTCTTATGACCTCTATTTCAGCTTCGGGCCTTAACCTGCACGAAACCCTTAGGATCCTTGCCAACACCAGCTCCATACTTCTTCCCTTTGTCAGCACCATTGGTGCTACTCAGGGGAGGCGGGGGTGGAGGTTGTTGTTCTTCCACTTTAGTCTTCAGGCACCTTCTCACCAGGTGTCCATACTCATGACAAAGGCGGCATCTGAAAGGAAGGGTCTCATAGTCCAATTGCTACACCCAAGAGTATGAGCCCACAGACATCTCCACCGCGTCTAGCAAAGGTCTACTCAGGTCAATTTCCATGCAAATTTGAGCAAAAGTCATGATTTTCTTACCTAAGGTTTGTGTTGAGGACCCCACTAGCTTTACTAGCATTGAAGCTATCATCTGAAGAACATCCTCCCGACAGCATTCTATAGGCATTCTGGGTAAACGTACCCACACTAGGACCCTGTTTGGCAATTCCTCAGTAGGGTTAAATCCAGCATGCCATGGTTTCACAAAAAGCCCAACCTGATTATAAAAATAAGGTCTGCCTTCAAAAACCCTATTTCTATCAGCCAAGCAGAGGAACATAACCATGAAGAAATAGTTTGCTAGCAGTGTAACCTCCATCTCGCCCTCTGGCTCCCAACTCTTCAAGCCCAACTCTCTAGGAATGGAAGGGAGACTCTCAGTCCCAAAA
Source organism: Torreya grandis (assembly GCA_037957365.1). Classification (NCBI taxonomy): domain Eukaryota; kingdom Viridiplantae; phylum Streptophyta; class Pinopsida; order Cupressales; family Taxaceae; genus Torreya; species Torreya grandis. The sequence continues at coordinate 260,843 of JARHVA010000952.1, forward strand.
ACTTGCAGTACAGTGAATGCTTGGAGTAGTACTCCACATCTTCAGCGATCATATCAAAAGTGATTACCAGCTTGGGTCTCTCCTTACAGCGCTCAAGGCATCCATTAATCTTTGTTATCCTTGATCCCCCTATCGAGCTCATGTCCAAAGCCCTTGGAGTCTAGCTAAAAATTGTATTTTCACATATCCTGGCTTCCTGTCCCTGCGTATTCATGCCCACCACTTCTCTAAAACTCCTATCCAGCATGGCCTTAGAAGGCTCACTCTGAGCCATAGTCGTACCCTTCCTGAAGCAGACCTCCGCTAATGTGTCTGCCTCCCTCTGCCTTCCTTCGCCAGACAGCCTTCCCTCTCCTATGTAGCCCCTAAATTCGCAGATATAAACTTGGGCACGTCTGCCCTAGCTTGGCGATGAGTTGTAGACCTCGTCCACACGCTCTTCCCACGAAGAATCCAATCTTGAAACACTTCAAATTTGATTTTAATCCTAGTAAATCTATAATTATTATGCCTATTATTATATATTAATTATTTAGATTTAATATACATGTCTATATTTATTAATGGTATAAGTTTAAATATACACAAACTAAATATTTTATACCTTGAGAATTATATGTATTAGATATCTATATAAATTTATAACTATCATAAAAATCAAGATATTTTTATTATTATTGGTAAATACTTTTACAGAATCTAGAACTATGAATTGAAAAAATATTTTTAAGTCAGAACTATGAACCAAAAAAAAGGAAGCTTTTATATAGTTCAAGGTTCCAAGTCAGAATTGAGGCTTAATTAGGGACCCAATCACTAAAAAACAAAATGAAAATATAACAACATAAAGACAACTAAAATACTAAAAACCAAACATGAGAAGCCAACACAGAGAAATCACATTACAAAACCATCATAAATGGTATAACACCAAAGATTCATGAATCAAACAACAAAGAAGATAATGACAATTTAGAGAGAAATTTCAAATAGACACAAATACATAAATATGTAAGTATAACTAATATTAAATAAAAACCTAAAATAAAAGTATACATAATTTATGGTAAAAGTAAATATTTATGGAAATTTATAGTTAACTACTATAAATGCTCATATTCTTTAAAATAGATTACTATATGAAATAATTTATGGGAAGTCTTATTTATAATGTAAAAAATTATTAAAAACTTCAATAAAAGTTAAGAAATGGTAAATAATTTTAATTTTTTTAATTTTAGTATTTTTCCTTTCCAATTTTTTTTTAAATAAATATAAATTTGTAAATATGTAGATATAAATAATATTAAATAAATATCTAATATAAAAATATTACATGATTTATGGTGAAAGTAAATATTTATTTACTTTGGTTAATTTTGTATTTTTTTTTAAATTGATAAATACTTTTTCAAAAGTGAAACTATGAATTGGAATGTTTTTTTTTTTTTTTTTAATTTTACCTTTTTAATTCTTTTGTGTTTTTTTTTCTAAACTATATTTGTAAAAAATTTAAATAACTCTTAAAAAAGATAAGTAGGAAACGATAATTAATTTTACCTTTTTAATTATCTTGTATTTTTTTTCCAAACCATATTCACCTAAAAAATCATAAAAAACTCCTATAAAAGTTAAATAGGAAATGGTAAACAATTTTATCTTTTTTAATTCTCTTTGTTTTTTTTCTTTCCAAGACATACTTAAAAAATCATAATTTTTTTTGGTAAAAATTAAGTAGGAAATGGTAAACAATTTTACATTTTTTTATTCTCTTATATTTTTTTCTTGTTTTATACTAATTTTTTATTTTATATTGTCAACTCCAAAATAATTAAAAGTTAATACACTCATGTCATTAAAATAATTAAAAAATTAAGAGCACTCTAAGCATATATATATATATATATATATATATATATATATATATATATATATATATATATATATATATACACATACATACATATAATTTATAATATAAATAATATAATTAATAATACATACCATTATACCGATGAGATGGGGGTGCATTGGTAAAGCAACTTGATTATTAAATGCACCATCAAAATATCTACATATACAATTATTTAATATAATATTATTTATTATACATAATAATATATATAAATAATTACACACATATATTATTTACAATATCAATACATTCATATTTATATAATATAATATTATATAATGTATTATATTAAATATTAAAAATAATCCCATATTGTAAACTTATATATATATACACACACATACATACATATAATTTATAATATAAATAATATAATTAATAATACATACCATTATACCGATGAGATGGGGGTGCATTGGTAAAGCAACTTGATTATTAAATGCACCATCAAAATATCTACATATACAATTATTTAATATAATATTATTTATTATACATAATAATATATATAAATAATTACACACATATATTATTTACAATATCAATACATTCATATTTATATAATATAATATTATATAATGTATTATATTAAATATTAAAAATAATCCCATATTGTAAACTCAGGTGAAATAAGGATTTACCTTTTTCTTTCTTCCCCCTTTCCATAAATTTTTTTTCTAGGGAACCAAAATATATTCTTCTCTCCCCCTTGTGTCTTTCTTCCCCTTCCCCCTTTGTGTTTTTATGGTCCCTAAGATATTGAAAGTTTTGGTATTTCTTTGGGAGTGTGTTTTGTCCTTTGGGTCCATTTCGGTACACTAATGCACTATGATTCCATATCCTTATATATTTTTTTTATTTTAAAAAAAATGATTTCATTTTCTTTTTTCGATTTTAGGGTTATATTTAGAAGTTCTAACTTATGTCAATTTTTCTTCTTTTTGTTTTTAACAAGAGTAGATGTTAACATTTTTTGACCTTTTTTAAAAATGAAGCAAGGAGCACATCAGGTGTTCACTACACATATTAGGCACATCCACCACCAGCCTCATATCATACTATTACAAAGGCACACCTATTTCATAATACTATTATGTTTATTATTTGGATGAGATGGGGGTGCATTGGTAAAGTAACTTGATTATTATATGCACCATCAAAATATCTACATATACAATTATTTAATATAATATTATTTATTATACGTAATAATATATATAAATAATTACACATATATTATTTACAATATTAATACATTCATATTTATATAATATAATATTATATAATGTATTATATTAATAATTAAATATATAATACTCCCCTATTAATGGGTTTTGGGTAACTAATAATAAGTCCCTTCCACTTTTGGGTGTCTTTAAGTTTAACTTCGATAGGGTGGCTTGGGATAACCCTAGTGCTTAGGGTTAATTTTAAGAGCCCTTATAGGAAAACCTCTTACAATTCTTTGTTGAATCTATGAAAAACTTTTTCGTAGGCATGGAAAATCTTATATGCATGATGATGAATTCATTGGGATTCAGGGGGACTGTAAAGATAGAAGATTCTATTTTTTGTTTTTCCATACTACCATTCAGTTGCCAAAATGGAACATCGAATGGAGCCATTATACAATGTTGTCAAACAGCTAAACAAAAGGGTGCTACTGAATGACACTACCGAACGATGTCACCAAATGGTGCTACTGAATGGTACTTTTGAATGACACTATCAAACAATGCTATCGACTGACACTATCAAAGGGTTGTGCCAAATAGTGCTACTAAATGGTTATGCTAGATGGTGCTATCGAATGGTAGACCCAATCGATGTTGTTGGATGCTGCTACCATCTTGGAGTTGTCGTTCAGTGTAGCTGATTGACATGGAGTTTATTCATCTGCATGTTACTTATTCGATGCTGCCAAGTAACCCATACATTTTTTATGCTAGTCAATGGCCTAGTTGCCATACTCAGCTTATAAATACCTCCCTTTACCATCATTTTAATTATTTTATAGAATACTTTTCTCTTTACCCCACCCACAATGATTCACCTACTCATGCAACCATCCACATCTAGGATCCACATACTCCAGACTCCAAAGTCCAACGCCATGAAAAGAAAATACATTTTCAATAATTTGTTATGCCCAAATATTTTGAAACTAATACAATAGCCAGATGCACTCAATGATTGGATTTTGAATTGTAGCTTTGGCAACCTGATCTACATGCCCTAGTATGAAATAGACCATGGCTTACTAAAATCCCTTATATTTTGCTATGACACTAGCGATATGAGGTTCACAGTGAAAATCAACTCCATATTGATCTCCTTTAGTACCTTCGTTGTAGACATTCATAATTTGATGAACAACGCTAACCCTATAACTCCAAAAGCAATGTTGATAGATGATGATAAGAAATTTTTGGAGTCAGATTTCAACTTGCAAATCGATCAAACCAATATGTAAATTTGTTTTTCATATTTAAAATTCAACTTTTGTTATTTGGCATCCTTTTGACTAATTCATATTTTTTATCTTTCATTTTAGATAGTCGCAAGAGGGGCCTCCACATTGATGACATTTTTGACCCATTTCGTAAAGTAATGGTTCAATATTTATTTGTAAGAATAATATTACATGGAAGACCAATAAACATTCCCTTTTGGGCTATTGTTTACATTCTTTGGACTCTTTCAGGTTTGAGATATGACTGGTGCACTTTTATTTATTCTAGGATTATGTTAGAATTAAATTATGCTTATAGTAATCATGTTTCTATAATTTTCTGTTCTAATTTTATTTTGGCCTTGTAGAATCCAGAAAACTATGATTCCAACTGTGATGCATTAAAAAATGAGCACACACTCTTTGTTTGTTGATGAGTAGGATGTTATTTTATCATTCAAATGAATCACTTGAATGGTTTAGTTTATAAATTGTTACAAATTTTAAGCTTAATATTTATTTATTTGTTACAGGTAAGATTCATTTCTTTATGACACGAAAATAGGCTACTTCAAAAGGGTAGCATGCAGTCGAAAGATCTAGAGATTTTGAGTCTACAAAATCATCTTTACATTCCTTTCATATTTTGAAATGTTCAAGATTTTCTTTTGGATCATCTCTGCATGCAGGTTTCATATTTACAACTTTCAATAATAAATGCATAATGGCATTTTAACTTCCAAGTGCATTATCTTATTTATTTGTTTGAATTTTGCATTTGACTCAAAGTCAAATGAGGTTGGCCTTGAACAACCTCAATAAACCTCAACATTTCATCTGTCAGTGTCTTCTTGACCCTCTGTGCAAGGTATTTTACATTTCATGTTTTGGTTTTTTTAGTTGAAGATTCTTTAATTATCAATTTTTTTAACTGAAATTTTACCTATTGCAACTCAAACCACCCTTATCACTCAAAATTTGACATGTAGATTGGATGACATACTATCTCAAACTACAAGTACTAAAACTTTAATTTCAAATTAGCATTGAGTTTTATTTTTTAAATTAATATAATTTATTTTTGTAGGTCACCCTCAATCTCTAAAAAAAAGTATGTTGCCACCATTGTCATCGAACATAGTTCGCTCAAGGGGGAAGAATATTTCATTCCCAATAGGTCCAACACCTAGTAGAGGAACACTGTAATTATCAAGTTCCAACTTCATGAATTTCTCTATCAGAGGTCTCTCTAGTGCACATAGATTACCCTATTTGCAATAAATTGATCTTGACTAGGAATATCTCAAGATTGAAAGTGGAGAAGTAAATGGTGCTACTATTAATCCCAATAATTTTATTCAGGGTCCAGATGTGACTACTCAGGAGGAACCTTGTACCTCTTCACCCCCCACCCCACCAACTAATATTGACTTGTCTGATGATGGCAAGACAACTTTTTTATTAAATAATTTATTGTCAAAAAGTATTATTTAAAGTCTTAAGGATGGAGTTATAGATGAGTTAAAAAATGTATTAGTTTGGGAGTTTCGAGCAAAGACATTGCTAAAAGGAAAAAATGTCAATTATCATAACCACTCCCAAAGAGAAAATTTGTTTTAATTAGTTTAACATGAACCCACAAATATTGATGCTTTGTTTGGTCAAGTTAAATTTGGGTCCGTTTCTATTTCTAATAGTTACAATGATAATGTTTTGAGCATTATGCTAAACAAGTTGGAGAATTTGAATGCAGAATCCCAAGTATTTTTTAATAAATGGGCAAAAGACAACAACTTTGTTGTTATTTCAAATGCCGAGAAGGAAAAAGCTTTGGTAATGTATCATCATTTTCATCAAATTTCATGGCATAGTTATTTTAGTTCATATCTAATTAGGTTTTATTTGTAATTGTAGGCAAAATATGAGAATCTAAAAAATGAAGTAGAGGTCCTCAATGTGCATTTGAAAAATGCACAAAAAAGTTTATATTCTACCATTCAATTCAAAGAGAAGCTTATTCTATTGAATAAATAAAAAAAGACACTCAGAAAAATCATTAAGGAATAAAGATGGGATCATAAAATTTTATTAAAGTAGAAAATAGATGTTGATTAAAGTCTATTTTCTGTAGGAGATGTTGTGAAAGAAGAAAAATAAAATCTTACTTGTATTAATTCTACTACTGAGGATCTTGAAAGGGAAGGCATATTGAAGGACGACATAGAGGAAGTGGAGGTAGGGATTTTTAATGATGGTGGTAAAAATGTGGATGATGGGGGTGACAAAGTGGCTGAGCAGTGAGGTGTCTTACTAAGTGACAAAAAAATTGATATTCTCTGATGTTGTAAACTCTATTATATTTGAAGACAATGTTATGTTTTTTAAACAAATATTTGAAATACAATTTTAAGTTTGAATTTGTAATGATAGTTTTTAAAGTTTTAATTAGTCTTTTTTTACTGAGTTATGGTTCATTTATCATCTTACATGCATATTTTGTGTTGATGTAGTTCGATGAACATGGTGATGTGGACTCTAATTATTTTTTCTATGGATTTTGAGTGAGCATGAATTTTAATTTTAATTTTGTGATGTTATAAACTCATTATTAAATTTGAAAAGATAATGTTAAGTTTTAAAGAAAATAATTTGAAATAATAATGTTAAGTTTGAATTTACAAAGAATAGTTTATTCAGTTGATGTAGTTCAAACAACATAGTGATGTGGACTATATTTTTTTCTATGGATTTGGACTGAGAATGAATTTAAATTTGATGTGTTTTCATATTGTTTAGTTATTATTGTTGTTTTAGATAATGGAAAACTTGTAGTTATTATGGATGTAGAGTTTAGGCAATTAATATGGTTTGTTCTACACTTGAATCTTCGTGATTTTTTTTATTTTATTTTTGAATTTGGTCATGTTGTTCACTAGGTTTGTCATGTTTTATTACCTTGGTATTTGAGTTCAATATTCATATTTTTAAGCTAAAAGTTAAGGTTAAAATTATTAATACGGTGCTACAATATCAAATTTAAGTTATTTCAAAAGTAATAAAAATATGCATTTAATAATATAATCTTATAAAAATACAAAAATATTATGACCCATTTAAAAATTTGAAGAACCAATTAAATAAAAGGGAAAGTTGCATGATGAATGAAATAAATATTTCAAATGATAATGTTATCAACAATTTTAATGAATTCAATATTTGAAATGTTTTACAATATCAAAAATGATATGAAATTGAAATTTAGAATATGATAATTGTAATAAATATACAACTAAAACTCAGGTAGTTAAAACAATCCTAACAAACTTATTCATCGCAAGTGACATTTGCATCTACCGTGTCAGTGGCATACTCAGTGCCATTATTTACATCCTCTCTATTTGTCACTACATTATAAACGTTTTTTTTTTAAGTTAGAGAACTTTATGTTGTCAGAGATCTTTCGTAAGAAAATATATCCATAATATAACGTGAAACATACAATCTTAAACATGTTTTTCTAAATATTTATCAATTTTATTTTGAAGTTTTGACTTAATGAAAGATAATGCAATGAATACTCTTTCATCTTCCATTGAGCCTAGAATCATTGTTTGGCAAAGCTCATATAATCATAAATATTCACTAATACTTTCTTGTAGGGTGCTACTAGGACAAAGTGGAGACTCCAAGAGTCAAAATACCATGTTCAAGAGTGGTTTAGGTAGCAACAAATTGGGTAATTGTTCCAAAGGTAGTTTCAAAGGAAACTAATAGTCTAATAGGAAGGGACCACTAGGAGGTTGTTTCATATGTGGAAGTGACCATTTTGCATGTGAATGTACTCAGGATAAGTTGAGGAACAAAGGTTTTGCCCTTTAGCAAGGAACTTTTCAGCAATGTATTCATGTGATAGTTGATAATCAACAAGCTAAATTCCAAGCTTCACCCATAGAACTCTTGAGTATTTTGTTTAAACATCCACTTTCCATTTTGATAGATGTAGGGGATACATAATGTTTTATAACTCCTAAAATTTTAAAGCTACTGTAATGACAAATGCATAGTTGGTGCAATATGGGAATGATTCTAAAGTCCAAGTTGACAAGTGTTTAGTAGAAGAAAAAATTAGGTTGCTTGAATTTACAATAATAGTAGATCTATATGTTACACTACTAGGGTCATATGATGTGATCCTAGGATTCAACTGGATTATGAAGCATAAGGCCAAGGTTGACTGTTATCTAAAAAAGGTTGAGTGTCTTGATGATTCTAGAAATAAAACACTAATTCAAGATGAAAAAATACAGTTAGGGCCTTGGGCAACTCAGGAAGGCCCAAGGAAAAGGATGTCAAGCATTTATCATCAAGATAAATGAAATGGAGGAAACTAAGGAACCATCAATTGAAGATTATCATTTCTTTAAAAATTTCCATGATGTCTTTCTAGAGGAATTACTAGGATTGCCTCCCAAATGGGAGGTTGACTTCTCTATTGATATTAAACTAGGATTGAAACCTTAGTCTAAGGCATCATATAGAATGACAATCACTGAATTGGTTGAATTGAAGGCATAACTTAAGGAATTTTTATCCAAATGATTGATTGTACCAAGTGTGTCACCATGGGGTACACCAATTATTTGTGTTAAAAATAAGGATGGCAATCTTCAACTTTGCATAGATTATAAAATGTTGAATAAAATGACCATCAAAAATAGGTATCCGCTACCTCGAATAGATGATCTTTTTTATCAGATGCAAGGAAAAATGGTCTTTTATAATATTGATCTTAGAGATGGATATCATCAGTTAAGAATAAAATATGAGGATATTCTAAAAATGACATTTAGAACTTGCTATGGGTATTACAAATTTACATTGTTACCAGTTGGGTTGATAAATGCACTTATAACATTCATATATCTCATGAACAACGTGTTCATAGATTATCTAGATCATTTTATTTTGGTATTTTTAGATGACAAACTTATTTATTCCAAGGATGAAGAAGAGAATCTTCAACATCTAGAGATAGTTTTTCAACATCTGCAAAAGTACAGGTTGTATGAAAAATTGTTTAAGTGTGCATTTTTTAAAAGAAAGTGCAATATCTAGGACATATTATCATAACGAATGGCATTTCTATTGATATGATTAAGATAAGATCCATTATGGAGTGGGCGGCACCAAGGAATGTCCATAAGGTAAGAAGTTTCATGGGTTTAACAAGCTATTATAGAAAATTTGTTTCAATTTTTTCCAATATAGTTAATCTGATTACCTCTCTGAAGTGTAAGAATCAATGTTTAATTTGGTCAGATAAGTGTGAAGTAGTTTTTCAAGAATTAAAAATAAGACTTACTTCAACACCATTATTAAGAGTTTATGATCCCAATGGTTATTTTCAGTGATCATAGATGCATTTGGGGATGGAATAGGAGAAGTCCTTATGTAGGATGGTGCAGTGGTAGCTTATGATTCAAGAAAGTTAAAGCCTTATACTGTGAATTACGCCCCTCATGACATAGAACTTGTTGTAATTATTCAAACTTTACAAGTTTGGAGACATTATTTATTAGGAGAACTATTTGAGCTCAATACTAATAGCTTGGGACTCAAATACATCTTCCTCCAACCAAATTTAAATGCTCATCAGAGGCATTGGTTAGAGTTTTTGTCTGACTATGACTTTGATATTAATTACATTAAAGGCAAAGAAAATAGATTAGTTGATGCCTTAAGTCATAGAAGGTGCATAGTAGTTGTGGATGCTATCGAGAGTACTTTCTGAGATCGTGTGATCAAGTTCTCTCTAGGAGACAAATTCTATGATCAGGCTAGGAAAGTTTTTTCTAAGAATGCATAGAATCTTAGGTATAAAGGATACAACTTAAAGAGTGATGATCGTCTACGATATAACAGAAGGATGTATGGGTCAGATCGAAAGAATATGAGGAACATAGTGCTAAAATAACTTCACAATGCTCCATATTAAAGACATCTAGGAGTAACCAAGCTCATGGCAAAGATTAGACTCTTTTATTTCTAGAAGGGAATCAAGAAAGATGCAACAAAATTTGTGTCATGTTGTTTAGAATGTCAGTTAGTGAAAGTTGAACATGTGCATCTAGTAGGGTTGTTATATCCACATGACATACCAGAGTGGAAATGGTAGGTTATCAGTATGAACTTTGTCCAATGATCATTTTTTTCATGGAATAGGCATGAAATGATCTTAATTATAATTGATAAACTAACCAAGGTAGCATATTTTATACCAGGTAATTTGATTAATGATGCACCAACTCTTGTGAAGAGATTCATAAAGGAAGTGTATAATTTTTATGGATTCTCAGAGAATATCATATCAAATCATGATCCGAGAATGACTTCTAAATTTTTGTTAACTCTAAATTCAACTTTAGGTACACAACTAAACTTTAGTACTACATATCACCCATAGACTGACAATCAAACTGATCAAGTTAATCAAGTGTTATAAGATATTATTTGTATGTATTGTATGGATCAAAAATATAAATGGGAATAATATATTTCATTGGTTGAGTTTGCATACAATAACTCATACCCATTTTTTATAAGATGCCACCATTTGAAGCAAGTGGAGGACACCAATCAACTGGGATAGGTTGGAAGACATGGTAGTCTTTAGACTTGAGATGCTTTCAAAAATAGAAGATCAAGTCAAAAAAATTTGGTGGATATTAGCTGAGGTTAATGATAAGTAGAAGAGCTATGTTGATCTAAAGAGAATATCTAGGTAGTTTTCTATGGGTAATAAAATATTCTTGCAAGTTAAACTGTAAAAAAGCTTGATTAAATTTGAGAAGTCAACAAAATATTCATTGAGATATGTGAGATCTTTTGAAGTTTTATAAGTGGTGAATCCTATAGTGTATAGACTTGCATTGCCACCAACCCTAGTTCTATTACATAATATCTTCCATGTATCTTATCTTGAAAAGTATATAGTTGATCCTTCACATGTGTTAGATTAGAATGTTGTGTAAGTTTTGGATCATGGGATGGTCATGGTAAGACCAATCAAAGTAATTCACACTCATAAACTTCATTTACGTAATAGAGAAGTGTCATAATGTAAGGTCGTGTGGGATCAATACTTTGATGTTAGTGATACTTGGGAGGAATATGATGAGTTCTACGAACTATTTCTACATTTGTTTTCTTAATTTGATGCTTCATACTATATTATTTTTTTTCTAAAACTTTGTTATTCATAACTATTGTTTGAATAAGTGTCATCAAGATGATGACCAGCTTTAGAGGGGAAGGATGTTACATCTTGATTTTTTACTAAACTAATTTACTTAATTATCTGTGGATTATTATGGTTGTTAAATTGATTATTTACTTTTTAAGTAAAATTTAAAATTCATATGTTGTTATGGGATAGATGTACGTTACTTGGATTTCATTATTTTATTGCTATGAGTTGGCTAATTATAAATTCTATGCATAATGATTATGTTACATTTGTTATTATAACATTGTTTTATGATATATATCATGATAAATTAGACTAACTACCTTCTTGTTGTGAATTGGATACAAGAGAGTTCATCCCTTAGAGTATGATGAAGGGAGAACATCATCGAATAGGGTGATGTAGATGGAGATAGTGAAGAACGATAGATAAATTGCTAAGACTCATGCACACACCATATTACATTTTATATGTATATGTATAGTGTATTTAGATTGTTAGAATTAATAATTTTTGAAGTTAATTGTAGTTGAATGTTAGAGTTTGTATGTTATAAATGTTAGTACATAGATATGGAATAAATCTTATATGTGATTGCATCATAAATATTTTACGTAGACTTAGTGCTTAATGTTGCAGTATGAGTTATAAGGTTACTTTACTTATATTTGTTTATGATTATGAAAGCGTAAATCTAGTAGATGATATCTAATTAATATTACATAGACTAACACAATGTCCTTACAACATTTTAGAATGTTAAGCTTGCTATTATTGATATTCAAAAATATCAATATACATGAAGCTATTAAAATAACTAAAGACATAGTTAGCCTTTATAAACTAGTAACAATATAAATGATTATCTTGTTATGATTAAAATAAATAATTGTATGTTCTATCATTTTGATATAAGAAGATAATTGACGTTGTGTTAGTTTAAAAAAAGGAGATAATTACCTTTATTAGGGAGGTTGAATTATCCTAAATACTAACCTAAGATCTAAACCTAATCTTTCTAACGTGCATAAGTTATGTTGAAGTAGAAGTAATACTTATCATTACTAATAATGTTGAAGTAGAAGTAATACTTATCATTACTAATAATGTTTAAGTGGACTTTTGGAGTGGGTTTCTCGGATTTGTAATGTAAAGCAACATGCACAATTTTAAAATGAATACATTAATGATTATATAATTAGGGAAAGCTCAAGTAAAGTAGAATTAGGGATTTTCTCAAGCCTAGTTATTGGAAGATAACTGGCTTTTAATCCCTATTTGGAATGGTAAAACATGAATTTTGCATGGACTGTGAACTGTAGTAAATAGGGGCATGCAAATCTTAAATGGTAAACATAATTTGATAAAAGGTGAGTCATGGAAGAGAAGGGAATGAGGATGAAAGAGGAGAAAGGAGAATACAAAGTAGGGAAGAGAAGAGTTATACTGGCTCAACTTGTTTTAAATTTAGAAGTGACTTGAAAGGTTGATGATGTATTCTATTTCTTGGTTGTTTAAGCTTGGTAACTCTATGTATGTTTTATTAAAGGGTTTTTAGAAGTAATTATGCTATGTATATATACTTTGAGATAAATATTTGGCCCTGTGGATGGCTTGACCATCCACATAACCAAATCATTATCCCCAAACCCTTAAGCTTGTTGGCTAAGACTGTGTAAAGATATTATTGAATGGAATAGGTTTTAAAAATTATGTGTTACATTGAGTAAAATTAAATATCCTAGCCATGAAATAATAACTCTTATATTAGGTTTTAATATATAGATATACATAATGAATTGTGTATTGTTTGATTTTAGGAACCCTTTTAGCAAATGTGTTAAGTCCTCCGCTTGGTTGGAATTAAGTTTTAGAGTCTTGCATTTTGAAAAGACACTTTGTGTTGAATAAAATCTGAAGTATACAATGTGATTATACTTTGTGGCTTATGTTTGAGAATATTACATCTCTTATGGATACAACTATGTATTATAGTTGTTGGCAAATTTAAGAAGTTGGGATAAAGTTGTAAATATACAGGGGTATGTATATATACCTTACAAGGGTATTGGGATATATATACATATCAGTTTTTATATATACACAGATACGTATAATACTATTTTATAAATATGAAATTGATTTAGTTTAAACTACAGTAATTAGGTACATGTGACTTAGTTTTGGACAATCCTCCTGCATACAAAAATTTAATTCTATTCCTCTACGTACTCTATATATTCATTAATTGACTGTGTCGAACTTATGGCAGAGTATGTGATATAAATTTGAGATGATTAATGGATTGACTAAGCTTTTGACTTATTATCATTTTGATTCTTTTAAACTTAAGGTTTGTATAACAAACTTAGTATATTTATCAATGTTTAAAATTGATAAAGATTTAAAGGAATCTGTTTTTTTATTCAGTCTTTTGGTATATATATTTATATGGAATGTCAGTTGTATGTGTGCATACACATAGGGACTCTGTGTGTGTATTAAGTCTTTTGGAAAGGGAGATATATACATTTTTTTCACTGTCTTTAAGGAAATTATGAACAATATATTCACATATTTATATTATTATTGTGTTTTAAAATTATCTTAGAAAAACAAACATATATATGATTATATAAGTTGATTGTGTAAATACCGAGCAATGAATATATATATATATATATATATATATATATATATATATATATAGGTTGGATCTTGTCATTTTGAAATATAATATAGACTAAATTTATACTCATACATGAAACAAAAATTATAAATTTGAATAAGTTAATGTTATAAACTTTAAGTTGAGCAAGATATATACATTTATAAAAATTATGATTATATGTTATTACTCAATAAATTTGATATACATATATACAGTTTGTTTATATATATGAAAAAAGTCATAACTATTATTCCAATTTTAAAAACAGATACAACCAAGAAATTACTTGGATAGTACAAAGTATGAGAGATGTTACTCATATATGGGATAACCCCAGACATGCATTTGCAAGGATTTTGTGTGTCCAAGGAATCCAGAGCCACAACCTAGAAAAGTGTAAACTATAGTGGATATCTCGATACATATAATATAAACCCCAATAGGAGTTATTCAAACCATTAATTTATTGGGATCTCCCTCGCGGTAAAAGTACCATCATCATTAAGAATTTGTAAGTGAACCTTACCTGCCTCCAGATTACAAGCCCCCTTTTTCAGTCCATTAGCTCTAGTGTTATGCTCCTGGTAAATATGGTTGAAAGTGTGGGTATACAAATGTGTTGCCAGGTCCACGACTCTATTGACGAGGCGAGTTATGAGTACGTGTTTGCATCTAGCCCAACCATTCAGCCAATCACATGCAAGCTTTGAATCGGAGTACATAATAAATGTAGTGATCCCAAAATCCAAAGCAATGGTGAGTGCCATAATGAAGGCCTGTAACTCAGTAAAAATATTAGTATGATTCCTTGTTCCCTGTTAGAAAGTGATAACCCTATGTAGAAAGTATATAATACCCCCCGCCCAGCTGCAGCCAGGATTTCCCTGTGAGGCACCGTCATAGAAGCAATGTGGCAAGGAGTGATCCACCTGAAGTGTAGGAATGATACGTAGCTCTGGAATGCACTCAGAAGGCAATATCACCGATGAGTATCAGTACTTGTAGAGAGTCGAAAGCGGGGTGGGCCGAATATCTTTTAAAATAGCTTCATTCCTGGAAATCCATATACTCCAACAAAGAAGAAGAGGGAGCGTAATAAATGTGGAATTCAGTCCCACTTGTGCATGCCATCTGTTCCAAAGCATCGGTCAAATTTTCACCTTCCCACATAGGATAGTCACGATGTGAAGTGGCCACGTCCCACGTAACCCGAGATAATTTATAGAAAATGAGTAGGTGGTCTGTGGATTCATAATATTACCAGCAGAGTGAACAAAAGCTCCGTCCGATCCATCCCCTATGCATCAAGTTATCCTAAGTGAGGAGTCGATCATGTAGAGCCACCAAATGTGTAATTTTGTCTTAGGAAGAGCACGCAAAATAGATGATCCACACCACCACTAGGGAGTATCGGTGAGCGGCAAATGCCTAAGTGAAGTGTACCCCAGTCTAACCAGGTAAGTGCCACCATCTGGGTCCTTTACCCATCGTTGCTCATCCGGTAAGTCAAAGAGTATAATAGTGGAAGTAATGAGACAAGACCGATAACATTCCCAGATTGGAGTTTCCTCAATGTTAAGACCCAAAGCCTCGGCCAAAATCCATCCTGAGTGCCATCTGTCCTGCAATGTAGAGTCGAACGTATCTGCAAGGAAGTGTATATGCTTTTGGTGTAATGTGTCCAGCGTTGAAGGTGGGAAACACGAGTCATTTAAAATGCCAATAACAACATCACTCCCGATGCGGATATCTAATCCGTCCCCAAGGTCCCAAGTTAATAAATTCTCTATAATATGAAAACTTTGTACTAATGACTTCTAGAAAATAGAAGCGCCCATATGTCACTTGGGTCTCGAATGGATCGAATCCATCAGTGAGAGAGGGTGGATGTACTTTCTAAGTAATACCTTCTGCCAGAGACCCTGTTTGTTGATCAAATCCCAACCGCCCTTTGCCACTAGTGCCATGGAGATGAAAGTGAGATCATTTAAGCCCCATCTACCCACTGCCTTTGGTTGAGAAATAAGGCTCCATCTGACCAGGGGCATGCATATATGATCCTTGTTGCCTGACCAAAGAAAATGCAAACAGATTTTCCCGATGTTGTTTATAATCATGCGGTGAGGGACATTCAATATACCGCAATGGCCTCAAGTGTACACTTAATAAGTGTCAATCTGCCAACCATAAATATCCAGTGATGACACCAAAGATTAATGCACCATTTCAGCTTGTCAATTATCCAGATCTAGTCCTTGTTGCAGTAGTTTAATTTGAGAAAGAACCCCAAGTATTTTATACACCCATCAGAAGCAAGAACGGGAAAGGGCAACATCAAGAGGATGAGATTCCGAGTAGCTAGTGAAATATTGTAAAAATAGATAGCAGATTCATGCATGTTGATCTCCATCCCGGTAGTAGAAGTGAAAAGTTACAGAATATTGTCTAAGCGCTTTACCTCGTGAATGGTACCGTTCCTAAAGAGGAGAATGCCATCCATAAATAGTATATGTGTGAGGGAAGTATCCGTAGCAATCTTAATTCCCATAATATTTCCAGCAGAGTGTTCATGAGAAATGTGTCAGCTCAAAGCCTCAGCAATAACCAGGAAGAGGAGAGGTGAAAGGGGGCAACCTTGTCTGGGCCCCCTAGAGGTGGGTAAAAAAATGAGAAACAGAGCCATTTATCTGAACCGCATAGGAAACGGATTGATAGTAGTCCTCAATCCAATTTATGAAAAGGGGAGCAAACCCAACCTAAGTGAGGATAAGCCTAATAATATATATCCAATTGGTATGGTCAAATGCTTTTGAAAGGTCGAGTTTTAAAAGGAAAACAACACGAGACTTAGTTTTGATAGTGTGTGATGCCTCCTCTGGTGTGTCAGTGGCATCATGTATATGGCAGTTGTCCAGAAAGCCGAAGTGTTTAGGTGATATATGAGAAGATAATATGGGCTTCAACCAAGCAGTAATAATCTTTGAAATGATCTTGTATATAACATTGCATAAGGAGATGGGTCTGTAGTGCTCAAAGTAGGACAAGTTATCCTCTTTTGGGATATTTGCAATGAAAGTGGATGAAAAAGGTGCATGTATCTTACCAAAGATACGTGATTCCTTCATAGCCAGGAGAATGTCAAAAACAATATGTTGCCAAAGTCATATATAGAACTCAATGGCCCACCCATCTGGGCCAGATGCTTTCCCATGTTGAAAGGTGAGTAAGGTTTTGTGTAATTCTGCCAAAGTAATCGATCGAAGAAGGGCTGCATTCTATTGTTCATCGACCCATCCATCAAAGAAAGTGGACACCACCATAATATCCCTGATATTCTCCCATGGAGGCTCCAAAAAGATAGATTTGAATGTGTAATAGCAGCATGTGAAATGGAATCAAAATCCATACATTTTATACCATTGTGGTCTCTAATGCTCCAGATGGTGTTTTTAATCCTCCTAGCCATAACATGTCGGTGAAAATTTTTGTGTTGTCGTCCCCTTTAGATAACCAGGTAGCCCTGCTCTTCATCTTCCACTTTGCTTCATTCCATGTAAGTAGTCTGTTCTTTTCAGTCTCCAGCTCATCAAGTTCCAGCAATGTATCAGCTCTAAAGTCTTGTTCATGAAAAGTGTCTAATCGTTCCTTGATCTTTCTTTCCACCTCGATGAGTACCCTGTCACTATCATGAAATTTATAATAAGCCCAGCTCTTGGCAGCCGCCTTAGCCCTGATGAGATTCCTTTGTAGTCATATCATAGCTGGTTCATCATGTGCAACAGAGTAGGGAATCCAAGATGACTTGATAGAATCCTTGAAATCATTGTATGCCAGCCAATGGGAGTTGAATTTAAAAAGGTGAGGGGGGCTGTCGAAAACCCATGGACAAATCCAATTAGATAGGATTGTGATCAGAAGTGAAATGTTTTAAAGTATTGGATTTGTAGGCACATATAAGAAGAAGAAGGGCTTCTTTTCTCAAGAAACAATCCAATCTCTTCAATATACCTTGAGAACCAATTCTATGATTTGTCCATGTAGGCTCAAGGAGAATAGGAGCAACATCCACTAGACAGTGTTGTACCATATAGTGTAGAAATTAATCAGCAAGTGTGTCCAATATAACAAGTTCACCCCATACCTCAATATGGTGTTTGGTAAAGTTGAGGTCTCCGTCAAGTATGAGATGTGGCATATTAAAAATGCCAGTGTTCTCAAGATCCAACCAGAAAACTTTCCTATTGTGTGAAGGAGCATAAATATTGAGAAAGTTTGTATCTATATTAAGTTCCTTTGAGAAGAAAGATCCAAGAATGTAATGAGGGTTTGTAATGGTGTTCCTCAAAATCATGGATTCATACCATCCAATGGGCAGGCCTCCTGAGTGCCCAAAAGAGTTGACAGTCAAAAAAGTCCAAGAGGGAAGGCATTTTTGAAGATGTCTTTTAGCCTCCAAATCGGTGCACATGGTTTCCTGTAGAAAGATGATACTCAACTTCTGTTTTTGAACAAATCTCTTGAGAGATCATTTTTTTAGGCCATCCAATACCTCTAATGTTATGAGATGTAATGATTATCTGGCCAACCTCTTTGGGCCTGCTCCTCTAAGGGCCCGAATGATAGTAAATTGTTTGCCATCTAGGATAGCTCATTATGCCTTTAGCTGTGCAAAAGAGAATTGTGTAGGTCTACCCATGTTTGTCTTCTATGAAGTCTAAGTAACCTCCAACCCATTGATGTCATGTAAGTCACCGTAGTGTTGTTTTATCTTACCAGTATGTGATCTAGTGTGATATCTCCTTCCTATGTTATGAGTGGACAAGGAAGAGAGGGTAGGAGAGTCGTGTGTCTCAACATGCAAAATCCCCAGCTTACTTTCCTTCACTGATGCTCGTATAGATGGAGAGTGTATATAAGGAGTATATTCGCCTATACTAGTCTCTATGAAAGAGAAATCCAAAGTTTGGTTATTGATCTGAGAGTGGTTTTCAAGGACTGACAAGGAATTGGGTCTAGATGGAGTGTGTGTTCCAATCCAGGTTTGCTTGATATCGATCTCCGATAACTTTTTCTTGCCAATAGCATTATGCAATGGAACATCCATTTCAATAGATGGTTCGTTGGGAACCACAGTGCCAAAAGTGTTCTCTAGTACAAGATCATTAGCATGAAAATGAGATGGAGATGAGAAAGATGGAATACTATCAGTAATCTGTGGATTTAATCCCTGGGAAGGTAGGAGAGTCGATGAGTGCACGCATCTATGTAGATCCATTGGGGGTTTAGGATTAATGGTGCTCTCCAATGAGTTAATATCTACTCCAGCTGCACTCAACACCATTGTCTCCTCAAAACCTCTAGTAACAGTATGTTCTATGTGTAAAGTCTCAGGTGTTGTATCTAAAACATCTAGGTGTTCTGTAAGCGATGGTCTATAGGTATCATAATCCTGATGTGTACACACTATAGTAAAGAACCTCTATTTTGTTGAATAATTATCCTTGAGATGACCATACGTTCTGCACTACGTACATCTGAACGAGATGTTTCTTTAGTCCAGTGTTTTCTTAAGGATAATATCCCCAGTGTCGATCTCCAAAACAATAGGTAATCCAAATGAAATATCTATTTCCATGTAAATAAGAGCAATAGCTATGTTCTGTAGTTTGGTTGTGTCTGCACCGATCTTGAAAAATCTCCCTAGGGTATTTCCAATGAGCTCAAAGATCTGTTCATTCCAGAGTTCGATGGATAGTCCAAGTAGTTTGACCCATAGTGCAAGAGTGCAAATGTGTTTTAAAAAAGGGTCAAAGCCTGCATGCCACCTGCAAGTGGTAAGGGTTGCATATCCCCAAAACCATGGCCCTACACATTTGATCATCTGGTGGTCCTCAATAGAGTGGACAAGAAAAGTAATATAACCCCTATCACACATCTATGTTGTAGAAATATATCCCAGAATCGGTAGCCAAGAGTATTGGATTCACCAATGTAGATCTGGTGCCTTATAGATACGCCCATGAAAGCACCTAATGAGCACTTGTTTTGTGTAGAGAATAACCTTATCATAGAATAGTGAAAGATCGATGACCACCTTGTAGCATTGTGTGTTGATTTTTATACACTTTTAATTCCTCTTTCTGATACGCTTACCTGAAGGATGAAGGTCAGGATTCATATGAGGGGAGAGAGAAATATCCGGTAATGTAGACTCAGGTATAGTGCCAGCATGTTTGATTGACCTGGTACATGGAGTGTTTAAATGTGTACCAGATACAATGCCAATCTCCGGTAAGGGAGAAAGAAGTATATGATCTAGGTTTGCCCCCATCTAGTGTTGTTGGTAAGTATCTTGTCCATGGCCAGACTTCACCGATCCAAGTGCGTCGATGTAGGCATCTGGTTTATATGTATCCAAAGAAACTGTGTAGTATCCCTTTGGTCTAGTATGGATGCCTATGTATCTCCCTCCTTCACCTATGGATCCCCCTCACTCCACATCATTTTTTTGTATATATATATATATATATATCTATCAAATACACAGATTTATTTTATAAGTTTTATGAGTATACATCTTTAAGTCATATGTATGGAAACATTATGAGTATATATTTGAAATGAACTGAGCAAATTTGTTATAAACTATAAATGTGAAATAGATTTATGTGAACTTGGGTGGAGTAGAATAGTATTGGTGTTTTAATTATATATGTTATGGGGTATATATAATAAAAACATATAAATATATGAAATAAATGTATCAGTGAACTTAGGTCCTCATATACGTATACAACTTACATTTATAAAATAGGTAGTGTGCCTATATTTATAGAATGTGACTAATAAATAAATGATGAAATCATGAAGTATAACGAACTATAAATATATGCAAGTAGCCTAAGTTCATAAATGGATGAATAAGTGTTGGATTATGAGTTTATTAAATCATTATATTAATTATGATTGCTGGTTTGCATTGAGTTATATGAACAATATACCATGATAATGATAGATGTAGATGTTTGAATTTACTCTAAGGTTTGGAAATGTAGTCCAAGTTTATAGTTAAACCATTTGGAAAATAAATTAATTTTTTATGCAAATTACTACAGTATTGAATAAATATTGTAGAGTTTCATTCATATGTTTGACGGATTAAATGTATGTAAAGTAATTATTTCAATAATTAGCATGTGTTTGTACTTGTTAATATAAATAATTACATAAACTAGTTGGTTATAATAATGTTAACCAAATCTCGCATTGTTGATTCTAACTAAGCAATGAGATAGACTTCACCAACCTAGTTAGCATCACCAATCCCAGATGAAGGTAATTTTATCAAGTAGTGTGTACGAATGTGACTGATCCTAGAGGTCATTAGCTATTTTAAAACTTTGGCCAAAGTAATGTTTAGATAGATATTTTCATTTTGATATGTATGATTTACATGTTTGTGTGATATTATGTTAGAAGGTATTTTATTTATGGTACACATCATGTAGTAAAAATCTTATTACATATAGGTACTAGCATGTCTTTCTGGATTCCCACACTATCACTATCTACTCATTTATGAAGGAATGGTAATTCCCTATTTGGGGAATTGTGTGGGGGATCGATGGTCTGTGATTGGTGTGAAAAAGCGCTCGAATGATGCTTTCCCTCCCCACCGTATTACTTATGTGGAGACCACAGTTGAGATTATCAGAGATACTGGAGTTAGACTAACTCATGCTTTGTAGATTATTGTATCTATTATTATATTTATGTTGAGGATTAATGCCTATTGTTAATGTAATTGTTTACTCATTATATATTTACAATAGTGGTTGTATAATTATACCAGTCATGACTGGATTTTTATGTATTACTTTCCTTATGCAGTTATGTTATATTACTTATGATGCTAGTGATCATAAATTATTAATGCTACATGGTTACATATGTTTAATATGCTTAGTTAGTATGTTAAGATCACTCATTATATTCTCGTGGTGTAATGTAATGAAAGAATAAGTGTTATGTAAATTTTTTTTTAAATTACTGCATTATTCTAGTAAATCCTTGTGGGGATGTTACATGTCTTTCCTATCTTATTTGAATGATAAAGGTTTTCTTCTCTAAAACCTTCACTCTCATGGTGTTTGTGGTCGTTATCTATGTTTAATCATCTAAGATCATCCTACTTCATCTATGCTACTTATTTCCTTTCTCTTTTCCTTATCACTTTTCTTTCGTCTTCCTTTATTCTCACCGTCCCATACTTTTAGGTTAAAAGTATGACACCCTAGAAAACAACATATTTTTTGTAAATAATTTAATTTTCTTATTGTGTGTTTATTTTCAATAAAGGTAGCTCCCCCTGCTAATATGATAGGGAATCTGTTCCATTATTGTTGACTGAAACTCCCTAATTTATTTTCTTGGTAAATTATTCAGCCAATAGATTTTTGCATCCACTATGGGGCATGCTCTTGAGATTTTTGTGTGATCCACGTATGAAAATTTTCTCACATGACTCTTCCAACAACTTGAGGGCCAATTCAACAACTTGATATCAAATGGTATCAACATACACAATCAGATACTAATGTTGATATCATATAGAGTGTTTGGGATTGTGATGAGGTAAGTGTTATTCAATTCTAGATCATTTTGATAATATTAAACCATGAACTAGAACTAGATTGTGCAAAAAGAGCATAAAGGATTCTTGAGAGTAGGATAGCTCGAAGATATTGTTAAGTAGATCGTAATCCTAAACAATAAACTGTGCATATGAATATTATCATAAACCAAGATCCTAATCACCAACCTAGTCTCAATTCGATAAAAGCTGCTGAAAAATATATTGCTTCAAGTTTTCAATTGTTTTCATAAGACAACAGTATGCCCAATTAAATAGTGTCACTACAGTAATTAACATAGAATAAGATCATGTTTCTATTGTGTAGATAAATGCTAAAATTATTTCAAGGTGATAAGTGAGAAGAGTTGTTTGTATAGCTTCTCAAAGATCTCTACAATAAGGAATTATTATCATGACCATCCTAGTAGTTCAGGGTCTAGTACTTAAACTAGATCTTAATTGGTTAAACAAAACACAAGAAGACATTTCTTCAAACTTACAAGCATTTGCATGGGATAATATAACCAGTGTATCATAGTTTTGAATAATTGTTGACATATTAGAAAAAGAGGAAGATTGTGTCATTTTAGCACATATAACTAAAGCAATAATTATACGAAGAGCATGACAAAGACAACTAGCTCAAAGAGCACTCCAAATCTAAACTGCACCTCAACAACAATAGTGTTCTTTCTAAAATGGCAGGCAAATGATTTACTAGAGTAAGTAAATCTCAAGGTAACACAAATCCCTTTTATCAATTGCAATAGATTATGGTTTTAAGTTATATCTCGAGAGGAAAAACAAACTCAAGAAGTCAGTCAATTTTCCTTCAAGTCCCAAGAAAAGTAAACAACCACATGGTGGTTCAATAATAAGTCAATCTCTTATCCTATCAAGTGTTTTTATCCATTTATAAGCATTTTTTCCATATATGGAAGTACCATGTGGTAACACAATTAGTTTTTTGGCCTTTGGACAATTATACAAACTTTTGAAAGAATCATAAAAGAATTTTCCAAAAATTTCAAACAATGGTAAGCAATATTCAGATGAACATATTTATGCCTTCTTTGTAGCATGTGGAATCTTAGGTGTCAAATATGAAGATATTTCATTCATGTTGTCCATTGAGACTCTCCAGAATGTATCTATAGTTGGTTATATCATCTTGATCCAGGAGTCATCACCAATTGGAATGACATGAATACCAATTTTGATAATAGATTCAAACCATCAAAAGATACACATAAGTCATTGGCACAACTGACTCAGATGAAGAAAGAAGATTATGAACCTATGAGAGATTTCATAACTAAATTCAACAAAGTAATTTACAATATACCAACGACTATTAAGCCGACAGATGAAAATTAGAAATGTTTCTTTATCAATTCTCAATTTTCAGAGGTGAGTTATCAATTGAGAAGAGCTAGAGTAGTTGACTTGAATGTAGCTCAGACATTAGCCATTGACATCAAAGATGGCATGATAATCACTAAGAAACTAAAGGAACCTTCAAAAGGTAAAACATAGAGTTTACGTCAATCTTCCACTAAAATAATTTTATAAAATATGGCCAATTATATAACAACTTTGAAGAACCAACTACCTTAGAAAACTATCACTCCTTATCAAGACATTCCTAGAAGAAACTATGTGTCATTCCAATGGAATCATCCATGATTGCAAACCCATGATTAGAAGCTTGTCATAGAAGCTCCTCCACATCCAAATACAAATGCTCCATTGAATACCTTTTTAGAGTCAAAAATGACTTTTAGATATGAAGTTGAAGAAGAAGAAATGAAAAACCTAGATCTTCAAGAATTTTAAATAAAAGAACCTAATGGTGACTCCAATAATACATTCCTGAAATATGATTCAGGCAAAGATGAATATGACGTTACCATTGGAGATATAAACATTCAATCATTTGCAATTTTAACCAAAACTTATAATTAAAAAAATAAGAAGATAAACAAAAAGAAACTCCAAAAGTCACTCTTCCACAAAGAACTATTTCACCGAGATAAATGAAAGGCAAACAACCAATGGCTAAAATAGTTAAATCTCCTCAAATAACTGTTACTACTTATCTAAAAGGTAAAAATGATATGAATGTTTCTCAACCCAATGAATTTCTTATTCTACTAGCTTGCCTGATTTGATATAATTGAACTTATAAATAAAATTAAAATCCAAATGTCTCAATCAAGTATTTGAGTTTAAACCTTGACCAATTACATAGGCTAGTAAAGTTTATCAAAGTTAAAAATCTCAGCATGAAAAAGATATATGTCAAATCGATACTAGCAACTTCATCCTCTTCTAATCTAGTAAACTCCATGGCAACTGTCACATCTAAATCCAATAAAATTAAACCCTCATATATTTATCTTTTTCTTAAGATATGTAAAGTAAGTAATTGCATCATTGATACTGTAGATTATGATAGCATGATGTCTATTAAAGTTTTCCATGCCCTAGGATTGAACTACACAAATACATTTGGCTATTACTACTCCATAGAAGCAAAGCAGGTACCTCTAATTGGTCAGAGCAAAAGATACTCAAGTTTCCCTAGCTTCCTTTCCTTAGAAAAATATTGAGATGACTATCTTGGTAGAAGACATTCCAGTTGCTTGTGGCATCTTGTTGGGATTTTTTTTGGTAAATAACACGGTGGTGAAATTTAATTAGATCTTTCTCATGCAATGATCCCTATCAAAGGAGTCAAACAAGAGTTGAATACGAAATACACTATGTAAAAAGTAGATGACCCTAGATCAAATGTTATGTATGAAGATGCAACAATAGGGAATTATCTACTCATGACGAAGGAGGATTCAAAAATGATCAAAGTGATGGAAAGTGATCTTAATGATATTTGGATACTCAAATTTAATGACAATTGTTCCTCAATTGGTGTAAGAGCATGAGTCATTCTTGTATCTTAGAACAAGGAATTGTTTTCTCATATAAGTTGCATTTTGAATGCACCAACAACACGGTAGAGTATGAAGCTTTGCTACTTGGTCTATAGGTTTCCGAAGAAATAGAAATTAGAAATATGAAAGATTTGGGAGATGCATAACTAGTCATCAAACAAATAAAATGTCACTATTAGGTGAAAAATGACCGCCTCAATCGTTATAAAAACAAAGTTTGGGACAATATAGAATCTTTTGAATCCTTTTCTATAATAGTTATAAAAATAGAAAATAATGTCAAAATAGATGCCCTTGCAGTGTTTAATTATTTGTTAATCCCCCATGCAAATATTAGAAAATAAAAGTACATGATTCAATGGTTTACAGGTCCAATGTACCAGACAACTCATAAAATTGGCAAGTTTTCAATAATGATCAACAAATAATCATTTTTCTTTTAAAAGTTGATGATTTCAAAAACTTATATTTTAAGGTTAGTGAATCGTCATGTAGAGAACCTTCAACACAAAACTCTAGAGGAAGACATTATTGAGGAACAATATGAAGGAGTTATTAAACTTAAAGGAAACAAGATTCATAGGGGTTGGTTTCCCTAGAGGAACTCTTTCACAAACATGATGGGCTTATCAAAAATAAAATGCATAAATATTCTCTCAATTAAATAGGGTATGAAAAGGTGAACATCATTTTTGAAGAACAACCCAAATTAGTGAACATTGGAAAATGTTTCTCCCCTGAAGATGAAAGAAAATTTATCACTTTGCTTCAGAAATATATTGATATTTTTGTGTATACAAATACATACCTCAAATATATCTGACCAAAGGAAATGGAACACACAACTCCACTCAAACCTAATGCCAAGCCTTTTAAGTAGAAGTAAAGATTATAAAATTTGAAAATAGTAGGGATAATTGCTGAAGAAATTCATAAAATGCTGAGCACTCGAATTATCTTTCCTATTCATCATTCAACATGGGTTTCTAATATTTTACTAATTTATATTTTTTACTTCTTCCTTGCCATTAGCGAAGAAGGAAAGGGACCAAACACACTTGGAGAGCAAAATACAACAAAGAGTTGTATGCTACATTTAGGAAGGTAGGCATATAGATGTATGGCCCACCCCATATTCTATCTATCTAATTTACCACCCCTACATATCCCTATCCATATCCATATCCATATAGTTAGAATCCCAAAAAAATAGATAGATAGATATATAGGGCTTGGGGGAGGCCAAAAAAAAGATATTTGGGGGCAACCACCCCCACCCTTTATAAACTGAGAGATAGATATGTGTGACTGATACACTTAACCTATAGAGCTATTAATTGGCACAGTATTCATTGGCACAAGTTCTATTAATTATGTCTATGGTGGTACCCAATAGAGATATTTAGATTTAGAGAGGTCAACCCTATCCGTATCTATATATAGGGTGAATAGGCATGCCCTATCTAAGGGTGGGTGTGTGGTCCTTATGGCTATGGAACTTGTGGAGAGGAGGTAAGGGTGGGGTGGTTGTGTGGCCCTCATGGATTCAACACTCCCTACCCTATATTACTAACAAGGTTATAGGGTATCTTGTGACACCCCCATATAGGATAAGGGCCCCTGTCTAATCTATATATAAATATCGATTTCAATCAAAATCTAAACCTATATATAGAGTCCAATAAAAATATACCATGCCTAAAAGATATATTTTGTGCCACCATATACATATATAATCTATATTGTGCTAATTAAATTATATATTATCGCCACTGTATATATTATATATGAATATGGAGCAAACCTCAAAGTAATCTCCATTGATACAACTAACTCTAGATATATGACCCTCTCCATATAGCCATCCGATAGGCCAAGTTTGAGATAACAAGAGTGTCACTCACCACTTGCTTGTGCTCATTACTCAACCCTAGGAGAAGCCTATCCCTATATATAGTTAAGATGGGGGAGTCTACTTGATTGATGATCTACAAACCCTGATGTTAGTTAATTGAGTGCAGTCACTTAGCTTGGGGCCCTATCGACTCAATCGAGAGATGCATGGACCAATAACGGAATCAATGACCAACCAACATATCAACCCATATAGATATATAGATAACCAATGATCAACCAATGAGCAACCCAAATCGACCAACCATAATTGACCCACACATCAATATCTATATAAAATCTATATGGGACATGTCAATTTGATATCATTTCACTATCCTTATCCAATCAATGCTCTCCCTATTAGATTAATGACTGACCACATGAATGATGATTCAATCAATTAACCAGCATATAAATCTATCTGTAGGTTGATGTCCAGTCCCTCAACAATTGTGTGTGTGTGTGTGTGTGTGTGTGTAGGGTCATCACTCTCTCACCTATACCTGCAGATCCCTTTACCATTTCCCCTTTCCTCTTTCTAATTATCTTATCAACATTGATATGGAAATCTATTATATAGAATTGGTGATGGTCAAGCCCTCAGATAGATCAGATCAGATCAGATCTATAGGGAATGTGGGGAGGGTCCATATATAGATAGGTTCATACCGACTAATACAGAACCTCCTCCTCTCCCCTCATGTTTTCCACCTTATCATCGATCACCATAAGTGAATATAAGATTAAGTTTGACCCACACTCTAGCTGAGGGCCATATATATTAGGCTTGAATAATGTAAGGTCAAGGTAGGTCAAGGGAAATACTTGATCTATCACCCCTATATATAGATAGGAGTTTCTAGGGGGCATATATATGGGGCCTTCTATCGATTCCTTATCCATATATATATAGGGGTCATTTCCCCCTCTACTTAGATAAGGATATATAGGGAGTTGACTACATATAGTTTCCCCTTGAGAATATATATTAGATAGGGCTCCCAGATAGATATATAGGTGATTGCCTTACCACATAGATTTAGATGATATTATAGACTAGATAAGGGGAAGCCAACTCAATCCTAATATAAAAGTTAATTTGGGCCCCATATAGAGATATGGTCAATGCCTCCCCTTTATCAAATCTATATGGGCCTCCCATCCCCTCCCCTCTATATAATTGGATGTGATGGGATGGGATGGGATGGAGATGGTATACGAGCCTCCCAGTTATATATATGGGCCTCCTAGATAGATATATGGACTAATAAACTATTCACTACTCCATCTATATATGGGTATGGCTATATAGAGTTGGCTCTCATTCGATAGGATGAGGGGGAAGAGCCCTCTATATCTATGGGGGGTGACTAAGTTGGCACTCTATATAGATAGATATGGAAATGAACCCCCTTTTAATCTTTATGGGATATGGGAACTTCATTGACCCCATATATAGAAAGGGAAGTCTAGGAGGCCCTCAATCTCCTTCATCCTCAATCTCATCCACAATGAAGAGGTTAGATGCATGAATGCCACACCCAGAATGTGTCTTCATTTTGGACAACCACCCCTCATCCCATTTTAAATAACCTAGGGGAGGGGGATCTCACCTTCTTCATCTCCAGTTGGGAGGGGAGGCCTAGACAACACACATGACATACTGATCTTCTCTTGGATGACCTAAACACTCAAAGGGAACATGCACCTCCGCTCTTATATCCATATATAGAGAGTAAGGGGTGACACCTATCAACTAAAATTATCCCTACTTACCATCACCTAATAGCTATTCTCTTTTTTTTAGGGGGGTTAACTTGGTTCAAAGCAGGGTTAACTACCTTTTATATGTTTCGTATGTATTTACTTAATTTTGAAGGGGAATTTTGTATAAATTTAGTTAATTTATATTATCTCATTTATTTTTGTACAAGTAAAACCCAATAGACTTTTGGTATTATTTAAATTTGAAGAATCTCTCTTATTGATAAAAAACTATTTTTAATTTGATAAAAACTCTTTTGAACATGTTCCTAATGTTTTATTATGGGATACATGATTATGTTGAATAAAATCAACTCTATAGCGATCCATATATGCCAATTGGCTCAAATGGACACCACCTATTTTCTTTGGGGACTCGATAGGCATGGCATTCAAAACCCCCATAAATAGATAGATAGATATGGCTCCTCACAATAGACATGATAGTCTATCATTTTGGAATTGGAAGTTGGCCTCTCTATCTAGTACATACCATAGTTTCCAATCCATACCATTGTTGGCCCATTTATTTAAATGTCCCTATAGATTTATATGGGCATCAATACGACCATGGAGATTAAAAAGCTCATCCTCTATCTATATAGGGCCCGATGGGTCTAGAGAGAGGTGCCTATCTAACACTCTATTGATGGAGGGGGAGTGGCCATTATGTGACACTATATTGGGGGGATTTATCCCATTTGAATATGAATCTCTAGGCCCTATCCAATTAATTCTTGGGGCCTCTATTCAAATCTGACTCTCATGTCCCTATTCTTATATGGAGGGTATTGGTAAATGTACCCATCTTTAGAATTTTTATTATGTATATAATAGAATAGTTTATATCCTATTCGGCCCTATATATCAATCTTGATTTATGAGTTAGATCGATCTTGACTAATCCCCCTTAAATCTATATGTTAGATTAGGAAGTTTATATCTATAGATAGGACTTTGGTAGGATATATATATATATATATATATATATATATATATATCCTACCAAAGTCCTATCTATAGATATAAACTTCCTAATCTAACATATAGATTTAAGGGGGATTAGTCAAGATCGATCTAACTCATAAATCAAGATTGATATATAGGGCCGAATAGGATATAAACTATTCTATTATATACATAATAAAAATTCTAAATATGGGTATATATATAGGACTAGGGGAAGTTCCTAAAGGCCCTAAATCCAAATAACATAGGGGCCCCCTCTCTATATATGGTCCCTCCACCTTCCATATATTTTTAGATATATATCGATCAAGTCCCAATAATATATATAGGGCCATTACCACCCTAGCCCTACCCATATAAAGATAGGGAGGTTGGCTTATATCATCAAGGAAGAGAACAGGGATGCCCAAAGAGGAGATGGAGTTAATCTCCCCAACTTTCCTCATAGATTTCACTAGTTTTGTCTATATCATGGAATATAAATAGGTTGAACTCATATGTTGCACCATCGAAGGATTTCACCCTACCATGAAAAATATGGAGGATTATTTCTAAATAAGAGAAGAGGTGGGTCTCTCCCATCACTAAAACATAACCATAAATCACAAGATTTGGTCACCCAAGTAGATGGAGGAGATTAGGAGGATATAATAACTCTTTATCCAACCAATTCAAAACAAGGAATAAATCCCATATCTCCTTGTAGGCACCCATATATATATATATATATATATATATATATAGGGCTCCTGACCCTATATATAGATATGGGCCCATATCTAGATATAGGTTGGGCATTACAAACCTCCTGCCTATTTATCTATATATATATATGGAAAAACATATCTATATAGGGGTGAGTAGTGTCAATGATATATGAAGTTGTGAGTCATTGGTGAGTGGTTAGATGCATCTTTAGTGGTTGGTTGAATCTTATGTTGTTAGATGAAGGCCCTATCTATCTAGCAAACTATATATCTATCTAGGGTTAAAATACTAACTACCAACCCCTAGATATAGATCCACCCTACCTCTATCTTCTAGGTTCACCAATTATATACCATGAGCCCCTAGACATGTAAAAATATATTAAAGATGCAAGGGGACTAGAGGACATCTAGATCTAGATGAGATCATTCGATGGCCCATATAGATATCTATCCATCATCATCTATTATATATGTGACCATGTATCTCTATGGTTTGATATGGCACTATCAATCTATCTTATCTATATGTCACTTGCACGAGATAGACAATCCTTCATCTATTAAATACATGATACAAAGACGTTCTCAATCACATATAGATAAGATAAGATAAGATATATAAGGGTGGGGATTCCAATTAAAATCCATACTGTGGGGGCTCACTAAATACTGAATACACTCGACCCCCTAGATAGATATGGCACTCATAGCTCTCATTCTCGTTATGTTTATAGGTAGGGGGATGGGTAGGGGTAAGGGCAAAGATATCACTCCCAATTATATATATAATCTACCCTATATAGATATGGGAAACTTGACCTATTGGATACACTCACTAAAGACTTCAATCCCATATAGATAAGATAAGATAAGATATATAGGGTGTGGGGGAGGGGGGTTCCATACCTAAGTAATTCCTTTTTTATTTTTTAGTAACTATCCATCCATTAAAAATATCAAGAGAATCATGATTTGTGAAAGAACTTTGACTTCCTAAGTCAACCATTTTCACAAAGAAAGACATTGGGCAAATCTATGAAATAAATTCTGACACCCATCACTGAAACAAATATTAAAAAAAAACTAAGCGAATTCGATCTTCACGGGATATAGTTGGGCTTTCCCTATCTAAGATAAGAATTCACTATGCTCGAGATAAGATATATAGAGAGGGCCCAAAAAAACTCTATATTGTGGCCACCCCCAACCATATAGAGTTTAGTTAAATGGACTATAAAAATAAGATATGTAAAAGGTGGGTGGGGGGTGCATGCACACACACACACACACACACACACACACACACACACACACACATGCAGTAGGGGGTAAAGGGGAGAAATCAGGATCTTTGTAGATTTATAGAATTTGAACCAAGCATCATTAAAATAGAACTATCCCTTGCCCATCATGGATCAAGTTCTTCAAGAAATTATAGGTTTAGAAATGCTCTCTATGCTAGATGGCTTCTCAAAATACAATCAGATATAAGTCCACAAAGAAGATCAACATAATACTATATATATATATATATATATATATATATATATATATATATATATATATATATATATATATATATATATATATATATATATATATGCAATAGGGGTTAGAGGGGAGAAATCAGGATCTTTGTAGATTTATATAATTTGAACCAAACATCCTTAAAAGAGAACTATCCCCTACCCATCATGGATCAAGTTCTTCAAGTAGTTATAGGTTTATAAATGCTCTCTATGCTAGATGGCTTCTCAAGATATAATCAGATAGAAGTCCACAAAGAAGATTAACATAATACTACATTTGTAATTCCTTGGGGTACGTTCAAATATCAAAGAATACCATTTGGTTTTTCAACATAGGTGCTACATTTCAAAGAGCCATGGACCTCACTTTCAAAGATTTTAAGAACAAGATAATTATGGAATATTTGGATGATTTAACAATGTTCAAAAAACATATATATATCAAAATTAACATCTTGATAAAGTGTTCAATTTTTTTTATCTTTATGGCATTTCTCTCAACCCTAAGAAGTCCATTTTTGGGGTGACTGAAGGGAAACTCCTTTGGCATGTTGGCTCGAAAGAAGGAGTAAAAATTGACCTAATAAGAGTTGAAGTAATCCATAAATTGACTTTTCCAACCAACAAGCTAAATTTACACTTATTTTTTGGGAAAGTGAACTTTATAAGAAGATTTGTTATTGATTTTGTAGAACTTCCCATACATATTACTGAAATGATGAAAGAAAAACCCTCTTTTAAATGGAATAATGAGGGTAAAAAAGCATTTTAAAATATTAAAGATTCCATTGCACATGCACCTACCTTGGTCTACCTAAATTTCATGAAGGAATTAATCATCTACTATTATTATTCAAACCATACTCTTTTAACCATTTTGATTCAAAATAACAATGAAGGGATTAAGTCACCAATTGCCTTCATGAGTTTTGGTCTTAAAGACTATGAGTTGAAATATTATCTAGAAGAAAAACATGCATACACCATTATGAAATTTGTTAAATATCCTTCATTAAATTTGTTAAATTTGTTAAATTCACACTCTCTTTTGATGGTGCCATATATGATAAAGAAGTCTATTTTAACTCAACAAGAACCAGGCTCAAAATGAAGAAATTGGCTAATAAAAGTTCAAGAGTATGACCTAGAGATAAATTATACCGTGTTTGTTTGAGGAAAAGGTTTGTGTCATCTTATGGTAGAACAATAAAATACTCTAAAAACTCCTTTAACAAGTTCAAATGATTAGAATAAAGAAGAATCGCCTTTGGTTCTATTTGCGGATTTTACAAATGAATGGTTTTCAAATGTTGCTTTCTTTCCAACATATGTAGAATTCCCACCTCACGTGGATGATAAAAATAGAAAAGATCAAATTTAAGGCATAAATATATGATTTGGGATGGCATATTGTTCAAAAAAAATATTTATAGCTTCTTTCTCAAATGTGTTTGATAAATAACAACAAAAAAACTTTTAGAAGCTTTTCATGATTAGGCATGTGGTGGAATTTATTTTATCTAATGACAACTTATAAAATCTCTATATCCCATTAATATTGACATACACTTTTCAAAGATTCTTATGAATGGGTAAGAAAGTGTGAATCCTGTCAATAATTCGTTGGATGACCAAAGCTTATAGATTTTCCCCTCAAGCCTATGTTGATAAAGGAACCTTTACAACAGTAGGAGTTAGATTTTGTAGGAACAATGAACCCTCATTTGAGTGTTGATCATACTCATGTTCTCATAATTACATATTATTTTACGAAGTGGATAGAGGCTATCCTAGTCAAATAGATATATTTTGAAGTTGTATGTAATTTTATCAATGAAACATCTTGGTAAGATATGGTATTCTACAAAAGATTGTAATTGAAAATGTGTCTAATTTATCTTCTACAAAATTAGTTGGATTTTGTTATGGTTATGGTATTTCCTTATCTCATTTTTATTATTATTATATGAAAGGAAATGGCTAAGCACAATTGAGTGATAATATTTTTTTACCATCATTCCCAAGTTGGTAGATGCAAATCTGGAGAACTAACACAAAACATTGTATGATGCATTATGGGCAGATCGTATTACATCTAAGAAGACCATTGGTATGTATCCATTTCAATTGTTGTATGAGATTAATGTAATGATTCTTATAACACTTAAATTATCAACACTGTAGTTAGCAAGAGCCATTGAGAATCAAAAAATTTAAAGTTCGCTAGATAAGAGACTTCTATATATGAACAAGATTGAAGAAGATAAAACATGGGTTGTAACAAAAATTAAAGAACGCCAAACTCAAGCTAAAATTCTCTTTGGAAAAAGGTAAAGAAAAGATATTTCCAAGTTGGGTTCTAGTACTCCTATGGAATAAGCAAAGAGAACCAAAAAGGGAGTCATAGTAAATTTGACTCTCTATGTATGGATCAATTTTGAATAAGATATTTTTATAGAGACAATACTTTTTATATGGCATATCAAGATGGTAAACATCTCCTATTTCCATAAAGTGGGTAATACCTAAATCATTAATTCAAATTAAATTAGTTAGTTGGTGGTCCCCAACTATGTACATAGGTGAATTTAGGATTTTATTTGTTTGTAATCTCGTTCCTTTTTCTCTTTCCTTATTTTTGATTTCCCTTTTATTTTTTCCTGTACTATGTTTTATCTTCCTCTCTCTCCTCTATATGTTCCAAGGTCTTTCTCTATCAAAAATATTTCAATAAGTGATTTGAATCTGTAACCCAATGTACAAGGCAAGTTATCTGGCCCAAAAATGTGTATTCATATATCTTACGATTTAGATCAGTAAATTAATTTTCAATTGGATGGATCAAGATAAAAAAGGGGAACCTAATTTACTAAACCAATGATTATAGAGTTTGAGCTATGTCCTATGCAGTCTATGTCTCCAACTAGAGCCAATTGTTGTACGAATGTTCTCACTAATGTGACACTTGAATCCCTTAGTTGTGTTCCATTGTTATGCCTCTCATTCTCTTTCATCTGCTTGATCTCATGTAGGTTATTAAAACCTTTTATTTATTCATTTTATAAAAAAATAAAATCAATAAATGAACAAAAGAGCTTTAATTATTTTTCCCTTTAATAATTATTAAAAATAATAATTATTAAAAAGGTTTAATAATTATTAAAAAGGGAAAAATAAATTATTTTGCATACAAATATGTCTAAATATATGAAATTTTTTAAAGGTTCAAGATTTTTGAAGCTAATTTCCAAAATAAAAGAAACGACAATTTCTTTTGCGTGCCGACACACCTTAGAATTTGAAAAAGTTTTATAAAAAATTAGAAGTTAGAAAAGTGAAACTTGAATTCCCTTCCCTAATTCCCTACATTCATTCCTCCATCATATTAAGGCATGCATTTTATGGAAAAACAATTATTATTTTTAAAAAATAAATAAATAATCAATTGAAAAAAGAATAACAGAAGTAACACAAAATCATGAAATGACCATTTTATTTGAAGAAGCTGTGAAGAAGTAAATAAACTTTGAACACCTCTAAGAAGCTACCATTCCAAAAGAGAAAGTCCTTAATCATGTAAGGTCATCAACATCTTCTATAAAATGACCTTCACTAGTAGTCAATACCATAGAGGAAATTGATAATAGAAATTTATTTATCAACTAAATCACCCTAAAAGCTACTCAACATTATACTAATATTCAAATAAATATGGACAATGAACAAAAAATAGTGAGTATTATATAAATCTCACAATCCAATTTTTCTCCATTTATTCCTATTAGCCCTGAGTCTCATAGATTGATTATCAATACTATTCTATAATACATGGACTTTGAGAAAAATCAAGCCCCGATTTTCATCTCTTCAGATTTTCCTAGTGTCTGACAACAAGAACCTGTTCAACTTGTATGGGTTGAAATTCAATCACCTTCTCTAGTTCAAACCCAAATTAAAGTTAATTCAACAATCCAAAGTGATCCTCCTCTCACTAACACATCAACGTGGTTATATGAGAGGGTCTAACAAAACTTATCAGGAGCCATTAAATAAATATGTTGCAAACATTGGGACAGAGTCTAAACCCAAGCTTACAAATTTACGAGTTTGCTAGATATAAATTGAGGTACTAGAAGCATTGTAACTTTGGTGATATTATCAAGATGTATACCCAAAAAAGTTCATAAAATTAAATGGTGTAAATCCTTCATTGGGGAAGATGCACATTACCTGAGACTAGCTCAATAAAGTTTAGAGTTGTTGGGGCTATCTCGACTCACATTACTAGGATTTGTCATAGGGTTATGTTGGAGATCTGAACTTTGTTTGTTATGTTTTTTAACTATTTTTGACATTCAGATAGTTGCATCGATCTAGGAAAATAATGCCAACACTTATGTCCACATCCGATGCTAGTGTTTAGTGAGAGATATACACAGGAGTGACCTTAAATTTGGACCAAATCTACATTGCTCCCTGTGTAATCATTCTATGTCTTAAGAAGAAAGTATTAGTTATCCAGTAGAAAAGGTAGATTGGGTTAGTTCAATGGTAGTATAGCCTAAAAATTTAGGATAAATCAGGATATGTGGTGACTACCATGCGCTAAATGATTCATGTATTAATGATCCTTTTCCAATTCCATTCACAAACGAAGCCTTGGAGTTAGGTGTAGGACATGAATTATATTATTTTATGGATGGGTTCAGTGGTTACCATTAGATATCAATTGTAGTAGAAGATCAAGCCAAAACCACATTTGTAATAGAATAAGGATCTTCTGCATACAAGGTGATTTTGTTTGGGTTGAAAAATGCTCTTGTTATATTTTATAGGGTTATGGTCATTGCATTTAAAGACTTCATCCATGATTTATTAGATGTTTACTTAGATGATTGAGTATATTTTCTTTATTCAAAGAACATTTATCCAAATTGAGGTTGATGTTGGAATAGTGTCGAGCTTTGTGCATTACACTAAACCTAAATAAGTGCTTATTTTTCACAGCTTTTGGTGTTCTATTGGGGCATAGATTTTGGTAGACCAAGCCAAAATCATAGTAATTATGGGCATGCCACCTCTTACAAGTTCTATAGAGGTGTGATATTCTATAGGGCATACAAGCTACTATAGAAAATTAATAAAAGGCTATGCAGCTATATTTTCCCCTATAACATATCTATTGTGCAAAGATATCAGGTTTGAATGGACTAAGGAATGTCAACTAGTGTTTTTAAATCTCAATCAAAGACTAGTAACAACTCTCATTTTATTCTTTCCTATTTGGATCAAACATTTTCATGTTCATGTTGATGCCTTAGGAATCATGATAAGATTTTTTCTCGCACAACCAAGAGATGAAGGATTGGACAACCCCATTTACTTTACAATTAATAAACTCTCAACCATAGAGAATAATTATACGACTAAATAAAGTGAAGCTCTAGAAATGGTGTTCACACTATAAAAGTTTAGGTACTACCTTTTATCAATGCCATTTGAATTCTTCACTAACCACCAGGCTCTATGATACCTAGTAAATAAGCTCATGTTGGGAGGTAGGATATCTCGATGGTTGATGTTGTTTAAAAAATTATAGTTTAGAATCAATGTGAATCTTGGGAGGGAGAATGTGGGGCTAGACCATTCAATCAAAAAATGCAATGGATAAGAACTAAAATAATTTCAAGATGAATCGCCCCATACACATCTGTTTCAAGTTTCTACGATTCTTGAAAATCTAGAAGACATAGAAAATTTCTTGAAACAAGGAATCTTTCATACACACTATGTTGAAAGGGATAAAATAGTTGATTACATGAGTTATTCCTTTCAACATTATCAATGGATTCTATACAAAATGGGAAAATATGAAGTGCTATGTAGAGTAGCTCTTAAACATGAACAACCTTAATTTCTTGAAGAGGCACATCAGGGAATCACAGGTGGACTTTTTTAAGAGAATCCACTATGAGAAAGATTTGACAAAGTGGTATGTGGTGGCCTACCCTATTTTAGGATGCACACTAGGTAGCTAACCACTACAATATTTGTCAGAGAATGGGAAAACCACATCATAGAAATGAGATGCCACTAAACCCTATGTGAGCTGAGCAACCATTCAAACAATGGGGTATTGATTTTATGGGACCAATCAATCCACCCAAAAAATATTGTCATGCAAGATACATAATAAATGTGATAAACTATTTTAATAAATAGGTTGAAGTTGTTATGACACCAAGTTGTAGTGTTAAGAACATGGCCAAGTTTCTCTATGAAAATATTATAACCAAATTTGGGTGTCCAACAAGCTAGTCAGTAACAAAGGAACACATTCCTCAATATTATCATATAGAATATCATATAGGAGTTTATGATCTCACACCATAAAATAATGACATATTATCCACAAGCAAATGAAAAAGTAGAAACATCAAATAAAGTCCTTGGCAAGATACTCACAAAGATATGCAATGTCTACAGATATGATTTGGAAGATCAAATTCCTGTAATCCTATTGGCGTACATGAAAACATACAAAAATGTGACATGTTTCACCCCATTTCAGTTGGTTTATGGGTTTGAAGTGATAATTCCCATAGAATACATAATCCCTAGTCTGTGAATTGCAATGATCATGCAACTAGGAGATCGGGACTCTCTACAAGTAATATTGATGGATGTAATCCAGATGGAAGAAACCAAATATATGGTATTATGGACACAAGAGATTATTAAGCAAAGTTAGAAATCATGGCATGATCATCACCTGCAAACTAAAGAGTGTCATTAAGAACATATATTTTTATTGTGTGAAAGTAGATTCAAAGCATTTCCAAGAAAGTTGCACATTAGATGGAAAGGAACCTACATTATTCATGAATTATCATAATAAGGAAAAATTGTGTTAAGGGACCTACGTGTAACCATTCTTCCTAGGTGTTTAAATGGTTGTAAGTTCAAGACTTACCACTAGTAATATCTATATGATCTTTTAGAATATCAAGAGTGGGTGCTCATTAGCACTATGTAGTTTAGGCTATTTGTTTAATATATTATTTCTTGTTTTGTTTATAGGTTTTCAGTATATTATTAGAGTGTGATCTCTATATCCTAGGTCAATGAAACCAAAATAAAAATTCATAGTCACAAAATGTGATAAAGTGAGTAATTGAGCACAAAAAGAACATGCCATATAAGTATACAAGGAGGTACATCACCAACTAAGTCCAGGGTTGAGGTGATCACACACAAAGTATGGGTAAGGACATCTAATGGTCATTTAAAATTTGTTCATGATGATACATTTGAAATATTGCATCTTTCCCAAAAATAGATAAAGGTTTAGATTTGGTTAATGAACAATGAATAAAACTCGACCAAGGAAAAGATGACGTGTCACATCAATGAATCTTATCAGTTGAAACAATACATATAGCTAGCAAAGTAATAATGTCACATCATCCAACAATTAATCACATTCAATTTTAAAGGTGTAACGATGCACAAATAACTCAACACATTCAAAGCAAGGTGTCAAGCATAATCATGCAGGATTTCACACACACACACACACACACACACATATACATAATATATATATACATACATACATATATATATATATGTATGTATGTATATATACATATATATACATGTATATATATATATATGTATGTATATATATATATTATATATATATATATATTATGTATATATGTGTGTGTGTGTGTGTACACACACACACACACACACACACACATATATATGTATATATATACATATATATATATATAAGGGAATGTACAATATTATTCCATTATATAACTTTGTGAACAAGATCCCTCTATGTTTCAAGATTAATTCATTCTCTTACATGCGAAGTGTTCATTTGTGCTAAGTCTAGATAAAAACAGTGTTCACCAGTTATTAGACCAAACACCATAGATAGATTAAAAATTCTCATCTCATTCACAAACATGTAAAAAGAGGATATGGACATTGACCTTGCCCTATGGAAAACAAGATATCATGATCCAAGAGCTATTGAATTCATATAAATTTCCAAAACTAACCTATTCACTCCTGATCAAATAACATAAGCACAACCATAAGCCCTAATGCTTCAACATCGACTGCAAGGGTCTGACATAGAGTGAGTAATAAAAATTTTAACCTTCGATATTGGATGAAAGAATACTTACCCTTCTCAATGATATAATGACAGTGTCATATATTTGTCATAAAACATGATAGTATTCATCAATCTAACTACAATGGCATAAGCAACTGGGTTCCTTTCAAGGGGTAAATCTTTGGCCTCTTACAAGACAAAGGCACCACCAATTCACTTAAACACATGGGAAAACTATAATAGAACATCTAATGGGATTCCCATCACTTTTTTATAAGATGCTTTAGTGTGAATCCTTGAAGAATGAATTATGAAGTAGTTTTGGCAAACCACTAAAAATTCCAAGCAAACCACGAAAGGTGTAGTCAGCATTATCTACCACATGATAAGGCTCAATGAAGAAACTATTTTGAATAAGAATAAGGAAGAAGCATAGGCTGAATAATGAATGCAATAAATAACACAAGATGAACAACTAAAGAAGCAACAACAAGAAGAAGATTTGAATATATAATCCAAATGGGCAACTCAAGAGGCCCAAACAACACAAAAGAAGGTTTAGATTAAGGCAACAACTAAGGCAAAAGAGGAGAAACTAAAAGAATCCTTGCATAGGCAAGAAGAGTAATCAAAGATGTAGACCTAGGAGTAAGAATCCAAGGATAAGGTAAATGCAAATGCCAAAACCAAAGTAGATGTAGACATCAAAGTTAAAGCAGAGGCATACACCAAATCCAAGGTAGAAGCAAAGAGCAACACAGAGAAAGAAGTCATAGAAAATTAGGAAACAAAGTCCATCAAGAAGGTGAGGATACCTGAGGTTAAACAACCATATTCCACATCTCAAGGGTCATATTCTACTCTAGTGGTGCACAAGATGCAATGTCCAAACACAAGCCTCAAATCTCTCGCCAATGGTTGTGGGATGTCCCTACACCCTCAACATGTCACACAACATTTTCTCTCCCAATGGCATAAATCAAAAAAGGTACATGCAATGATTATCTCTTATACTTTGGTTCTTGCTACAATGGTACAAGAAGCATCAATTGATGTTGCTCAACTACCCTTGTCAAAAAAATTGAGGGACAACTACTTTAAAGGATTTTATCACACATAAGGCTTTTGCACTAGAGCAAGAAACATCACAGCTAAGGGAGGAAAATGAATAACTCCACCTCTACTTCACCAAAGCTTAAAAATTAATAGATGTTACATGCCCTACCTCATTTACTCAAGTTTTGGGTGACCAAGTCATGTCTAAGGATAAGAAATTCATAACCCTCTTAGTGTAGCTAATAAAAAACTAGCTTATTACGAAGAAGCTACAATAATTTCATGCACAAGGTTAGAATCTCAAGGTTGAAACAATGGCTATTTTTGAACTCCTTGAGGAGTATGAGCAAGTCCTCGACATTATTATGCATCAAAATAATAATATAGCCTAAAACTTTCTTGACTAGAAGTAGTAGCTAAACACCACTTAGATTGAGGCCAAAGCAAATTTTTGTAAGGCTAATAAGGCCAAAGCTATAATAAAATATCAATCTACTCCTTTTGATGCACTCAAGTAGTCATAATCACCAAAAATAAGGACATTCAAATTCTAATTAAATGCTAAGTACC
This sequence comes from Torreya grandis, assembly GCA_037957365.1. Classification (NCBI taxonomy): domain Eukaryota; kingdom Viridiplantae; phylum Streptophyta; class Pinopsida; order Cupressales; family Taxaceae; genus Torreya; species Torreya grandis. The sequence goes on from JARHVA010000952.1 coordinate 303,344, forward strand.
ATTACTGATTAGACAAAGTTAAAAAAGGACTGATCTCATTTGGATAGTTCAATTACATATATCATTCAGGAGCCATAATTCATCCCTGTAAATCAACTATAGTAGGAGCTCAAATAGAAAGAGATGGCCATAGTTATGTAGCCAACAATCAAACCTCAGTAACTGCCACTAAAACCACAGTCTATAATTGTGACTTACTCAACAACTAAAGAAAAATCATCTTCACAACCTCCTCCAGGTTTTTCAATGCTACCACCTTATTTTTAGGTATTATGCATACTTTAGTTTTAAAATTTTGAAGAGTTTTCAGTAGGAAGGCTTGAAACATTAGGAGTGGGGTCATGCTAGTTGAAAACCTATAAAAGGGCACCACTGGTTATGGTAGTCTAGTGAAAACCTACAAGTGTGGTAGACTAGTACGTTATTTAGTTGAAAATTTGAAAGGCTGGATAAGTAGTGTGTAAGAGGTGAAAATCGGTAAACAATACCTTGAGTGATAATTACAAATAATGTTTTTAATCTAACCTTTTTCATAAGGCAACTCCACTATAACTAACATGTGACACACTTCATTGTAACTTTATCTTATGACAACATAATGATTTAAGTTTGGGAAAGTGTTGGTAGTAAAATAGGGTTACAAAATCATAGTGTGTAATTGTATGACAAGTGTGCATTTTGCACTATTTTGTACATAGTATATTATTTTTGTATGTATGCAACTCTTATTGTATATCAAAAGTCTTTAGAATGAGAAGAGTCTTCTTCTAGGTTATAGCGAAAGGCTAGGATGTGAAGGAAAAGAGTCTTTGGAAAGCTCTATAAATACCACTCACTTGTATCGAAAAATTGTTCCAAAATATCGAGATCAATATAGAAATTTAGAAATGGTTTTCCTTTATGTTTCCTTATATTCCTTGCATCGATCTATTTTATGTTATTGTAATTTGTTCATTATGTAAACACTTACTATTTTGAGTTGATTATATCTGAAAATCATGATAATTTATGTTTTATGCTCTACTAGGATTAATGTAAAGTTTTTGTGCGAGTTCCTCTTTTCTATTTATATATTATGGTTTTCACAACTATCCCTTATTAACATGTTTTGAATGTTATCTTGATTATAACCATTCTCTCTATGTTAACACATTTGCGTATACCATGAGATTATATCTTTGGTTGATTTAACAAAGTGTGAAATAACATGCAAGGATTGTCATTATGCATTGATTAATGAAATATCAAAAATATATCCATATTTAACATGAGTTTAGGATCAAAAATTATGATTTTTAAATTTTGAATATTTTGAATTCAAAAATCATGAAAATGGTAAAACTAGAAACCCTAGGTCAAGTTAGGGTTTAGAGACTAAAGGTCAGGTTCACTAAATTTTTAATATTTTTTGGAAATATCATGTAAAGGGTTAAGGGGATAAAATATCCTATATACAAGGATGAATAAAACTATTCTATTGTTAGCCAATTAATTACAAACTTAGATAAATGAATATTCTAAATTAAAATACTGAGATGTGTTAAATATAGAAAGTACCAAATTTGAAATATGTTATATTGATTGTAATGCCAAGCATAAATGATACTTAGCTATATTTATCATGCACATGCAGATCTAAGTTGTACATAGGTATAAGTGTCCAAGACTAGGATTTTGAGACAATCATCAGATTATGGAAATGATGTTTCTGGAGCCTCAGACACTACCATCAAAATTTGGACAATACCATCGATGCTAATATCCATTTTATGACACTATTATCCAATATAGAATATGCATTAGATTGCTATATAAATAACTTCTCTATTTTATGTCTTATGCCAAATTTTTGTTGATGTATTCAGATCTAGAACATAGGTTACACACACACACATATGAATCAAACCCTAGCTCTTCACCCTTCTTCTCCGTTAGGATGTGTTTTTGCCAAAAATGGGTTAGTGGGCTTATGGTGTCAAGCTAACCTCAAAGACTCTTATGTCAATGAGCATTGCCTACATACTCAATACTCCAAGGAGGGCCTCAGACTTATGTAGGTATCCCCTATGTGTGGGAGTGTGTGTGAACAATGGTGTATTTTTCTATATGTATATACATGCAATGATATGGCTTGTAACTTGACAAATACCACTCATGGGATGCTCTTTTGGTGCTTTAGACATTTTGTATGACTTCTCTTATGACTAGTAAAGAAATAGGGATGAATAGATCAAAATAAATTAGTTTTATGATTGATTGAATGAGCCTTGGTAGATGCTTCCTTGATATTTTCTAGATGATCAATGAGAAGGATTAGACTTGTATTTATACCACACTTTTTGAAAATATATCAGGAAATGGTTCAATAAGATAAATAGGTCGACCCATAAGTTTCAAATAATTTGTAATTTAGATTACCTTTAAGTATTAGACACTAGATAAGGATTTGGACACTAGCATCGATGCAAGTGTCCCTTTGTGGTCAATAGTGTCCATAAAGATAACAAAAAATTGAGGATCTAAAACTAATAGTAAAGGATGTATATTAGGGTTTGATATTTATATACTGTACAAGAGATCTGGGTCATCAGAATGATAAGGGTTAGACTATAAAATAAACAATTTGGCATAGTGAGATGGCGAATGTGAGCCTTTTAGTTGGAGGAAGGCCCAAAACTAAAGGGTAGAGTCCTGATTGATATTTTTCAAATGTACAAGACTAAGATTCCATAAATATTCAATTTTAGTTAATACATTTCCCTAACCCACTTTAATGTAATAATGCATAAAGATGAAATTACTAGGTTAAATAAAATAAATGTTCATCTAGGTGTGTAAAACACACCTTGCCTTTGCTTCAACTCATTTTGAGTATTTTGCTGGTGTATGACCTATAACCAAGAGCATGTTATACTATAAATCAATGCATATAATTTGGAATAATTTAAATTCTTGAAAGGAAAGAGAGAAAGGAATAAGTATACTTATGTGTTGATGCAACTATGTTTCTCCTTTGTATCTTATTTGGTAAAGATACTTCCTTATGAAGCATTGGAGTTGAGAGGTTTAAACCTGAACCTTAGAGATTTGAATAGGGAGTTTGGAAGGTATTATGCCCCCAATCTAGTGTAAGGATGAGTTGTGACATGACCATTGAGATCACTAAATCTCAATCAGATAACTAAAATGTGAATATATAATTGGTGAATGTGAGCGATTTAGTCAACTCTTAATATAAATTTGGTGAGGGTGAGTGATTTAAGCAATGCATCCTATAAATTTGGTAAGTTTGAGTTATTTAATCAACCCAGACTATAAATATAGTGAGTTTGAATGATTTAATCAATTCAACCTATAAATAGAACCACCCATTATAGGCATAAAAGGTCTGATAACAAATAATTCCTAGTGTAAAATAGTGCTTCCTAGTGATAGCAATATGGAGATATACTTGGTAAAATTTTACAAATTTTGGTGCCTTAGCATGAAATATGTACCTCTAATATGTCTCAAACCGAATTATATGTGTCACAAATATAAATGTTTCAAATCTTGTGAAAAATTAGTGTAATGTATAGGATTATTGACCCAAGTGTATATCTAAATTGTGTAACTATACTAGAGATTGTGAGTGTGGAAGTCATGTCTTTGTCACATGTCCCCACTGAAATTTGGAGATACGAGGAATTGAGTAAGTGTGTAGGTCATATCTTTATAACATGCCCCCACTAAAATATGGAAACTATGTAGATTTGGAGGTCATGCCTTCATGATATGCTCTCACTGATATACCTATTGCAGTGAGAGAAATAGAATCTGGTAGGTACCTTACCTTAAAAGGATAAGGTAACAATATAATCTTTGTATGAATCATGTGGCATATATTAATAACATGTCTAAGTAGATATATCAATGAAGCTCATAATATGTGATCACATCAAGCCTTAATATGTATGATATATATCATGGCAACATCTAGAGAGTAACAATATAAGATCAACAAACAATCAAACACACACACAAGAGCACTCAATCTAATGCAAAGCAATGGTCTAAAGATATCTCATACAAGAGGCATGTTCAAATGTTTCACAATCAAAAAGAAATGACATTCAAATTTCTAATCAACATAGAATGACATATTTAAATGTCTAAACAACATATAATGGCATAGGGGGCAACAAGCAAGGAACATATTTAAATGTACCACAAGCAAGATAGTAGAAAATAATGAAATACACTCAAGAAAGTGACAATGTGAATAAATGAAGTATAAGCAACCAACATATGCATATCATACTAGTTCCTGCATATATGTGTTAGAAAAAAATGTCATGTAACATAGCATATCAAGTACTTTGTGAAAGATACGAGCATGAATATAGACATGTGTAAGTGTTAATATATAGGCTCAAATATGATAATGTATAAATGATCATAAAGTACAGGTAACTTGTATCAATCATGATCAATGAATTAGATGCCCTCAACACACTATATGACATAGGTAGAGGAGAGGTCCAACATCTGTATGTGCATATATCATGTGGTTGTGGTATGCCTGTATCACACTCAATGATGCATGAATCATGTACATGTATAAAAATGAAATGATATGTTATCTACTAATATGAAGCAAAAAACATAGGTGCCAAGGAGCTAATAAACATGGGAAAGTTGAATATATATTATATATTTATGTTTTCAAATTATTTGAATGTTTTTATATTTTCTTGAATATTTATTTTTTTGGATTTTTGGAATATTTATTTTCTTTTATTTTGTTGGATTTTAGAAGTTTAATTGGAATGAAAGCAGATCATTCCTCCCATTCAGAAGATAAAGGATTGTTCGGTGGCCCTCATGGCTCCTTTGTTTGCCACCATTGTTATGCTTTATCATTGCCAATGTTTTATGGTAATTTGTTTAGTTGTCATAATTATGGGTTTATCTTTGTATCCATCATGTGACACATTAATTTATTATCTTCAAACTGGAAAGTGAGGCATATATTTATAGTATTTATTGTCACATTCATATCAGTCAACCAATATTACCCAAGATGAAGATTTAAGTTTGGTTTTGGATTCACTACCCATACAAAGGTATAAACAACCTTTAGTCCACAAGCTATAGGTATTATAATATGCCCAAGAGATTTTGGTATAAACGGTGAGTATTTTAACTCATTGATATTATGTCCCAACTGTTGGAAAAATGCAATGCTATAAATTGTGTCCTAATTATTTGTATCAACCTTGATATGTTGATAATGGACCCCATCAACATTTGCAATAATAGTTATATCTTCATGCCTGAGTGCTTTGAAGGATGCTTTTTATTTTAAAATATTGGAAGTATTGTCATTTTTAGGTATAATTTGTATACGACCATTGTGTTTGTATTTTTGAATTTGACTTTGTAAAGCCCCACATTGGTTAGTATCATGGCCGGTAATCCAATGATAAGTGCAATATCGTGATCCTTATTTTTTCCCAATTTTATTTTGGGACCAATGTTTATTAAAAGGTAAAGATATCATTAAATGCTCAAGTAACATATAAAGAATTATATGAATAACATCTTGGTTTGATGAGATCTTTAATATTTGATGTGGACACTTAGGAGAGGACTCCACATTGTTTACATGGTGGATTTTCATTTGCACTTTATAAGTTTGACTTGAATTGAGTAGCCAAGAAGGATGTATAGTACAACAAACATTAAAATGTGCATCCATTATATTTGTTTTACCTTTTTCTATAGGTGGTTTCGACCCTTCTGGAGATGGGTTTAACTTGTAAGTAATTGGGATCATAGGTGAAAATAGGTTATGTGACAGATTCTCAAGTGGATCAAAACTTACTTTTTTTTAAGTGTTCATCAGTCATATCATGAGGAATTTCATCATCATTATCACAATAATCTAAAAGATCATGTGAAGGTTTAAGGGTATAAAATAACCTATACACAAAGATGAATAAAACTATTTTATAGTAGGTCAATTAATTACAAATTTAGATAAATGAATATTATAGTTAAACTACTGAGATGAGTTAAATATAGAAAGTACCAAATTTGAAAGATGTTTTATTGATTACAATGCTAAGGAGAAATGATACTTAGCTAGATTTATAATGAGCAGACATATTTGGGTCATACACAAGTAGAAGTGTGTAGGATCAAGAATCTGAGACAGTCATTAAATTCTATAAACAATATTTTTGGAGCTTCATACACTATCATTAACCTTTGGACAATACCATGGATACTATTATATGTTTTACGATGCTACTATCTAGTATATAATATGCATTGTATTAAGATGTGGCCAATTTATCTATTATGGATTTTTCATCACCTTTTTACTGATGTATTTTGATCTAAAACACAAGAGGTATATACTTGCTTATGAATCAAACCCTACAACTTCACACTTCATCTTTGAGATGTGTTTTTGTAAAAAATGGGTTAGTGGGTTTACAGTGTCGAGCTGACCTCAAAGAGCCCCAAAGAGATGAGTGTTGCCAAGATAAAAAATACTCCAACGAGGGCCTTATACTTAGTAGTTCTCCCCTATGTGTGAGAGTGTGTGTGAATAATAGTGTAATATTCTATATGTAGAGACATGCAATGATCTAGCTTGTAACTTGACAAATATCGCTCATGGGCTTCTATTTGGATGCTTCAAACTTTTTGTTTGACTGATAAAGAAATAGGGATAAATAGGGCATAATAACTTAATTATGTGATTGATTGAATGAGCCTTGGTAGGTACTTGTTTGGTATTTTCTAGATGATCAATGAGAAGGCTTAGACTTATATTTATACTACACTTTTTGGAATTATTTCATGGAAGGGTTCAACAAGTCAAATAGGTCAACCCATAAGTTTCAAATAATTTTTAATTTAGATGAATTTTGAGTAATGGAAACTATATAAGGATCTAGACACTAACATCGACATTAGTGTCCCTTTATGGCTGGTAATGTCTAGAAGGATAAAAAATAGTTGAGGATCTAAAACTGACAACAAAGGATGTATATCATATTTTGAGATTTCTATACAATACAGGATATCTGGGTCATCAAAATGATAAGGGTCAAACTATAAGATAAGTAATTTAGCACAATGAGATGATGAATGTGATCTTTTCGATAATGGGAACATCCAACATTGAACGTTAGAGCCTTGATTGGTATTTGTCAAATGGATATGACTGAGACACCATAAATATTGAGTTTTATAATCTACATAATCATAATGTGAGTGGGTCATTTAATTGATGGATCCATTATAAGATCACCAATATTGATTATCTTTTGTGTTTTATCTTTTAAATCCCTAAAACTATTTGTATGATGCATGTGCATTCTATGATATGCACCATAGTATTTTGATCTTCTTAGAAGATGCATAGTAGGTAATTTGATCAACTTATTTTGAAGCACTTATTTTGAAATTTTGTTAACCTTTTATTCATTTTTTGAAACACTAATTGTATATGTATTTTGTTTTGGTACCAAATAGATAGATGAAAATGTATATGCATGATTAACACTAACATATTCTACATTATTTATATATGTGTTATTATTTTCCCATGATGTGATCTTTGAACTATATTGATTTTACTTTTTCAATTCTTCTATTGAATTTATGACAATGATGATTTGAGCTATAAGGGATTCACAAGCACAAACCCAAGGTACTTTTGATTGAGCATGTATACAAACACCATGAAGAGGATGTGCAAGAGGTGGAGGGGGTTGAGAAAGGACACATTAGTTATGTTATTTTAACACTATAGGGTGAGTCACCCTATCTCTTAGGACAATGATACCATGGATGTGGTTAGAGGGAAAGTAACTATCACTACATTGAGAAGGGACAATATTAGAAATGAAATAATTTATACATGTTGTAAATTTAGTCTTTTCATGGATTTACCATATGGTAAAACAAGTATTTACTATTATGTAATAGTAAAAAGTCAACATGGTAGTTGGTATGTAGGTTAGTTAATCGAATATATTATTGTAAACAATATATTTCATATTTGGGTTTGGTTACGAGTTGTTGTAACAACTTGTTAATATGATATGATTATTATTAGGTGATTTGTTGGAGAGAAGATATCCATGATTATAGGGAAGAGTTTTCCTATATATTTTTATTGTGTTGAAATACAATGTAATAGGAAATATCATTATATTTTGTGTATTCATTATATCTTTCTCTGTATGGTTCGGTTGTTTGAGTAATTGCATGAAATAAAAATATGATAAGCTCTTTTACCTATCATTGGTATTAGATCCATGCCATCCATGCCATAACACGTACCTAAGATGGAAGATTAAGAAAAATAGAAATATTAGGGGCACACCATATCTTCCATTATTGCCCCATTTTATGAACTTTATGATTAGATAAAAATGTTTGTAGAATAGTTTATGGCTTGCCAATGCCATTTTTTACTTTACCTTGGATTGTTTGTTTAAATCTATAACAAATGTGCATATATTATTCGTATAATTTCAGATTATTTTGGCATTGTTAAGACCAGTTCCAACATTTTTTTTTTTTGTGGTCAACATTTGCAATCCAAGTGCTCCAGATTCATGTGTATGATCTCGATGACTTCCTTTCATCAATGCAAATTTATTTGCATGTGTTTTGAATTTGCTATTATCCAGATCTCATTAAAGATAATCACTCAAAAATCATGTGTTTGCATTAAACACTGAATTAGTCTCTATCTCATTTAGTTCATCTCAGACACCTACCATCCAAGGTGTTTTTATTCATCAACTCCATCTACATGCAAATTATGGGCTCATATTCTGTATTGTTTCAATTCGATTATGTTCAAATCTATATCCTTGCTACACAAAGAAAATGCCTACCAAGTTCTCATGTATCTTATTAATCTGCTAATTGACATGCTCCTCCAGATATTCGTGACTCATAACCCACCTAAGTGAAGGAATTCATATTAGAAGGAGAAGCATCTTATTACAAAGCATTCCAGTTATGTGTGGTTCTATTTATACATTTAACATACTACAAATTCTTCCATGTATGTGTCTATTTACTCATTGGTAAGAAATCGTGTGGAGTCTTATTTGTTGTCTCATCCTACTATTCTAGTGAAGCCAATTCTGATCAGTCTCATTTAATGTTTTTTGTTAATTATTCTTTGTATGTCTCATAATTTATTAATATATATGGTCTTATAATTTTTTCATAGGTTTTAGGTTTCATTTATTATCTTTAGTGGAGTCAAGCTTCTATTAAAGTTATATAAATTGATGATAAGATATTTTGCATTTAGAATTATTATTATTTGTTCAAAAATCTAAAAGTGTATTGAGTCAAATTGTTAGTTTTCAAAAATCTTGATAATTTTCATTTTTGGAGTTGTTATAAATGAGTTAGTGAAGTGAAATAACAAAATGCTATTTGTTTTGGGTTGTTAGATAATCCATTTAAGATATTTGTCAGTTCAAAGTCAAAGAATTTTGCATCAGTTTTATGTCTCTGTCAAGAGTCAAAAGTCTTAAAAATTAAAAAAATGCCTCATAGATGCATAATCACTTGTACGTGATGTTTGAATTATAGTGGGTTTCTCCTCAAAAAATTCATGCATATGAGCTTCAATTTTTTATCGACTGAGTAAGCAACTTCCTATGTTGGAGGTCAGAGGCAATGAAGTAAGAAGGATATTTAAGCCTCTCGTTAGCCACTAGTGATGGGGCCACTTCTACTTTAGTGGTGTGTGATTTCAATTGCATGGATTTCAATTTTTTAATTTTTTTAGTGTGTTGTGAAAATAAGAACAGATGAGTAACACTTGTTCATTTGTGAGTATTCCCCATGTAACTCCTTTTGTAGAAATATTGTAGAATGTTGATCAAAATGTATTGTTGTAATCATGATGTGAAGGTTTTGGTAAACCTGTAAAACTAATTATGCAAGGTTTTTGGTGAACCTAGAAAACTAATTATGTAAGGTTTTTGGTAAATCTAGAAAACCAATTGTGAAAGGTTATTGGTACACCTATAAAACCAATTGGGTAGGTTTCTAGTATAACTAGGAAAAAACATCAGTGAAAAGATCATGAGCACACAGAGGTGACACTTTACAATAAAAAAATGTGATATATTTCACCATGTAAAAATTAAGGGGGGAATGTTAGAAATTTAGTCTTTACACAGATTTACCACATGATAAATCAAGTATTTACTATAATGTAAATTACCGTATAGTAAAAAGTCAGCATGGTAATATGGTTAGTAGGTTAGTTAATCAAATATATTATTATAAACAGTATATTTCATATTTGGGCTTGGTTACGAGTTTTTTTAACAACTCATTAATATGATATGAGTATTATTATAGTAAAGAGTTTTCCTATATATTTGTATTGTGTCAAAAAATAATGTAATAGGAAATATCATAATATATTGTATGTTGATTATATCTTTCTCTGTATGGTTCGTCTGTTTGAACAATTGCATGAAGTAAAACTCTGATAAGCTCATCCTTTACCTATTAATACAGGGATTTTGTCATCTAGTAGTAACTGTTAAAATATTTGATTTAATTTTGAAATAATGATAATTGAGCAAGACTTGAGGTTGTTTATGATTTAGCCTTATGACATCTTAAATGTACAATTGTTCTTGTTCCCATGTCATATTTGATTTTAAAAATATTTGCATTAATGGGACTTATGTTTTAGTATTTGGTTTAGTTCTTTTTTGAAAAACTTGAAGCAAGAAATGTTCATCCAATATAACCATATATGCTTGGAAAAGCAAATGAATAGAAAGCTGAAATGTAAAATCTTAAAAATAAATATTTTTTTTGTGTATAGAGATTAATAAATTCTTATGAAGCCTAAGGTCAAAATAAGATGCTTTTAGTGTTAGATATTAGATCTGAGGTCAAAATAGAATGCTTTCAATGTCTGCTATTATCTTTTAGCTCAAAGAAAAATTATTTTAGTCTCAGATTTAGATCCAAAGTTGAAAACAAATTCATTTAGTGTCAAATGTTCAAGAATTTATCCAAACCCTAGGATAATGTTTTTGAAATAATTCTTGAATAAAAAGCAAGTTCACCAATATATTTTATTGAAATTTGGATTAAAAGGTGAAATAACCCTAATTCAAATAAATTGAATGGAATATAACATAATGTTGTAAATTGACTTTTGATAAGCATAATGAAGGTAAAAGATTGAATTCAATAAAGTGCAAATGATTGAAAGAAGACTAACTATGAATTAAAAAGACAAACTTAGTTGTTTTTGGCCTAGATCTAACTGTGTTGACTAACAAAGGGCAAAAACATGCACAAAATTTGAAAGTAACCAGAAGCAAGAATTGAAACTGCATAAGGACAAAACCAATATACTAACAATAGGGTTGACTCCCACTATTGTCCCATTTGGTCAATCATGTCTTTTGCTAAAAAATAAGGAATTTAGGGCACGATCACTTGCAATAGATTAAGTTAGGCATATATGCACAAATTTGAACTTCGAAAGTGTGCATAAGAGCTATAAATAACTTCTCCAAGGTTGAAACCCTAATAGGGATAGTAATAATTAAAAACTTTCAAATTAAAAAATATGGAGTATAATTGGGTTAAGCTGACCCAAATCACCTGCACAATGAAATGACTGAGCATTGACTATGTATATAATACTCTAAGGAATGAAATCAAGCCCACATAGTTCTCCCATTTAAAGTGATTTATGCAATTGTGCTCCTTTGACTATATGAATGCATACATAAATGGTTTGAATGCTTAATCATGCTTTGCTTTGGGCCAGATAAATCATGTTTTTGACTTGACTAAAGACTGCTTGTAATGATCAAAATCATAATAAGAAAGAATAGTGAACTTTGCTCAATGTGCAATAGTGGAAGCATGCCTTTATATTAAAAATACCAAGTGATAGAATAAGTGACTTAAATATGCCTTTATAGCAATCTGAAAGGGGAAACCACATACAAAAAATCATAAAAACATGGATCACAAAGATGAGGGTTAAAATTTAAAAATTGAACATTAGAGGACCAATGGACATGATCGACCCATAGGGATAAATCCTATTGCCACTATTATCCCTATTGGTCAATTATGTCCTTTATCGAAACATATAAAATTTGGGTCATGGATTCATTGTATAGATGCATAAGGGTGTTTTTAGTAATCACAATATTTTTATAGGTGAAAAATAGAATTTTATAATATAAATTAGTTTTTATAGGTGCTTAAAATAGAGTGAGGTGGTAAAATAGGTATTGATTAAGTGTACAAATTAATTAAAGGCCTAATAGACATAAATAAGAATTAAATGAATGTGACTTGAAGAAGATTTGAAAATTATACTTGGACAAGTTCGCACTTGGTGGACATTATCGTAGGCTGATCATGTTCAAAAATTGCAAAATTGTCCAAAAGGACATTCCCATGACAAAATGGCAAGATGAATGACAAATAGGCAAACTCACGAACTAGAATAAAGGACATAAGTAAAATGTGCTAATAGATGCCTTATTCATCGTTATTAGTCTATATGTGCAAAGTTACAATAAATGGCATTAAAGATGTGCTTGTATCAAATTTGGGTGTCTACATGCACATGTTTATGGGTGAATGTATTGCATGTTGAAGTACACCCACTTTCCCATATTACAATTGGTATCAAAAAATAAATTATGTTATCATATCATGACCAAATCATACAATTTGAAACCAAGATCATAAAAATAGTGTCAAGATAATATAGTGCTTATTATGACTTGACATGCCTAAAGTCAAGGTATAATACTCCCTATAGCATATATACAAATGTAGAAAATGAAAAAAGTGAAAAATTGATCAAATTTAGGACATAATGACTTACGGCCCTGTACTCATCATCTAGAACAGTAACAACCCTCACACAATCTAGTTAGTGTGCAAGAAATATTTGTGGACTCTAGTGGTAAAGGTCTCTTTTAAACTCTATTCACAAAAGTAAAAGGCAAGAATGAAGTAAGTTTCAATTTTCATTGTTACTTTATATAATGGGCAAAGTCCTAAAAAGTCACTTTCATTTAATTCATTTATAAAGGCCTTTTTACATATTTTATCAATACATGCATAATTGTTATGCCACATGGTTTCATATTGCCACATGGAAATATTTGATGTATGATTTTGATTAATGCATGGTGACACAATTTACAAAGTATTCAATGATTTATCATGTATTTAATGCTTATTAATGTTTATTACATGATCCCACTTGATGACTAATGTTACATGGTTCATCATGATGTTTAGGATATATAATGATGTTTACACAATTTTCCATCGTATTGTTTTACATGGGGAAATAAAATTCTTCTTGAGATGAGCATTTAGTTATGTTCCACGCACTCTACTCACATCTTGAGGAGGGAAATTGAATTATATATTTTATTATTATCACTATTTGACAGTTTGCATGTCTCGGGTTAAATAACTCATTAATTATGATATGGATTTAAGGACTCGTCCCTTGTTGACTAAAAGGTTTTAACTTCAATTCCCAAAGACTCAATGACTTAATCCCTCATATTTCTCTTGAATGTGGATGCTCGCCATCTGATGACGCACAATATAACAAACCCATGGGATTTTCATTGCATACTAGGGACAAAGGATGCATTTTGTTGGCATTTGATTTCATATTCACCATTCACTATTTTTCACACTTACCCATGTTTGTGGGAGAAGCAAAGTGATTTTGAAAGTCTTGAAACTCAATGTTTTAATAGCAAAAAACCTATATTTGTACTATATTTTTATATATATTATACTTTGAAGTAAATGCTCATGCCACATACTTTGTGGCTAAACACACACCTTAATGTGAGGCAAACAACTAACACCTAAAAATGATCCCTTAGTATTTATTTAGTTTTTTATATATATGCATCAAACATTTGTGTGTTGTTTATCCCTTGCTAGGACTGTCCGTTGGTCATGGCATCTTAGCTTGTGCCTCCATTTTAGTTGGTTAGACCCATTCGCCCCTTTATGAATTTTCCCATTTCTATCCATTAATGGAAGTCAACATGAGAAAACATATCACCAAAGTTTGAATCCAATCATCTACAAATAGACAAGTGATTAAGTTTATTTACGCACTCTATTTTAAGTGCTTTTAGAGTTTTACAAGATAATACCCAAGTAATTAAAGTTGTTTGAAAGGAATGGCAATATTCATATTTACATTATAATCTAGTTAATAATATAGATTTACCTAGTTTAGTATGTGTAATAAATACAACAAGTACTAAGCAACTAAGGGATAGAGAGGGTGTATCTTATTTATTATTTTGTTTTGGACTATGCAGTGATTAGGATTCATCATAGGGTTATGTTGGAGATCTGAACTTTGTTCGTTATGTGTTTTGACTATTTTTAACCTTCAGACAGTTGCATCGATCTGGGACAGTAATGCCAACACTTATGTCCACATCCATTGCTAGTGTCTAGTGAGAGATATACATAGGAGTGACCTTAAATTTGGATCAGATCCTTAGTAATGTGAGTCGAGCTAGCCCTAACAACTTTGTTGTTGCTAAGTGCTACCTACATAACCAATACTTCTAAGAGGGCCTCATACTTGCATGTAGTTCTCCCTACTATGCATGTGTGCAGCTTTGTAATGGTATGACTATATGTTCTTTCTCCTAATAACCTTTGGTACAAATGATGCAATAATATATTTAACCTTTTGAATGCTTCATATATTAATTTAGTGTGGTAGTGCAATTTGATAATGTGAAATAAAGAGTACTTTCTGATTGCATAATTGCCTTATCAAATTGGAAGGTGTATTAATAAGACCATAGACTTTGTATATATATAGGAACCTTTTGACTTTGAATTAGAACCTAGTGATGCATTAAAAGTTGACCATAGGATGGGCAAAGAGAGCTAACAAAATGGTCACTAAACGAAATATATAGAAAGAGATAAAAAGATAAGTTTGGACAGTTGCATCGAGATTGAACACTAATGTCAACGTTAGTGTCCATGATGGATGCAAGTGTCCAGGGGCTAAAACATTTCTAAAACAAACAAAACAGGGAGGGGTCTTTAGTGTATACTAAATGAGGATAAACAAACATAACACACAGGCCCAAGGGACAAGTAAATCAAGTGAAATAAGATAGAACTGAAGAGGTCCATGAGAGATTGCATCACCAAATGTCTAATTCTTAGTAAAAAGGTATATATGTATACAAGAATACTAGAAATATGTGTACTTGTACCCAAATGGGTGTTTACACACACACACACAATGTAATAGAGTACTAAATATTATCAAGTTATTAAGCATTTCATTATGAAACACTTTTGGAGCACAAATTGAAATTATTTATTTTATGTAATTTTTATTATACAAATTTGGTTTATCAATATATTTATTCCAATTCATGGGGTTTGATAAATTAGTCAATTTATTTAACACAAATCCTCAAACAAATAGTCTTTAACACTTTAGATTTACAGATGCAACACATTATAGGGAGACATGGGTTGAGGTGTGTATCTAAGGAAAAAGGCAATATTAAGATGAGTATGTCTAAAGTTTAGCACATTTGGACAACCTAACCAAGATGGTACAATTTTACCAAGTTTGTATAGTTCCTATTATGATCATACAAACAATCTTGAGAGCTTGCTCTAATTAGTTTTTGCGGTGACATTCCTAACATTTTTGCATGCACGTTTCTAGTTTCATATTGCGGTGATAAATTTATGGTAGTGTTTAAACATGGTAAGAGCCTTTTATCTCCTATATTTCCTTACGTGTTTGATTGAGTATTAAATTATGCAATATTTACGATATTTATATATTTTATAATGTTTAATTAAAAGCAATACATTTTATATATACAAATAAAAAATAACACCACATCATAGACTAATACACTAAAACATTCCCTGCTCTATTTTGAAGAAGCAAGTATATAAAAAATAATAAAACTTTTGGTCAAGATTAATAATAAATGATCCAACCTCAAGAAAGAAATGATAATATCATAAGCTTATAGGAACGACCCTTGTCTTAAGTGTGACTAATTATGCATATTACATCCTAGCCACTACTTGGTGATGCCATAAATTGTTTGGTCTTATAGACATAAATATTTCAATACACATAACAACTGCAAGCTAAAAAGAATCCACAAATAAATCTTTTAACTACACCCCTAAAATGTATTCCGTTCTCACCAAGCATTTGGGGTTGACACCATAAACTAGAGATTTAATGAATGAGTTTTTTAGCGCTGTAAAATAATTCAGAGATACACTCAATAAGTATCTCCGATTTTAGGTAGCAAAACATATATTTAGAGGCATTTGAATGAGATATTTTTAGAATTATGAAGTTATAAAGGAAGAGAAGAAAGACCCTCATCTACAACCAATCAACCATTATATTAATAAAGGGAATGAAACAACTTCTATTATAACGTCACTCCCATTAACAAAAAGATCATAATAAACTAAACCTACCAACCAACCAATGTATATATATTATATACAATGCATATTAATATCAGGAGACTACCTTGACAAGGAGCAAGAGGCTCCAACCCGGGATGACACCCAATACACCCCGGCTGGGTTTAATATTGTGGGGTTGAAAATCTTTTATTTTACTTTTATTTTACAATTCGTAGATTCCGCCCGGGGCCGACCATGTAAATCAATAAATTGGACAAAAACAAGCTGGAGTTTTGCTTCCTATAAAATTTATAGGATGACAAACACACAGTGGAGCCAGAAATGGTGCCGTTTTTGTGCCCTGATTTCTGCAACACGCCCACAATGAGCAGTACATTAAATTTTCATCATTTCAGTGCCAAAAACAGTCTCAGGCGACCCATAAAAGGTATTTCGGGTTTTATAATTTTCAAATTTTAAGGTTTTTTAGATGTGGGCAAAGCTCGCTTTTTGATTTATGTCTTCAATGTTCAATTTGGAGCTTTTATTTTGTCTCACGGGAAAAATATTTTCTCAGAACTGAAAACCTAGGGATGCAAACAAACTTAGGGGGGTTAAAATGCCCAAGGGATATATGGGTATCACAAGAACTGATATTATTCTGAGAGTTTCTCTACACCCAATGCTTGAACATAGAATATCCTTTTTCTGTATGGGCACTAAAGGGAGAGAGTTTCAAGTTATGTTGAATTGGGCACTAAAGAACAATTGAATTAAAAAAACGTTGTTTGCGAAACCTTGAGTAATTCACTATTCCGAAGCACCCATCTATCAGGAGCTCAAATGGTTCACTTGGCATTCATTGCATTAGGTGGTGCTCTCATGGGCGAAGAGTTGGGATTGAAACTAGGAAAATGAACGATCATGTAGTACTAATAGTCACAACCAGGACTTCCACCCAGTAATTGGGACTTTTACCTCGTTTTTGGGACTTCCATTGGTAACCAGGACTTTGCAGAAGGTCACCCACCCCAGTACCACTCCTGCTTAAACCTTGTTTATTCGTGGAGCTTTTCCCAACAGCCAAGACCGCTTAGCTTGCTTAATGCTACTCTATTTGCAAAACCTTAGAAAGTATTAAACTTCATGAATCCTTCTTTTATAGCTCACAAGCCTTTACATTTTATGCAATTGGGTTTCGGGCCTTTTGGCAGTTCAACTTATTTCCAAAATTGAGCTCAACTCACTCAACATAAGAACAATTGGTTGAACTTAGCATGGATAAGATTGTTGTTGCTTTAATTTGTGTAAACTTTTTGGTAGTTAAAAGTTAAAACAATAGATGGAGCCCATAATTTAATGTTGGCAACCTGTCCAGTTCATGGTACTTTGGAAAACATATTTCTGCCAAGTCTGGCGGTCACAGACAACCAATTAAGTATTGGATGGAGTTGTCTCAAGTCTGTACCTTTGGATGGTTTTGTGGCGCAATGCATAATAGCTAAAACTTAGTAGAATTGGATCCCTGCTTAGTGTGGTTTGCTGTTATGTTTCTCCAAGTTTGTAGATCATCGGGGCAGGTTTTCCAGACTAAAAAAAACTTTCCTGTATTTTGGGAACAGCAGGGGGACAGCTATATAATACACACACACACACACACATGAAGAAAATTAAACACAATACATATTTTATGAACAAAAGAGCTGGAATGAAATAACATCTAGCATTTATGACATCATAAAGGGCTGAAAATTCAAATTCAAATACCATAGAATGTCTTATCAATCACAACCATTCTTTGGCAGTTAATGCAGTGATCTCGATGCAACATGCAAAATTCAGATGATTATGCCCAAGGGCATAAACCAGGATTACATATAGCCAGAGTTTGTCATCATGGTTGGGACTTGATCTTGCAACACAGGGAATCAAATGACATTTAGGATCACGATACTCCAAATCCTAAGATACTGATTCGTCCAGAATAGCAAAAGAATTCGGCTTGGAGATGTGCCCTATCCGGGTAGGGGTTCGGTTCCCTTGAGGAATGGCCTGGGTTCGGCATGGACAATTCTGGTTCGTTTGGGTTCTTCTGAAGAAGAACCCAGGTGAACCTGGGTCGCCTAGGATGAACCCAGGCAGAATCTTAGTGCAATAACTTTTTTTTTTAAATTTTTTCTTATTTTTTCTTAAATTTTGACATAAAGCAACGATTAACAATAATAAAAAATACATTGCAAACCCTAGAAGTTAAGTGAAAGACAAAACTATAAGATAAAAGCATACAAATGATAAAAGCAAAACACATAAGCAAAAACACTTACCTCTCATTTTCTCATTGCATACTTACCTTCCGTTGTTGATCTAGGGTTGAAGCTTTATTGAGCAACATTGTAATCATTTTTCTACATTGATTGAGGCGCTGATATGCATATACTATGTGGTTAATGTCACTGATTTCTTATTCATTAGGCTAGAATTTCTATATTATTTATTTTATAAATAATTTTTGTATGGCCGAGCCCAAGCTGTACCCAAGGTGGAAAAAAATCGCTGTACTGGCGAATCCCAACTGAACCCTGAATCAGTAACTTAGTCCAAATCCAAGTTCTATAAAAATCACATTGACCCAAAGAGTGTTCGACAACAAACAGTGCATGAATTGTATTTGTATGATGGTTCTGATATCTATATCAATCACAAATGGGCAAGATTTTTTATCACATCAGCAATTCTGACATTGTTTATTCAAAACTTTTTATTGTGGACTGCAATGCAATAAACTTGCCCCACTTGAGCAACAATTGGCTTATGGAAATGCACCCCACAGTTGTTGTCAAATGCCTGAATTCAACATTTTTAACAGCAAGATCTCCGAAAGTGTTAATTTAAATTGTGGGATATGCAGATGTTTGTAGTCCATAGGGGAGGACATCTGTCCTGGGAATGTCTGCACGTCCCAAACTGCAAGGGACAAAATAAGAAGCATCCTCGGGGATGTTTCAAAGGGCAGGGATGCTCATAAATTTGTATTTTGAAAGGAGAAGGGAAGGAGATATTTCTGCCTGGCTAGAGGCATCTTGGATGTCTCGGGGACATGTTCCCTTGAACACTGGCTATGTTGGAAACCCATTTATTGAAGCTTCTAGAGACACTTAAAGAGTGATGCAAGATGAGATGAGGGGGCCAAATGAATGGCTACATTTACCCACAGTCTATATCCAACTCTATTCAATGGACACACACAAAATAACATAATTAAGAACTAGAGACCAAGATTATGCCATATTGAATTCATGACACCATGACAGTGATAAAAAAACACACACCACTCTTGTCTTATTTATTGAGAAACAAACACGAAGAAGAAGACATTACTGTCATAGTCCCTCAATGGACTTGAAACAGTTGTTGCCATTCTCTACTCTCCTACAGTCACATTCACACTCCAACTGAAGCTACTCCCCTTCTCTAATTGTAGTTCTCCCATTCGATTATCTTCATTGCCCTCTTAACCTTTTGGAGTGCCTCTTGGAATTTCCATGCTCTTGTTAAATGCTCTAAATGGAAAAAATCATCATTATGGGCTGTTACTCTCTTTTTTGCAATTGCTATAAGCAAAACTACTTCTTAAAGTAGACCAACAGTTAGGTAGCCGCTGGTTATTGCAGACCAATGGTTTCGCAACCGCCACCTGTAGGAATCAACAATTTTGTCATTAGTTAGAAATTACCTTGTTTGATGATTGAAACTTGCTCTTCCATGATTTTGGGACTTTATGGAGTTCAAAAGTCTTCAAGGAACTCTGACTCGACACACACCAAAACACATGAAGCGCATACAATTGCTTTTGGATGATGCAAGATTGTACATCATCCCTGGATGCTCCTGCATAAGACACCTTGGGTAAGTGAAAATATCCATGAAATCTTGCTCATGAACTTGGAATGAGCTCTTCCAATAATCGTTGTGCTGTTCAATCTTAGATTTATTCATCCAAGTTGAATCTTATGCTGCTCTATCCTTCCACTTGACCAACTACTCCACATACTCCTTACCTCTAGTTCTCTTGACAACTCTAGAGTCTAGAATGGCTTCCGGCTTCAATTTGGAATTGAAGAAACCGAACCAACATTATCTCCAAGTGGTTGCCCTTCATGGAAAGGATACAAATCCGCTAGGTTGAAGATGGGTGAGGTATCAATCCCATGTGAAAGGTCTATCTCATATACATTTTAATGAAAATTTCCTCAAGACTTTGCACACTCCAATCTTTTTCCACTTGAGCTTGTTGTAGGTACCCTTTAGAAACGTTTCCTTATTCAAATGCTTTAACACCAACTCCCAACCTGAAATGCTTTGGCTCTACACTTGGGATCAGCATGTTGCTTGTATCTCATGGTGTTTTGCTCCAACTGTTATCTCTCTTTTTGATGCACTTCTTTCATATACTCCATGTAATCCTATCCTTCAACACTCTTACTACTCAAATCTCTGATGATCCGCAATTTTGAATCACTCTTGGGCTGCAACGATATAATATTCGAAGTGGAGTCTTCGTCGTACTACTGCTAATTGAATTTCTATAAGCATATTCAGCTTGTGCCAAAATTAAATCCCATTGTTTGGGCTTACCTCCCAAGGATTCTATTCTCTAACTTTGTTTACCTATCAGTTTGTGGATAGTATGTTGAACTGAAACTTGACTTTGTGCCTAACTTCTTTCACAAAGTTATGAAAAAATGGCCAACAAATCTGGTATCTCTATCTAAAACTATACTTTTAGGTAATCTGTGCAATCTTACTACTATTTTGAAAAACAAACTTGCAATGTTCATGGCATCACTAGTCTTCTTGCATGCAATGAAGTGTGCCATCTATCAACAACAACAAAGATAGAATCTTTACTTTTTTGTGTCCTTGGTTGGTAACCCAAGCATGAAATCCATGTTAATGTTTTTCCCATGGTCTCTCTGATATTGGTAATAGTTTATACAAACTTGAATTCTGAGTTTAACCCTTAGCATATTGACATATACTACAAGCTTGTACAAACTTCTTCACATCTACATTATCTTAGAACAATAGGATTTATCACTCAACTATGCCAATGTCTTATCCATGCCAAAATGACCAACAAATCTTCCACTATGATTGTCCCTTATTAAGTTTTCCCTCATTGATCCATGAGTTATACACGACTGCTGTCCTCTAAACACCAATCCATGCTACAAAAAAAATCCAGCCATGGTGTTCTATCCATGTGGGTCGGGTTCATTGCATGTTGCCCATGCATCTCTAAAATCCAAATCCTCTTCATGCAACTCTTTTATAAAGACTAATTTAATCAAGTCTATTTTCATTTCATTTAACAAAAGACATCTTCAACTCAATGCATCTGCAACTCTATTTGACTTTTCACTTTTGTGTTTCAAAACAAATGAATTAATGAGTAAATTAAACCCATCACATGTGCTTTTGGTTCAACTTACCTTAGGTGTTTATAAATTGTAGTGCTTGATGCTTGGTGTAGAAAACAAACTCCTTCAGAAGCAAGTAGTCGCCATTTTGTGAGAGATTGTACCATATCATGGAACTCTTGATCTTAAGCTGAATGCTTCTACTTGGCATCATTCAACTTATCACTGGAATACACAATGGGTCTTCTCTCAACTCAAAATTTCACATATTGCTGTGCTAGTAGCATCACAAACAACATGGAAAACTTTGTTGAAATCTGGTAATGCTTACACTGGTTGTTCAATTACATTTTAATTCAAAATTTAAAAACTATTCTTAACTGCAACTTTTCATGTGAATTATTTTCTATCACCTCTCATTGTTTCGGTGATGGGTGCACATATTTCATTAAAGTTTCTAATAAACTTTTGGTAAAAATTAGCTAACCCAGGAAAATTCCCTGCGTCAAATATGCTCTTTGGTGATGGCCACTCAAAAATAGTTTTTTTTTTTTTTTTTTTTTTTCCGGATCCATCCTTAAACCATCATGCAAGGCCACAAAACCCAATCAAACGAACTTGTTTTTCATTAAATTGCACTTTTTCATGTTGACTAGAAACGTCTTTTTTTTCAATCTTTGGAACGCTTACCTCAAATGCACCAAATGCTCCTATTTTGTCTTAAAATAAAATAAAATGTCATCCAAATAAACAATAAAAAACTTACCCAAATATGACTTCCACACTTCAGTCAAGAGTTTCATGAATGTGCTTGGTGAATTTGTCAAACCAAATGGCATAACTAGTCACTCATATAAGTTGTCATTTGTCTTGAATGTGGTCTTTTACTCATTACCTTTTTTAATTCTAATTTGGTAATACCCATTCTTCAAATTATCTTTGTGAAGTAGCTTGCTCCATTCAAACAATCTATCAAGTCATCCATCCGAGGCAATGGAATTTTTTATTTGATTGTAATCTTTCTTATGGCTCTATAATCTATGCAAATATGCCATTGCCCATCTTTCTTGGGTGGCAACATTGATGGAACAGCACATGGGCTCAAGCATTCTCTTATTGGACCCTTCTCCAACAACTCTTGTACTTGTCTCCCTGCCTCTTCATTCCCCATCGGTGTCAATCTATATGTTGCCTTGTTTGGCAAAAGAGATTCAAGAGTCAATTCCATATGATGGCCAATGCTCCTCATGGGTGGCAACCCATCTAGAAAATATTGGGAAACAATCTTATCATATTCTCTTAACAAACCCTTCACTTCTTCGAAAATTTCACCTATCTTATCTGCTGTTCCAACATGCATGGGTTTGGGGATGAAAGCAATGCATGCCTTTTCTTCCTTCACCTCATTAAAAAATTGTTTTCTGCAAACGATCAACATTTTAGGACTGCTGTTCACTTCTTCCCTTGTCTTTCAATGGGCTTAATATGTACTTCTTTGAACCATCCTTGCCAAGTGTGTAAGTATTTGCTCTACCACCATGTATGGCCTTGCTATCATATTGGCATTGTCTACCTAACAACACATAACACACATCCATGGACATAATGTTACACAAAATATCATCCTTATAAGACCCAATTTGAAAATTGGCCACACAATGTTCATTTACCAAAATTTGATGTATTTGTTGCAGCCAAGACACCTTATACCGATTTGGGTGTGTCTTTATTTTCAGCCAACGCTAATCTATCATTTCATTAGACACCAAATTAGTCGTGCTACCGCTATTAACAATGACTTTTCAACATTTACCTTCGGATTTGCAAATGGTTTGGAAAAGATTCTTTCCTTGCATTGTTTCATTTTCCTCTGCTGCTTTTAGCGACACTTTCTTCATCACGAGAGCTTCTTCATGCTCTGATTCTTCTGTGTGGTCAGGTGATGCAATGCTTGCTTTATCCGCTTATGTAGTGCCATTGTGAGCTTCATTTATCCTACTGCTGTTATTTTCTGCCTGTGGGCACACATATAGGCGCTATGACCAACTTCTCCACATCTAAGGATATGCCTATGAAACCTCTGCCTCTTCCTCAAACATAGTATCCTCTTCCTCTTAAAGGATATCCTCGTTTGCTTGGTGCGTGATTGTGATTGTGAACTGTGCTAGCTTGTCTCTCTGGAGTCTTGTGTATGCTGTCCTCTTCTAGTATTTGCATTACATATTCCTCTTGAAAATCTACCTCTACCTCTTGCTGTTTCTTTGGCAACTTCTTTTCAGCCTTCAAAGCATATTGATAGGCTTCTTCTACCGAATGTAAGTCAATCATTCCAAATTCATCTTGTATGGAAATATGAAGACCATTCACATATCGAGATATTCTCTTTATCATCTTTAACATGACCAGCTTAGATTGTGAGGTTGCAAAATTCCTTGGTGTAATCTTGTACCCTCATGCCTCTCTATCTCAATTTTTGCAGCTTCTTGAACAAACTCGGCGGATAATCAAAATGTAGAAATTTACCTTTCAACTTTGCATTCATTCTATCCTAAGTGTTGATTTTGTCTTGCCTTTTCTGACCTTTTCCAACTACACATGATCCCACCTTAAAAATGCATATTCCTTCAGCTTTGTGCAGGCAAACTTCACTCCTTTGGAGTCCTCCATTTGCTCATAATCAAAGTATTTTTATAGCTTTGTAGAAATTACTCCATATGGAGAATTTCTTTAATGTGAAAGAGTCAAAGACTCGGATGTACGCAACACAAAATTTGGTCAATCAACTTCAATTCTTTATTCAATGGAATACATTACAATATATGGATGTATTATTTTCTTGTAAAGGAGTAACACCAATCTTTAATCCAACAAATCTCTTTATCCTATCTCCTAAAAACTCTCCCACAAGCCTATCTTTTAGTGAGTTGGTTTAGCTCATGTACAACTCATTTTCACACAATTACATAAACTATTTATTTATTCACACGTGATATAATATTTTTTATATCACACAAACTAACTAATGTCTTATTAGTTATTTATAATGTGAGCACTAACATGATTTTTCTAACCTTCCACCCTTTAGTGTTTACATGGGTAAAACCCCCCATAATTTCGACTTTGTGGACGTCATATTCACCCAAAAATTCATCCATTACATTGAATAGCAGATTATTACATTGAAAATCAATGTATATGGAAGAGTATTGTACATGTTTTATTGACAATTACCTTTATTGACCTATTTGAAACTTACGACTTAAAGTGGACTTGACTCTAAATAACGATAATAAAAATATTACTAAAATAAAATACTAATAAAATGTTAGGAGGTGAAGTCACTATTTAGTCTACTGAGGTGGTAGTCACTATTCATACTAGTGATGTGGCAATCACTATTCATGTTGTTGAGGTGGCAGTTACTATTCATGTTAGTGATCATGTTGGTGAAGTGGCAATTACTATTCATGTTGGTGAGGTGGCATGTGGGGTGCATTTCTTCACTAAGGCACATGGGATGTCTATGCTAATTGACATGGATGGATGTGAGGTGAAATTATAGTGGGTTTCCATGATGTGAGTGTTGTCTAAAGTCATAAAAGTGATTGATTACCTTTTTGACTTTTGTGCACATGTGGGTGGAAGACAAAGACCACTATTCGACACTATTGACTCATGTGGAGTGGGGACGCCATATTTTGATGGCACATGGTGGTGGAGATTTTGTCAAAAGTAGATTCCCTACTTTTGACCCTTGGCACATGTGAGAGACAACTATCATTATTGACTACTATGCATCCACGTGAAGTATGGTGCATTTTTTTGGCCTTCTTGGAGTTTCTCTCTCTATCTCTCTCTCTCTCATCTTCTCTTATAATTTCTATAAAATGCATGATACTCCTTTGTATTTGTAATTTGCTAGGCCAAAGTTGCATATGCTTTATATTTGTAAACTTGAGGAGTTGCATTTTGTAAGCTAAGTGTAAGCTATTCTTGGAAGGAGCTTTGTATGTAAGTTCAGAGCAAGAAGGCCAAACTTGAGGAGGCTTTCTAAAGAGAAGGATTTGCCGAAGTTAATAGATTTTTGAAGCTACCATTGCTCCGTGGTTTTTCCTTGCATATTTCAGGGTTTCCACGTAAATCTCTGTGTCTTTGTGTTATCTGGTTCATTATTTTTGTAACTTGTTTTTCCGCTTTAATTTTTTTGCACAATATTATATATATTTCCCCTAACATAAAAAAATGACTCAATAATAAAGATAAAAAGCTAAAAACAAAACAATATAAAATATAAATATAAAAACTATAACATACTACTATAAAAACAATATTAATAAAGATTATTAATTTCAGAACTCTAAACACAATCTATAAAAAATAAATATAACATATAAATAAAAATAAAAAACTAAACCCAAAAAATAATAAAACTAAACTAAAAATTATTAACTAATCTTAAATTATGACAAATTTGATCTAAAACACGTAATACATAAAAAAAAAGCTTAATATAAAAAACCTAATACCACGAATTATATTCTAAAACCACTTAAGACGAGAAAAAACCACAAACCATCTAACTATATTAAAACTAAAACTAAACTATACTTAAAAGATCAAAAGCCTAAAACATAAAACACCTAAAACTAAAAACATAATGTCGTCGTTGTTTTGAGGGCAGAGCATGAAGTTTTTAAAGGATGAAGTTGCTGTTCCGAGTGCAAAGTAGTGTTGGCAGATGTGGCCGAATGCAGTTTGCAGTGTCTCCAATGCAATTGAAGGTTGGATCAATGCAAATAGACAGGCCATTGAATGTGGATCTCAGCTGTTAATGATCCAATGCGGATCAATGTCGCTAGAGCCGAGGTTGCCTTATTGCAAGGAGCTTGCGGATTTGAGAGCTAGTAAAGTCATGCATGTATGAAACTTGCCAATTATAACCGAGATAGGAGATTTGAAGGATCGAGTTCCTAGCTGAGATGTGAGGCGAATTAGGTTGGGGATGCACCACAGAGATTGGCCGAGGAGCGATGGAGATAACTCGACAGAGAGCTGAGTTTTGCAAAGTCCACAGGGGCTCGAGCTTGGAGGTGGATCTCGCCGGGGGAGCTCATGCAGAGTATAACCAACCTCAGGGAGTTCGTTTCAGGTTGAAGAGCAGCTTGTGGAGTAACTTGCTGAGGAGAGACAACTCACCCAATGCAAGGGCTTCCAATATGCAAGGCACCTCTTCAAGGCACCTGATGCAAAAATCTGCTAAACACAGTAAGATACAATTTCTTTCTGCAAATATTATAACTTCAAAAAACAAATCTTCAAACCCTCAAGAGAATGTGAATGATCATGTATGGCCTGTACCAAAATACTCGGCAATATATATATTTTATTTTTGGATATGTAAACAGTGAACATAATGGAGTGTAGACAACCAAAAGAGCGTACATGGTGGAAGAAGAGAGGAAAGAATGCATTTGGATGATGAATGACAACAAATTTTCACGTGGTTTGCATTGAAATTTGTTGACAACGTGCAAGCAAGGTGTATGGACAAAAAAGACATTTGCATGTGGGCTGCACTGCATAGTCATTTTACCATTTCGATATATAAACAATTGAATGAAGAGCAAAAGAGAGGTCCAAAGGAACCTACTTTGATCCCAGATGTAGAAATTACTTCATATTGGAGAATTTCTAAAATGTGAAAGAGTCAAAGGCTCGGATGTGCACAACACAAAATTTGGTCAATCAACATCAATTCTTTATTCAATGGAATACATTAACATATATAGATGTATTATTCTCCTATAAAGGAGTCGTCAACACCAATCTTTAATCCCACAAATCTGTCTATCCTATCTCCTAAAAACTCTTCTACAAGCCTATCTTCTAGTAAGTTGTTTTAACTTATGTTCAACTCATTCTTCTCACACAATTACATAAACTATTTATTTACTCACACATGTGATATAATATCTTTTATATCACACAAACCAACTAAGTAATGTCTTATGTATAATGTGAGCACTAACATGATTTTTCTAACACCATGATCCAATCAATTAGATCTTCAGTTCACAAATTCCCCGAGTAGCTAGAGATGTCCAACTTTGGCTTGCCCACCATCTTGGTAATGTCCTTCAAGAATCCATCTTTTGGTTCTTCTTCCAACTCTTCTCTCTGAACTTATGGGGCTTCTCCTTCATCTTCACTCATACTTGCAAAAACTCCTCTATGTTGTGCAATCTAATAATTCTGCAACTCTTGGTGCTGGTCCTCTTCTTCCAAGAAGTACTCCTTTGTGTCTTTTTGTATTTCTCAGAACTCTCAACTCAACAATGCAAGAGTCTTCACAACATGCAGTAGACTGAAAGGGAACATCGCACACTCAAGTATGTTGGACACGACTTGCTTTGATACTATATGAGGACGGGATGAGGGGTCTAAGTGAATGGCTACCTTTCCCTACAGCCTATACACAACTCTCTTCTATGGACACACACACAATAGCATAATTCAGAACTAGAGACCAAGACTTTATTGAATTCATATGACGCCATTATAGAGATAGCACACACATTACACTTGTCTTATTTCTTGAATTACAAACATGAAGAAGACGGCATTACAATCGCAGTCCCTCAATGGCCTTGAAGCAGTTCTTGCTATTCTCTGCTCTCCTACAATCACACCCACTTCCTCCAATTGAAGCCACTCCCCTTCTCTAATTGAAGTTCTCTTCAAATCTCTTTACTGTATTGTCAGCCTTCTAGATTGCCTCTTCGAATTCCCTTGTTTTTGGAAAATGCTCCAAATGGCAAAAACCATCATTCTGGGCCATTACTCTATTTTTGCAACTGCCACGGGCAAAACTGCTACTTGATGCTGTCTGGTGGTTTTGAAACTGCTGTGGCAGTTATGTAATTGCCAGTTAATGTAGACCAGCAGTTTCACAACTGCTGCCTAGAGGAACCGGTGGTTGCCCGTGTAGGAACTGGCAGTTTTGTCATCAGGCAGAGATTACCCTTTGATCTCTGAAATCTACTCTTCTCTGTTCCTGGGCCTTGATGGAGTTTAGAAGTTTTCAAGGAATTCTGACATGATACTCTTCCACGTTCTGACACATGCCAAAACACAAGATGCACACACAATTGTTTTTGGTTGACGCAAAGTTGCACCTGTATCAGAGAGGGTCAGAAAACTTCTATTTATTTCCAAAACTTAGCTCAATTCACAACATAAGAAAGATTTAACTAAATTTAATATTGTATGGCTGGATGTTGTTTTGGGTGCTTTTCATGTAGTGTAAAGTTTCCGATGCTGTTATGGGCGTAACTTTCCTTGTACTTAAAGCAATAGAAGGAATCCCCGATCCTTTGTTTTGATGAGCAGTTCGGGGTACCTATGATAGTAGTTACTACTAATCAATTGAGTATGGATGGAGATGTCATAATTTGTAACTTTTAATGATTTTGTGAACCAATGAAGAGTAGCTAAAACATTAAGGACTTGGATCCCAGCAGAATATGATTCTTTCTTATGAACCTCGGGAAATCCTATTTGATTTTTGAAACGTTTTTCTATTATTGAGCCTTCGTGAGACTCCTTCAAGAGGGTCTGAAAACGTCTGAAAACATTTCTGGCAGTTTTAAGTCAATTTCCAAGACTTTCCCGAGGTTTCCTGTGTCCGAACTTAGCTTTCTAGAAGTTAGTTTTAAGTTTCCAATACTATTTTTCAGGAGTTTCTGATGCTGTTTCCAAGAGTTTTTAATTGTCAATTGAATCCGGTTCTTTTTCCTGCTGATTTGATTTCCTTAAGTTTTCTCCCAAGTTTTTTGCTATTTCTGAAGTTCTCTCTTTTTCCCATGTGTTTCTGAAGTCGTTAAGTACCCTTTTCCGATTCTTGTTGCAACATAGGTTCGCTCTTGATTACTCCTCTTTAGGTTGGAGACCATTTCAGCGTCTCACTATGTCTAGAGATGTCTTTGAAGAAAAAAAGATTCACTCAATGCAAGTAGGAGCAAAAATGGAAATTTAGATCTCTTAGTGAGCACCAGAAGGGGTTCACTGATGAGATAATTTATCTTAATAACTGTTGCATCTCAGTTTAGAAAAATGAGATGCTTGCATGTATAAAGAAACGAGAACTACAAATCCAAAAGCTTAGATTTTGTCCTGGTGAGTTCAGTCTTCTCAAGGATTTGTGGAGATTTTGTTCATATCTGGTTTTGGTTATGCAAATTTTCGTAACTTTTAACTCTAGAGATTAAGGAAGTGCAAGAATTAGTAATTTAAAATTTAAAACAATTTAGGAAATTTTGGTGGTTGCAGATAACCAGTTTTAATTAGGTCAGGTGGTCAAAACTTGGAAACACCATGGGAGACTTACAGGGCATGGACCTTGGAAATACAGATCAAGATATACTACCTGAAATTGATTATGAGACAGTCTCGAAGATTTTGTTGCCTGTTTCACATGAGAGAGATTGCACTCAGCAACTATCTTGGGATCAGGGAGTTCAAAGTTTGGTGAGATTGTTGAATTGCGATAAAGAACTGGTGCAAATTAGAGCCACAATTAAACTTGGGAGAATTGTTAAATTTGTACCAGAGAATGTTATAGAACAGACAATACCTCATGTGGTTACCCTCCTAAGTCATCCTTCACAAGGTCAATCTCCATCCATCCAAGAAACAGCCGCTTTTTGCTTGGGAAAGATTGCACGTAGAGGGGATAATTTGAGCTCAAGAATTGGAGATTGTGGAGCTCTTCCTGTGCTTTTAAGACTCTTGCAGGTATCTGAAGGTAGAATGCAGAGAGTGGTGATAAAGGCTTTGAGGGAACTTGTTATATGTACACAAAATAATCAAGTCATTCTGGCTAGAAGTGGAGGAGTAGAAACAATTATTCATATCATGGCATCATCTGCTGATGATATAAAGAACTCTGCTGCAGAGATATTAAGTGCAATGACAAGATTGAAAGAAGTTCGACGAGCAATTGTCGGTATGCATGGGATTCCTATGTTAATTCAATCAGCTCAGTTGGGCAGGATTGCATCTAGGGCCAGGGCAGCTCAAGCAATTGGACTGCTAGGTGTCACCAAAAGAATTAGAAGAATGCTTGTGAATGCAGGTGCAATTCCAGTGTTGATTGAGCTGATGCGAGAAGATGATTTGACTGCAAAACTTGTTTCTGGGAATACCATTGGAATAATATCAGCCCATGTGGATTATCTTCGGCCGGTTGCTCAGGCAGGGGCCATTCCACTCTTTGCAGAATTGCTTGAAGGAAATGACCCTCAGGGGAAAGAAATTGCTGAAGATGTTTTCTCTATTTTGGCTGTTGCAGAGGAGAATGCAATAGCCATTGCGGAGCACTTGGTTAGGATTCTTCAAGGTTCCAATACTGAAGCAAAAGCAGCGGCAGCAGATGTTATATGGGACCTTTCTAGTTATAAGCACTCTATTTCTGTTGTTAGAACTTCAGGTGCAATCCCTTTACTTTTGAGACTGTTGGAAGATGAAAATGATGAAGTTAAAGAGAAGGCATCTGGTGCAGTTGCACAATTAAGCTATGATCAAGGAGACAGAGGAGCACTGGCTGAAGCTGGTGCTATACCAATGCTTCTGTCATTGTTGCATGATGATTCAGAAGAGCTGAAAGACAATGTAGCTGAAGCTCTGATCAACTTTTCAGAGGACCCATTATTAAGAGATAGAATCTCAGAAGCATTTGATAATCCTGAATTCCAAGACATACAAGGTAGACTTGTCAGAATACGACAATCAGATGAGCATACTGTTCGATCTTTAAGGTTTATGAGTCTCGACCAATTTACATCCTAAGCCTGGCTTGTGAAAGGGACGGGGATCACAAAATTACTCACCGTTAGGCAATGCTCGATGAACAACTGAATGCCACGTATACAAGGGACATGGCTGACTAAGTTTGCTTTTAACATTCAAAGGATGACAGAAAAGAATGCTTTGGCTTTGAATGCACTGGTGGAAACTATGTGTATCTGGTTGTTTGGGATCGTATTTATAATCTTCTATTTTATTTGTAAAACCATGGAGCTTTTGATAGCCTTAAACTATGTATACCCTGCTGAACTTTGTGCTATCACTTTGGGGTACTGGGAGGCCAAAGTTTACTTCTAAGCTTGTTGGCTTGAGCCGGTACAGAATACAAACACAGGTGCATTATATTGTGATTCTGAACTACCATGAAGTGAGTGCATTTAGATTTGGTGATGCCTTTCTTTTGTTTCGCTTACATTTCAGTGTTTATGAACATGTTGACCTTTATAAGAGAGTTTCTTCTGTGTTAAGAAGTCGTGAGATTAATTCTGGCAGGAATTGTTTGCAGGCACATGGCATTAACAGTTAAATTTTACAGATTGTTTTAGGTTATTACGCTTAGAATATTGTTGAAACTTCATGTGTAATTCCAAGCCTTGCTTATCATCGGGTTGACCTGGTTTTGCAATCTGAATGGAAAGATGCTTACATTTTTGCTAGTGAACTGGATTTTAAAATGCTAGTAGGGGAAGTTCAATATATTTGCACCAGTTATTTCATAAGGATTTTTAATAAAGACCATTCTGTTGATAAATGGAAATGGGCTTTCCATTGCATTTCTGTTGACTCCATTTTTCTGGTTAATCTGAGACTTATTGTAGAACTCCAGAAAACAAGCAGACCTCTAAATCATCAGTGAATTGCATTTATGTTGATTCTGTTTTCCCAGTTAATCTGCTTCCATAAATTATAGCAGGTTTTTATGCCTTTACAATCAGTCACAACAAACCGAATTTAAAAATACTTATGTGTTCTGTATGTATATATACTCTTTTATAAATATGGAGTTTACAATACTGAAATGTGTTTAATGCAAGCCTTAGGACTCCTTTTTTCTTACAACTTAGGACATATTTTGGGATTTGTTCTACTTTTAGCAATCAATACCTGTAGATTCACAGAGATGTTCACTGTCATTTTTACCACAACAGAAAAATAAGCAGCAATTTCTCTTTAACTAATGCATATGTTTTTCTACAGTTTTTCTTCTTGATCTTGAGCATTCTTGACGTCTCTAGAGTACTCTCAGGCATATTGTATTTGATTTTCGTTTTGTAGAAATTGATTCTCATATGCATGTACCAAATCCACACGATCGCTAGATAACACTGGCCGTTTTGTGGTTTCTATTGATCTAAGTTAACCTGAACCGATATTTCTATATGGGTAATTATCCCTTCCAACCCTTGGTTTTATCGACTAAAATCAATATTGATTACTTGTGTAGGATCAGGTTAACTGGTAGAAGCCTTTGATTTCTACTTCGAATACCACTTTTGTTTCTGTTAATTGATGCGGTCTTAACATCCATTCCTTGAACTGTGGATGTAAGTCGTGTAACTATGGCTTATGTAAATAATTGTATGCTTGAATGTTATGTATCTAACAATTATAACTCATAGTTGTGGCTCAGTGAGCAATTGCTCCGCCATGAGAATGATTCATTTGTAATGCACACCATGTTAATAATTGCACCTTATCTTGTTTGTGTATGCATCATAATTTGCTCGCCTTCTCCGGCTTGCTAATTATGTCACTATTCCCGTCTAATTCCGTCTAAATCCACTAATTAACCCTCTTCCTACTCATTTTTTAACACTATTTTTATTCTTCTTATCGTCCACTAACATTATAATTCCCACATCCAATTAATCCTCCTTTAATTAAATTCTAATTATCACTTAGCACCTACTTATTTATCATATTTGTGAATTTTAAATTCACAATCTAGCTATCGTAGCCTAAGAGTGGCCTTTCCTACAAGCCTACTCCCTAATCACCTAACACTTATCTAATCACTAACCTAAACCCCATCTAATCTTCATTAACTCCTAATGAAGTCTAGCGTTTTCTAACTCTAGAAACTTCCTCCAACCCCTAGACTTTCTAGGACCCTTAATCATGTGACTAATTGCCCACTAATCATGATTAAACATCCACAAAGACTCTAGAGGCTTCTCCTTCCAAAACATTCCGTCCTCTAGAATAATCTAAAGAATCTTTAATTTCTCGAATAATTCTCCACCATCGATCTTCCTACATTCAAAATTGGATTTTGGTCATTGATCTTCCTTCTACCCCCGTCTATAGAAAACTAACGCATCTTTCATTGAAACTAACTATGAAATCTATGAACCTCTTAAGCCAAACCAGTTTACTTATCAAAGTCATCAAGCCAATATTATGCATAATGCAGGTATAATTTTTTCATTTGAATTGTATTTTTATTTAATTAGCTCTAAATTAGAGGTACACTGTAATAATTTTGTGTAGGAAAGTGACAAGTTTTTATAAATCAGTGCATTTGCACAAAATTTTTGTATTACATTTGTCGACTACGGTGAGACCCTCTTTTGTGCTAATCTTGTGTGTGAAGTGTGATTGTGAAGCTTGTAGGGTTGATTTGGCATGAAATTGGGCTCCAAATTTTCAAAAGATTTGTTTCTCAAGCGATTAGTGGCTATGCTTTGCAAAAGGCGATTTTAAAACTATCAGTTACGATTTTTCCCTTAACAGTGGTTATTTTGACATAAACCACCAATCTAACCGCAACTTGTCAGGGTAACTTAGTCGTTTTTATTTTGTTAGTCAAAATTGCTTCTCGTAATCTGTGATATTGATTCTTATCTGTAGTTTTGAACACACTACTCACAATTTTGATTTCTATTTGCGATTTTGAATATACTAGTTGCGATTTTGTCAAAAAAATTTATTAGTATTTGCAAATTTGAATTTTATCTGCGTTTTTGTTTCTGTTATTTACGATTTTAAACTTTTCAATAGGTATTTTAATGTTTTTAATTTGAAGTCTGCATATATTGTTCATATTTTCGTATTGTCTGTCTGTGTATATTTAAATCTATTTTTAACATCTATCTTTCAAAATTAAGCTAAACACTGATGTTATGCAAAACCGCAACTCTTTAGTTGTGATTTTGAATTGTAGTCATGATTTTGACATCTCAATTGCAATTTTAATTAATAGTATTTTTATATAGTTAACCTGCAATTAGTTTTATTGCTATTTGTAAGCATCACTTATTATTTGTAAATCTTTGCTTATCGATTCAAACTTTTGTTTTGTAGGACTAAAACTGAAAAATTTACTCTAAAAGCAACACCACAATTGTTCACTTGTGATCTTGAATCAAACACAATCTAATCATGTTTTAGCCCTGGAAATCACTATAAATAATCATATAAAATCATATCCAAACACATTATGTAAATCTTTTAGGTTTTTGTAAATTTGTAAATATCTCTATTTTTATTGAATATGCAAAATTGCTTTGATTTCAAGTTGCGATTTTACCATTGATAGTCACGATTTTGCCTTAACCACTAGCAATCTGCGTAAATGTTTTGGCAAACTTGTTTCTCTGTATTTGCGTATTTGACACACTATTTGCAATTTTGTGCCCCTATTTGCGATTTTGATTAACAAATGATTGTATATTTGTGATTTTGATCAAATTAGTAGTGATTTTGCTCTTTACTTTTCCTTAAAAATTGTCAGACCTTGCAAGGGGCGCTTCCCCTTGATCTCGTAAGGGGTACTGCCACTTAACTTTACAAGAGCTACTGCCCTTTGACCCTGTTGGGCGCTGCCACTCCCAAACCCTCGCGTTGTGGCCCCTCATTCAAAAAATTATATTGTAAAACTTGCAATTTTTTTTAGTGTTTTTATTGAGGCTTATTAGACTAACATTTGACTTGAAATTTTACAAGGGTAAATTTGGTGATAATTTTGTCTTGCTTAAGACCACTAACCACTTGTCTTACATGGCGTATTTTTACACATCTTTGTTTTTGTCTAACGTTTTGTCTTGCAAGGCACCTTTCAAAATTGCTAAATTGAAACTACTAATCACTTATTTTGAAGGACACCTGTGAAATACTTTGGCATTTTGAAAACCATCTTGTATATATTTTGTATATATCACACTTAATCGGTTAATAATTTTTCTGTTTGTTTGTTATCTAAGGGCTATAGTGGTGTATGCTTTCTTCCCTGTCTTAGTGGCGAGTCTCAGAGGATCAAAAGCCACTAACAAACCTTTCCATTTTACTTTTTAGGAGGCAACATGACATGGAAGTGATTCCCACGCACTTGTCATAGTCTTAAGGGTTGGTAACACAGATTTCATCACTATGCGTTCAACTAGAGTCCGTGTTCTGACGAAGTATGAAATTAGAGATAATTATCGATAGGTCTAGCATTGACTCTCTACAAAGTTTTCATGAAGGAAAAAAGTTAATTCTTTGACCCAAATATTAAAAAAAATCTTACACAGATTTGGGCCCCACGTACTTAGTGTATATCGAGGACACCCTTAGGGAACCTGTATAGTTTAGAATAGGGCCATCGGTCATAAGAGGGGACTTGCTGTCGGAGTCAATATTAGCTCTCAAGTGACCGTTAACAACAAATGGGGTTGAGAGGGTTTGGAAGATTCTGTAACAGGTCACCAGCATACAACTTCATCTGTGAAGTCGTTAGACGGTGCAGTGGTCGAGTTATACTCTTGAGTCAGTGACTAATTCTCAGATTGTGGCTTGCTTGCTTTTGTTGTGTGTTGTGGAGCCCTATATTGTTTGCATCCTTTAAACCAAAGACACAACTTTATCCCTTAGTCAAATATAGTCTCTAGGTCAACCATCATCATCATCCCTTGTCCTAGACCTCATATCCCCATCTCGTCTAATTCCAGTCACCTTTGACCTCATCACACCATAATAGTACATTGGTCTTAACCTTGTCCATCATGTCCTTAGGGTTCTAGTTCAACCATGCTGCACACCTCATCTCAATCAACAACACATCTTTTATCTTGACCTTGTCTAGCTTAAGCATCGTATCCTCCATATTATCAACCTAGTCCTAATCATAGTGCACCCTATCTTTACCTTGTCATCCCTTTGTCAATATTAGTCATCCTATCAAGTCTTTAGCCATACATTAGTCCTCATCAGCGTTGGCAAACAACTCTTTTCACATCAGGGTCGTGATTCTAAGCTTGCTTTTGTGTCTAATCAAGTTTGACTCATACACATAATCCAATCCTATCAATCCTCATATCTTATTGATCAAGTCATCCCAAGTCAAGTCGAATCATATTGGCCTTGAGCTAGTCTTAATTTAGTCATTCCTAGTCAAAATCACATCCTTTGGGCCAGTCTAGCCCTTTATCAAACCTTAGAGCTTATCATACTCACCCAGTCGAATACAGTCAAAATCATCGAAGTCTAGCTCACGTCCTAATTTGGTCTACTTGATCTTGTCTTGCTTCATCGAACATCACATCACGTTGAACATCTAGTCAAACTTGAGATTAGACTAAAACAAGCCTTTTTGTCCAAATTTGTAACACACATCCTATCTTCATCCCTCAATCTTTCCATTCAATCCCCC
The DNA here is from genome assembly GCA_037957365.1 of Torreya grandis. NCBI lineage: Eukaryota > Viridiplantae > Streptophyta > Pinopsida > Cupressales > Taxaceae > Torreya > Torreya grandis. The sequence continues at coordinate 340,766 of JARHVA010000952.1, forward strand.
ACACCTATCGATTGGCGCGGGCGAACCACATCATCCACATTTTCTCCCATCTTAATTCATGGCATCCAAAATAGATTTGGTCAAAACCATGACTAAGCAATTCCTCATGGCCAATAGGGATGTACTCCTTTCCCGTCTCCTTGAGATGAGCACTCCACATCTTACAGACTTTGACCCCATCCACCCAACATTACCTCTAGTCTGCACCCATGTACATTAGTCTGCTCTTAGCCCCCGTCCCAACCTATCACAGTTAAGCTCTTTGTCTACCAACCATAGCTAATTGTCTACCTTTTCTTACATAGCAAAGGGAATCTACTACTAGGATGCCCATCCAAACAAGTCAACAACCATATGATCTAAAGTGTAAATCAAAAGTGAAGAGAGGCCCTATACTCCTCGTCCTGTATCCTTAGAAGCCCTCTTCCACCAACTTGTTGTTGCTGACATGATGGTCTATCCAACCATACAACATCTTGATCTTGCAAAGCCTAAGCCCTCTTGGTATAAAGCCAACCACTATTGTATATATCACTAAACTTGGGGGCATACCATTAATCGATGTCGCAATTTTCAAAACTATGTCCAAGACCTCATCGACTGTGGTGACATAGAAATCGAGAATCAATCAGATGGATCTACATCCAAGGGTGAACAAGAAGAGGAATGCCAATATTCCATTCTCAATCACGATCAATCTCTTCCCTTTCCAAGCCAAGTTCAAGACATCATATCCTTCTTCGATGGTCCCCCCATCTTCGACAAATCCTCCATCGAAGACAAGTCTACTCCCCATGAACCTAGTCCTCCCTTCTCTAATGAGTCTTTTTTATATGGACCTATCTTTGGCGATTTCATTGTCCTTTCATCATATTCCTCTCACCCATCATATCAAAGACCCCACGTTGAGAGGTCACTTGTGGACAATGAATCCTCTACTAGCATCAGTGCATCTTGTACATTAGAATCAATGTTGGAATCAACACCAATGTTATCTACATCAGGGTCATGTCCAACACTAGTATTTGAATCAAATTCTTTGTCAGAATCATTGTCCTTGATTGATGTTGCAGCTCATGATGACATCTACATATTTGAGGATACCTCCAAATCTTATGTCAATCAATCGCAAGCCATATCTTTTGATCCCAACCAAGATGATTAAGTCATAATCTAGTTCTTACAAGCTTTATCAGTCAATGAATCTAATCTTACCTCAGATGCATGTCCTGCAAATAGTCTTAGTGATCCTTTTGTTGATCTTGAGGAGATTTTCTTTGATGTCGAAACTGGGTCTCCTAGGAACCCCTATGAGGACCATGCTGCCCCATCTCCACTCATTGATCTCATCATACCATCTCCCTTGCCTTCATCCTTCATAGATCATTTTCTTCTCGTCAATGATCATTTAATCACCTCCCTCCATAGGGACGAACAAGAACATACATCATTGGACGCTTCCTCGAGTAACATAACATGCACCAAAAATATAAAGGTCTAAGACCATATTTGCAAAGTCATACATGATAATCAAATCAACTTTGATCCAACAAGTCAAAATCAAGAAAAATCAAATCATCGACCTAATAAAAAAGTGTCTTCCACTAGGGGACCATCAAAGTCAAAATAACCATCATTTATCAAGTCAAAAATCAATCTCCTCTGGTGAAGCACAATGTCAAGCACTAGGGGGCAGTCAAAATATAATTAAATCTAAAGATCAAATCCTCATCAAAAACACTATTAGTATGGTTGATAATCTTTTAACTAATCGAATCAAAGAATTAATGCAAAGTCAAATTCTCTTACATCTCCTACAATCTTTTGTCAAATGGCACCAATCAAATGTGGGACATCCAACATGTCCAACGGTGTGTGCAACTACTAGTCCCACTTCCCAATCACCCATCACACCTTCCTATCACGATCCTATAATGTAATCAAGTCCTATACTCCACCATCAAATCCAAACCCTAAACTTATCCATTCCCCACATCAGTTTCTTAGGCAACGTTGTCTCTCATAGAGGCTACGAAGACACCTAGACTAAATGTCTGGAGAAGTCTAAATCAAGATTCAACAATAGTCACAAGGACATCAATACATATAACATCAACAACATGATCTCAATATAAATATATATAGAACACGTGTTGGCTGAAGATCAAGAAAATGCTTGCATCCTGCATCTCGTCTGCCTGTAATAAATAGAGATGCAGTTAAAAACGTCAAAAAATAAAATAAAATCATTCAACTAACGGTGAAAATCAGTCTTTTGGCACCTTGGACAAGTACCATGGTGAAAACCGGTTTCTGGTGTCATGGTAAAATAATTTGTTGTCTGCATTATACCTCACCACTTGAGGGCAAATCCATTTCATCCACATAATATCCATAGTCAATCCCTTCCATGTCATCTTTGTCTATTTAATCCCTCTATCCATCTATTGTCCTAAACATCCTTATCCATCATGTTTCACATCCTCTTGTTATGTCCATTTTTTCTTCTAGTCTTGACCTTCGTAAGGGAATGGAAGATGTCTTGGGAAATGTTTTAGAATCATCTTGGCATATTCTCTACTTGACACTCGGGCAACTAAATATCTGGTTCCTTCATGATGTGGTCATTGGCGATTCTTAGTCCATTATTCCTTGGCCCTCATCCCCTTTTCAGCATCATTCTCATCCTTGTGTCATCCCATCCATTATTGCGTCCATCCTTATCCTGGTTGCTAGGCTTGGTATTCCTTTTGCTAGTAACCCCTTATGTACAGTGTACATACATATCCTAAAAAACCTAACAATTGAAATATTCCAAAAACCCTAAAAATTATAAAATCCACAAAATACCAAAACATCTGTCATCTTGTCATATGTCCTAAATATCTCAGTTGTCATATCTGATGTCTTAATCATGCTATCATCTTGTCTTGTCTTATGTACTAGTGGTCTTATCATTTTGTCATCTTGTTTTGTCCTATGTCCTAATCCTAGAATCCAATTCCTTATCCACAACTTTATCCTAATCCAAGTCATTATTCTACTCCAACTCCATACCCTTGTCCAAGTCTTTAGCCTTAATCCAAATTCACATCATCACAAACAACTTATTCCCTGATCAATCATCCCATCGACTCTCATTAGGATAACAAACAAGACACCAATCATCACACATCTCTATGTAGATACTTGTGTATGTTACTTGTATGCTCTATATTGTTTGACTTGTTTGCATGTCTTTTATCATGTATATATATGCATATGTTTGTTTTCTTGTCTATGTTTATCTTCTTCTATTAGTCTTGCATCATGTCTCTTTCATCAAAGATGCAATTAATGAGGATGCTATGATGGAGCCAAAAAGCTATAATAATGTTTTTGGGTGCCCCTATGCAGAGTTCATTTGCTCCTTTTATAATCATGCACTTTGACACAACATCCTCCTGGTCATATTTATATCATGGAGCATATTGCCTATTGATATATTTACATCAGATTGCTTAGACTATGATGAGACTTGTCACAACAATGATGGCTTGAATAGAGACACTCATCATTTCTCTTATCCTTTATCCCCTGTCATAACATCTAACATCCCATATCCAATCATTTATCCTAGTCCTTTATATTCAAGCTGATCATCTAAAACCACTCGTCTAGTATCCAATTATTCTTCCAAGTCCTTTATCATCACATCCATATCCACATCTATATCCTCTAGTCAATCATTTGTCATCTCTCTAGTATCCAATCATTATAACACCTACCATCTATCTAATAACTAACGTGTCTAACAATCATCATTATCCTAATATTTTAATTCATCATCATCATCATCATCATCATCATCATCATCATCATCATCCTCTAATCTATTCTGAACTACATTGGCTTGAGGTCTTTTCAGATTATGTAGGCAACACTTAGTCACATAATGTCTCTAAGGCTAACTTGGCCACACTATTCTCTTTTCCCATCATTTGTCATCACATTTATCTTGTCTTTCATCATCCTCACATTTTGCATCAATCAAATCCTAAAGCTAAAATATCTTTAATCAATCAGTCTATTGATTAATCACCCTCCCTGCAACTATCTCCTTAATCTTTTCATCAATCCCCCACACCTGTTAATTGGGCCTGACAAATCACAACATCCATATTTTATTCCATTAGTCATCCATTATCACTAATTGGTCAATTCATCATTTAAAGTTTATGGTTTCCTCTGATTGGGGCACAACCAGAACCATAACTTTATTATCATCTCTTGCTCCATTGCATGTGTCCTTCCTAGGGACATCATCACTATTAATCATAGTGTGACTCATTGATTCGATGCATTGCACTCTGATTCTTCCCCTTTATCTTTTGGTCATTCGATCATATCACTTCTCTCTCATCTGCATATCACTCAATCTCAACTTTGAACTACACTTATCATTAATCTTATCAAATCATTATCTTATTTTGGCTTGATGCTCTCCCATGCATGCATCCTTGCTTGAGATATGTCGACAACTTGTGGCCTTCTCTATCAATCATCTTGGTTTGCAGCCCTCCTTGGCATGTGTCCTTGCCAGGGATATGTCTAAATATTGTGACCATTTGTCTTATCATTATCATGTTACATATGATTCCCCCTTGGGATGAGTTGACAACCATGACACAATCATTTCCACTCCCTGTGCACAGGGCTTTGCCAAGAGCATCATCCATTTGTTCACCACTGATGTCAATCTCCTCTTCCTTATCATTGATTTCACATCCAACATCCCATCCTCTTATCTATTCGTACATCCTACCCCTTATTCTTATTTCAAGTGGCCATCCGTATCATTCCTCCCTTCATGTCCCCTCGAGCGGGCATCATGTCCATTAACACCATTTACTAACATTCATCCATTAGTGTCTTTCTTCTTTGAAAGACCATTACTCCTATTTCATAATGCGCTTTCAAAGAGGGGCAAAATATATGCATCATAATTTGCTCATCTTCTTTGGCTTACTAACTATATCACTATTCTTGTCTAATTCCATCCAAATCTACTAATTAACCCTTCTTAGTCATTTTCTAACATCACCTTTATTCTTCTTATCATCCACTAACATTATAATTCCCACATCCAATTAATTCTCCTTTATTTAAATCCCAATTATCACTTAGCACCTACTTATCCATCATATTTCTGAATTTTAAATTCACAATCCACCTACCCTAGCCTAGGAGTAACCTGTCGTACAAGCTTACTCCCTAATCACCTAACACTTGTCTAATCACTAACCTAAACCTCTATCTAATCCTCATTAATTCTTATAGAAGTCTAGAGTTATATAACTCTAGAAACTTCCTCCAACCCCTAGACTCTCCAAAAATCCTTGACCATGTGACTAATCACCAATTATTCATGATTAAACATCCACAAAGACTCTAGAGGCTTCTACCTCTAGAAAATTCCCTCATCTAGAATCATCCAAGGAATTTTTAATTACTTGAATAATTCTCCACCATTGATCTTCCTACACCCAACTTTGAATTATGGTCATTGATCTTCCTTCCTCCCTCTCTATAAATAACCAACTCATCCTCTACTGAAACTAACTATGAAATATATGATCCTCTCATGCCAAATTAGTTTACTTATCAAAGTCATCAATCCAATTTCATGTTATCATAAAATCTGAGTCTATCCATAGCAATCCAACATTTAATAATCTTTAATCTTAGTATTGTTTTTGTCTTAATCTTGTTTGGAGCATACAATTTTATAAAGATGTAGGCATAATGCAGGTATAATCTTTTCATTTGAATTGCATTTTTATTTAATTAGATCCAAATTAGAGGTATGCTGTAATTTTGTGGAGGAAAGTGATAAATTTTTATAAATCAGTGCATTTGCACAAATTTTTTGCATTACAGTGTGTCTATTTGATATGTCTGTGCACATGATTATAAAATCCATACATTTTATCATAGCCGGTAGGGGACCAATGGAAAATATTAGCGATGGTGGTGATGTGATTGAGTTATGCAATGTTGAAGACCTAGAGATTGAGTTGCATGAGATGATGTTGGGGCGCTAATTTTAGAAGAGGAAGGCCAACATGACCAAGATGGCTCACAATGTAATGGAGTTTCATGCCATGAAAATTTCCACTGAAGGAGATTTTGTGTGTACAAGCACAAGATGATGATTCTCTTGGGGAAGGGTTTAGGGAGGATATTTGATGGGTTAAAGATGAATTCCGACACATCATATGTGCAATAACATGTGGATGGAAAGATGCAAAGACATTATTATTAACCAACATTATGTTGGGCTTGAAAGATTCACATTTGCTACTTGGGATGAATGTAAACTTGAAAAGAATTCTAACTTATTCCAGGAAAGCTTGGGATAAATTAGATCAAATGCATCTGCTAAACTATGTGAGCTCTAAACTGTTTAGATGAAAGATTTTTGTAGATTAGAAATGTCTAAAGATGAGAGCATTATTAACCATGTTAATTGTTTTTAGTGTTTAATCAACAAGTGAAGGTTTGGCCTGTAATTTCTGAATAAGATTGTTTATAGATTGGAAAACTTGCAAAAGTCCTATAACACAATGATTAATTATGGTAGGAAGTGAACCCTTGACCAAGTGATTATTCATTTCTTGAGAAGGAATCACGGGTAACTAAAAAAATTAAAAATCCAAGGGCCTTTAGTGGTTGGGAAAAAAATAAATACATATATGAGTGAACCACTTTTGAGCAAAAGCCATATAAGGAGCTTGAATGGGCACTTACAAGTTTTGCAATATTGACATGTTTTAATTGCCTTGTTGCCAAAAACTGCTACATATCTGCTAATTTCAATCCCTAGGCAACCTTTGATCTCTGCCTCTTGCCAGTATTTAACAGATGGTTTGACATTTTCCCCCAAATTGTAGATATCTTGTTTTCCATTACTGGAGAACCATTTCAAATTAGTGTGTTTATTGTATATATTCCCATTAGGATTTAAGTAATAAAGCTGACATGTAATATACTTGGATATTTCAATTTACAATTCACCAATATGGATTTATATTTGTTCATGTGCATATTCAAACATATTATGCTAATAAAATTAACCCACATAAGGTGCAAAACTGAGGTTTACTATAGCTATGGACTGCCATCTACATCATTTATTCAATTTGCAATGCCTACATGCGTACGATACTTTTAAACCAATTTTCACATCCCTTTTATTCTACTACCAACATGCGATACTTTCAAGGTTTGTTCTAGTCAATTCCAGTGTCATTGACTGTCTATTTGGGTGCTTGTGGATGAACTCTTCATGCTCTTGCTTTCATGCTCGTCTACTCATAATCCTAAGTTTTTCATCACTCAAATATGGGGATTTCCACCACCTCAACTAAACGCTGATCAAATTTTAGCTATCTTGATAGAGGAGGTCCTGGCCTCCTCCCCCCCACCTTCACCATTTGGTTCTCAACAAAACTTAAGATATGTTATCTTAAATGACCAAATTCAAAGATGTAAGAAATTTTTAAGGAAATTTTTGCAATTACATGCAAAAACAATTATTAAAAGGCCAAATTTCCCAATTAAGAAGGAAAATGGTTGATTGCTCGAGGTAGGCATGTGTGTCATAGTCTTCTTTATTTTTGAAGAAATGGCACTATTTTTGGTCATTAAATGAGAAAACTCTCATATGCAAGGGAAACTCTCATTTGTGAGGTTTATGGGCATCTTTCCAAGCCCAAAAACAAAAGCTTGGGTAAATGAGAACTAGATACCTACGGGGTCTACAAGAATATTGATGCCTAGATATTCCAAGGAGGCGCGTGGTTTATGAGGAAATCTAGTCTATTCATGAAACATTGGTCACTAACTTTCAATCTCATGAAATATTTCCCAACAATGGTCCCTAATTGGGTTCATATTCTCCTATTGTCGAGTGAATATTGGCAAGAAAATATTCTCCAAAAGATTGGAAATTCCATTGGGGAATTCATTGCATCCTTTACTTTCACCAAGAATCTTGGAGTTCTCAACTATGTTCAATGCTATCAATTTGATTCTTGACATGCTTTTGTCAAATTAATACATTCGGGGTATGTGGGGGATTGAATGGGAATGATCTATCAACTATGGGAATATACCCTTCATGTGTTGGTTATGTTATGCTCATGGTGTTTTGGGTCAGGTATGTCCTTCATAAGAAACAACAAAGCAATTAAATGACACTCATGAAACTAAACTAGAGGTAATTTCCTAGGGTAATTCAACAATAACATAATAAAAGTAAAAACCAAAATATACCGTCTGTAGCACAAAATACTAATTCTAGAAAGGAAGAGTAGGGGAAAATATATTCCGTAGTGCTCATCATAGGAAAGGGAAAAGCTCTCCTTGAAAAGCAAAAGGGAAATGGAAAGGTGGCATAGGGAAATGACATTTGTCTAGTGGGAAGAGGGAGTGCTCTTCTTGGTATATTGGTAATGTTGAAGTAACTTTGTTGCACATGTTCCAATAGATGATGGGGATGCCCCCTCTCATTCAGGATCCCAAGAATTGGATCCAAGGCACGAGTTGGAAGTTGTGATTTTCAAAAGGAATCCTTGGTGGAATGGTTGCATGTGACCTAAAACCTATAAAGAGATTCTATCAATGTTCACCCACCTGTCCAAACAACATCCACTAATAAACAAAATATGGATATTCACAATGATATTATTTTACAATGATTAAATATGATAAATAAACATTAAATATGAGGGAAGAGTAGGGTATGAAAAAATATCCAGTGTCACTTTCTATCTTTTGCTAAAACGAATATTCTATGTGATCTACTGCAAAATAAACTAATGTTTATCAAATCCATTTTTTACTTGAATTTAATCAAACACAGTTTGACTATAAGGAATCACTTCATGAGAAAATTTTAGAAGCATATCTTAGTAAGATAATTCATTGTATAAAATTACATAACACATCCATCAATAGTAATTTAACAAATATCACAATTTAGCCACACAAATTGTTAGCATAACATACACTCAACTCAACCAACTCATAACAAAGCATATAGATCGTAATAAATAAAATTTTAAGTTAAAAAACACAATACATTAATGGAAATGAGAAAGGGAAAACATAAACTCATAAAACATCCACATCCATAGTGATTTTTAAAGTTTGCTAATTGTCTTCCAATCTTTCTAATTAAAATAGTGTCCAATATAAAGTATTTATAATGAAAATATAGATCACAACGACATCTTGAAATTTTTTACATGTAAACATACTTATTAAAAATAGATAGTTCTAAATTAAACTCTACTTCAAATTAGATAATTACTTTGAGATAATTGAGACGTAACTTCCACTCTCAAGTACCTTAAACTTCATCACTTGTACAAAATTAGACAATCCAAAAGATTTCAATATGCCACTTGAAGTTTCAGCTAACCATTTTATTTCTTTTGTAGACTATATGTAGTGCTGAAGTGAAGTTCAATTTTAGTGACCATTTGTGCATGGTTCAACAAGGGACCTTCGAAATATTCAGTGATTGTAATGGATTTCCCAACTCTTTTCCTTGCATGCGTGACAAAATCTACAAGTTTTTAGACTGCTTTTCTTGTTCATAGTGGCCACTTCTTTGATTACAACAGTGAAATTATTTGGAATCATTGTGAATTAATATTTAAAATTTGCTTATTTAGTTTCCCTTACTATAGCTTCAACCATCTCTAAGTTTGTGGCTTTTGTGATATCCTATAATCTCGGCATTCCACGTGTCATCATCACATAGTCTCAAAGTCATGGAGACCATGGAGTTGTAATATTCAATTTTGATGTTCACTTCTTCTCTGTGTAATACTCACTTTATTGAACCTCTGTGTCTCGTTGTCAACGGGGGTTTCTTATCATATTGAGCCTTTATATACATAAGAATTAAAAGGTTTTCTGTCCCTTACATTGAAAGATTTATTTGTTAAAATAAAATTAGAACAATATATTTTTTTAATTATTTAAATCCTAATCCAATAAATATTTAAATTTATATAAATCATGAGGAATTTTATAACACACTTTACTGGCAACTTGTGCCTAGCCTCTCTAGGAAGACTAGAGGAACAATTTGTTAGGCCCTAGACTAGAGTAGATGAATTGCTTGTGGGATGCAAAATTGAACAATGTAAGATAAGTTATTGTTGAGTGTAAATAAACTTTTGACTTTGTATTACGTGGGTGACTTTGACAAGTAAGCCCACATGGGTTTGTAAGACATCATGTCTCTTGTAAGAAAAGTGCCCTCTTATTTATTGGGTTGGGTGAAAAAATCCTTGGGATATGACATTTAGACTTTATTTTCTTCCCACACTTATTATAAGGCCCCTCATGAGAAAACAATATGACTATGCTAAAACTGATGGTTATACTCCCTTGGTGGTGCTGACTACGAAGTTAAGAGGATTAGGCAAATGCCAAGAGTTGGTTTAGCAGTACTTGAATTATTGCATTATGCATCAATTGAATTTACACATGCATTAGATGCTAAAAGAATAACACTTCTTAACATTGTGAATTGCTTAATAAGCTAATTACATTGGTTTAAATCGAATGATCTAGCATGCTTATGTTACAAGCTTTGGCTATTAGGATAGTGGATTTCATGAGTGCAATAAGTGTGCAAAAACAGGTCATTGCCAATGAAGGAAAAGGACTATGCCAGGCATTGTTGCATCATATGTGATCCTACCTCTGACTTGTATTAAACCTTGCCTAATTAAAATTGAATGCCTTGTCTACCTTTCGGCCTTCTTTGCAATCTTTAATTATTATCTCTGTTAGGTTGATCGAACCACCTTTGAGCTTGTCAACTTTAATGTGTAAGAAGTAGACCAACATCTACTTTATCTAGTGGCCACTGCTTTGAATCAATAAGAAGGGATAGATTGATCTTAGAATTAATTACAGATCTCTACAAGAGCTGCCATGTGCCTTTATGGGCTAACAAAAGAATGCCCGTTATGAAAGACACGCTGGCTAGAAGAGTGGTTGGTCGATCCAAGGAAAGGACAACCATACATTATGTTATGGTTGGGTTGTAAAGAGGAGAGAATGCCTATTTTAGAAAGGTGGATCTCAGAGAAAAGGTTGTTGATGTTTTGGGTTCAGTTTTGGCATTTTTGGCCATCCTAGGAATAAAGAAGGAAAAAGAAAAACTAAAAGGGAGCCTGGAGAGGGAGAGACTTGGTTGATAGTAACCTATAGAAAAAATCCATGGACGGGTCTCAATCACTTGGTAGGTATCCTATTTATTGGAATATCCTTTTGTGTGGATAAATGAAGTTTGTGTGATTCTTGATTGATTTACTGTGTTCAAGAGGATTAAGGCTACTTAGCTTACTTCCTCTATTTATTTTCCTATCGCTATGCTTGGGTCACCCCATAGTCTTTCTCATACCTGGGTGAGAGTTAGGAGTTAAGGTATTCCTCCATGATAGTTCTAGTTGTTAAGTGTTCTACTTTGTTAGTAAGGTACTACCATGGAAAATTTCTAATGTTTTGAAAAATCAAATTCTTCATGATGGAAGAAGGGTTAGGTTTCTCATGTTGGACATGATAGTTTATTGCCTAAGCCCTATCATGATTGATTTTAAAACTTATCTTTTTGGTTGTATTCTTGATTATTCCTACCTTTTGATGTGCTCTATGATGCTTTTATGATTACAAAAATAGATATGAGGTTGGTAACCTCTTAACTTGAAAACATAGTAGCTATCTCCTTGACTCCAAGACATCTTGATTATTGTTTGCCTTTATTTAACCTACACCATGATGTGAACATCCTTGGAGTTGAGAGTCTTGCTTGGGGGTGCCTAGAGTAGTCGCTTGATGATGGAAAATGGTTGGCAGGAGAGCCCACTTTTTATTGGTCAAAGTTACACTTGGAGTGAATAGGAGCTCATCTTCAGCGGCTATCCACTCGTGTTTGTTGCCTTCTATAAATGCCTAAAGCCAAGGATTGATTGCTCTCAGCTGAACTCTTCGTATTTATGATTTTAAGATTGTTTGTGAGCTGAGTGTGAGCCACTATCATTATTAATTTTATCAACTAAATGTTTTGGTTGTTATTGCAGAAAAATATTTTATAGCTTACTTGTTCATCAGTTTATTAGTTCTCCTTGCAAAGGATCATTATAAAAAATGGGACCCTTGTGGATGTTTGTATACTCATGTTGAACTTGGCCAAGTAAAGAGGCCTTAATATATATCTAAATATTTTGTTGAATATCATGTGAATGCTTGCTCATTGCATTTGAGTTGTTTGTAATGGTATTGCCTTAAATAAACCACACACACACACACACACACACACACACACACATGAGGAAAAAATATTATTTGAAGGCATGTGAGTTAGTTTGCCTATGCCTTGGAAGATTATGATTTAAGGTGTGTTACTTTTATAAATCTAGTTAGGTTAATCCATTCATAATATGGATTATGTTTAGCTAGCCTAGATTTAGTTGGCCTTTTTAGCATTGATCATCTACTTTTGATCTGAATGTGAAGAGCTAATGGAATTTTAGTGTATTTTTATGAGTGGAATATAGATAAATAGCTATGGGATTGTTATTGGGGATAACAATTAAACTTGTTGAATGAGCTAAACAATAGTGCTTTCTGGTATAGTTATCCCTGTCATACATAAAGACTTATGTAGTCTTGAAATGAACTTTTTTGATAAAATAAGCCATATTTGGTTATGACCATTTGTATTTAGACCCTTAGAAAGAGTCACTTATTAAAGAAGCTCTTGGCCTTATGTCTTGCCTAATAAAAAGGCTGTGAGTTGACTGAGTTAATTGATTTTATTCTGGTAGCGAAATGTCTTAAGGAAGAATTTTAAATTTAAACCTTGAGCAAGTTATCAACCTTAGAATTTTCCTGTATCAAGACCTTGTTGTAGGTTTAGGTTGCAACCTAGCTGAGCAAAGGATTGTTCAAGGCCTCTACTCAAACCTAGTCCAACATGCGAATGACCCTAGGCTATGGGTTACCTAATTTTGGGTCAGACATCTAGGGTTTTCAATGAGGCTAGCTCCTCAAACGTGACAATTTGAATGCTCTCCTAAGACCTAAATATGTTGGAATGAAAAGACTGAATTAATTGCATGAATGAAATCTACTCTAAGTGTGGTGACGCAGCATGAATTCATTATATCCACTCATAGGCTTGAACTCTTGACACACCAATGGATTATGAACAGACTTAATACAGTGCCTACAATGGTTTCCAAGAAAAAATGCTTCACATAGAGGTCAATTTGAATGACTTAGGCTGGAGGGTAATGAGGCTAAGGCTTGATTGAAGGTACTTACAGTCAAAAATCCACTCCATACTCGAGACATCAACATTATGACACACTAGATGACCTGCAAGGAAAGCTTGTTAACACTTAGGTTGAACTTGGATCTACAAAGGGAAGATTAAACCACTTTTGCATATCAAACAAACACAAAACACTAAGCATAGATTGGTAAATAGCTTCAAGTGTCTTTCTCATTGATCCAAGAGGTGCATGAGTATAATTCTGGTAGAGTCTAGTCATACCAACCCTGAGGGATCCAAATCAAGAGCTCAAAGCTTGAATTTATAGCATAATAGGATGAGAGAGAGGGGAAAGGATGCATGGGAGAGTGGATAAAGGGGTCATTAATGAGCTCAAATCCACTCAGAACAATAGTTACAACCACCCTACATTTATGCTTCTTAAAAACTCTTAATTGATCAAGCCACCTCAAAAATAGTTACAATAGTCTCACCATTCCTTCTCTCACTTCTCCCTGCATTGATGTCATAGGGACTCTTTCTGGCATGGATAGGTGGAGAAAGATCATGTAGCCCATGATTTACACAAGAATCAATTAAGAATGGCTGCATGGAATCCTTTTCAAGCTCCTCAATGTGTTAACGTTACTCAATAGCTCCCAATGGTGATGTTTGATCCCTAAAAATATGCTCTGGTTCAAATTTAAATTATATTTTGACCTCCAATCAAAGTATCATAACTTTTAAATTTTAATTTTGATCGTCAATCTTGATCTGGGTCACCTTCGACCTCCATCATTGGTCGTCGATCTGTTTGGTCCGATTGAATGTGTGCCATTGATCTCCTTCCACTTGATCAAACATGCACTATTGATCTCATATGATCTATGAACATGTGTCATTGATCTTTGTTTTGCTTAATCAAATGTGCACTATTGATCCTTAATTGCACGATTTAATGCATGTCATTAGATCTTCTTGGATCCACTAACCCTTCCCTTTTTCGCTCGTCATTAGATCTTTGTTGCATAATTAAATGTGCACCATTGATATTGATGGTCCTACTGACTCAAACTTTTATCTGCATGATATTGGTCTTGATTTGTATGTAAGAATGCATACCATCGATATGTTCCAGGGACCTTTTTGACTCATCGACTGCTTGCGTGTCATAGCTCTTCTACCTGAGCTCCCGAGATCTTAACACTTTTTGGATCCACGTTAAGACTCAAGAATATTTAAATCAAAATAATTACTTTACAATGCTTGAACTTGACATCCTCGTGCATGTCACCTTCTACCAAATTTCTCCTGTATGACATTTCAATGACGGTCTGGTTCTTCTAGTGTTTAAGTTAGTCATTTTTTCTTTAAAACTAGGACACTATGGGACATAGAAAAGCAAGCTAAGGCAATGGTCATCAACACTTCAAATGATAGGGGTTGATATTTTGGCTTGTGAGGCCAAAATGTTAGCATTTATAGTTACTATGATGGCTTGACCAACTACTAGTCATGGAACCCAAACACTTTTATGACAAGGTGACTCAACAAAGAAGCATAAGATGGTGACACTTTGGACTGAATTGTACTCTTGAAACCATAAATAATTTTAGTAGAAACAAGATGAAACTAGACACAACAAAGCAACCACCTAACACTAAACAACACACCTAACAACTAAGGACAAACAAAGGAAAGAACTGAAACAACAAGGAACTACCTACAAACTTATGCAAAGCACTTATTTGGACAAACAAACTTACTACTACAAAACTGACCTAACTTTGACTTCATTGCCCCAAGATCAAATGGGAATGTTCTCTAATCATTATGGCACCCTAATGTGGAGTTGTCATATGATGATTTGTGTGCAATCAAACTTGGATCAATATATGACAACTTCCTTGTGCAACTAACACTCCCCTGATTACTTTGAAGAGTGAAATGACCATCTAGGTTCATCCCTATGTGCATGGGTTGAGTATGAGGCTCAATAATCAAATCATACTCCTCCCAAATCTTTCTATCATGCATCACTAACCTTATCTCCTCTTCAGTCAAGATCTGCAACTAGTTCTGCTCTTTGGGTTCAACATGATCAGCTATCAAAGCATTCTTGACAAGTTCATTCTTTTCAAGCTTTGATTGGTGAAAAGGTGAGGTATCTAACTTCAGGTAGAAGTATTTTAAGTCCTCGAAAAAGGACATCTCATCTTGTTCAATGAACAAATCAAAAGGTTCATTTGAACTTCTACCATCTATCTGCAAGTCATCAAGTTGATTACTCCCCTCCTTCACTTAGGCAAGATCATCATAAGGTTCTTGATCAACTGAAGTTTGCTAATCCTCTTCATAAATAGAGAGAGGTGGTTCCTCAATCTAATGAAGGTCCAACTCATCTGGACTTTGCACTTCTTGATTTCCATTTCTTTCCTCATTTGAATCATTAGCCTATTGTTCAACTATATCACTCAAATCTGCCTTGATAAGTTGTTCCATTTCATTTAAGAACTCCAAACACAAGTGATGCCACTGGTCTTCCAATGGATTATTGACTTCAATATCAATATCATCATCATGGATGCTGCATCTAATTGGTATTTTATGAAAAGATCAACTTTTGTTTCATTTGCCTTAGCTCCATCATTATGACATTGCATCTACCCTTTATCATCTAAGCTCTACTCATGCATACCTTATGATATAATGGAGTGCACAGGGGTCCCAATTTGAATCTCTTATTCATAGACACTAGAATTGTTCTCTTCAAGGTGCTCTTGAAACTCGGCTGCAACTATATCACTATCTATCTCTTGAATGACTGCACCCTCCTTTACCAACTTTGTTAGTTTGCCCACCATGCTTGAATGATCTAATTCTGATTTTAGTGTACATGACTTATTTTCAAGAGGGGAGAGGGTGTGTGGACAATAGATATCATTAGGATACTTGATGCTTGCAAGGGTATCCTTTCGACTAGGGATCTTGAATGGTTTCTTAGGAAGTTCTTGGGATTGAGGGGGGGGTGTGAAGAGGGGTAGCAGGTACTTGAATAATAGTATATGAAGGACTAATAATAGGTTTCACACCTACTTTTCATTCTTAATCCTCCTTTTCAAGGGTGGGCATGATGAAATTATGATCCACGGCCCATGAAGGCTTCCATGTGGGTATTGTTTCAGGTTCTTTGGTAGGTATAGGATCTTGAACACAAGTGGATTGCCTAGGGGAAGGAAGGTGAAGGTAGTTTACCTTTGGGATGATTGGAGGAGGTGGCAGAATGTGGAAACTAGAGAGTGACTCAGACTTGATTCTCACCTCCACACCATGTTGAAGTTTGCACACTATATGAGACAAGTCTTTGAACAAGTATCCTCCAACCCTAGTTATAATGTCATTACCCAAAAACAAGGCAAAATGAGGTAACAAATCTGCTACAATAAGATCATGCACAACTGAAAGCTTGGGATAGGAAAGGAGGGTGAGCTGAAGGTTTCTAATAATGCCAAATGTTTTCATGGGGGAACCATTACACTGAAACTCAAAATTAGACATGGCTTCACACACTAAATCCAACTTGTCTGCCACCAATTTAGGAATAATTGAAAAATTTGTCTTGTCATTAAGCAAACAATTATGAACCAAGAAATCTCTTATGACCAGAGAGGCAAGAAAAGGAGATGGGGTGACCAATTTAGTTGATTGTGGTTGGTTTTCAGGAGTATGTTGATGAAGAATAAGAGCTTGGCATTCAACCCATTTCTGTTGTCTAAGACTCTCCTGCAACTTGTCCCTTTTTTTTTTAATCTCTCAATCTCTAAGTTTAGATAATCAGTGTTTGGTGCAGGCGGATTGCAAGGGGTAGCAAGTTGATAATAGGACTGATTATGAGGATGAATAGGTTGCTATGGAGGTGGAGGAGGCTCAAAGTATATTGGATGATCTTGGTAATGTGTAGGATATGGATTATATGGTTGGTAAGGATTAGTGTATGGGTCATATGGTCTATGGTAAGGTGGATATGGGGTTGGAGGGTAAAAGCTTGCCTCATGGTCTACCATGGCTCCTTATGTCATATGTGTATTGGATAAAAACCATAATCGACAATCTTCTTACCTCTACAACAATTGAAACCACTGATATCTCTAAGTTTGAGGTTGATTGCAAACCTTCCAAAGATGATTGAATCTGATCAAAGTGACCACAAATGATGGTGTTGATGTCTTCAACTTCCAAATAGCCTCCAAGGTCTTCAGATCATGCTTCAAGGTACTTGAAAGCTATACCATCGAGTGTGCTATAACTATTGGAGGCTTAAGTTGCACCCTAGCTAAGCAAATGAATGTTCAAGTCCTCTACTCAAACCTAGTCCAACATGGGAATGACCCTAGGCTATGGGTTACCTAAGTTTAGGTTAGACCTCTAGGGTTTTTACTGAGGCTAGCTCCTTAGATGTGACAATTTGAATGTTATCCTAAGAACTAAATAGGTTGGGATGAAAAGAGTGAAGGGATTACATGAATGAAAATCTAATCTAAGTGTGGTGATGCACTATGAATTTATTGTATCCACTCATAGGCTTGAACTCTTGACATACTAATGGACTATGAATAAAATTGACACAATGCCTACAATAGTTCCAAGCAAAAGTGCTTCACATAGAGGTCAGTTTGATTGACTTAGGCTAGAGGGAAATGAGGGTAAGCCCTGATTGAAGGCACTTACAGTCAGTAGTCCACTCCATACTTGAGACATCAACATTATGACACACTAGGTGACCTACAAGGAAAGCTTGTTAGCACTTAGGTTGAATTTGGACCTGCAAAGGGAAGATTGAACCACTTTTGCATATCAAACAAACATAAAACACTAAGTACAGTATGGTAAACAACTGCAAGTGTCTTTCTCATTAATCCAAGAGGTGCATGAGTACAAATTCTAACAAAGTCTAGTCATACCAGCCTTGAGGGATCCAAATCAAGAGCTCAAATCTTGAATTTATAGTAGAATGGGATGAGAGAGAGGGGAAGGGATGTGTTGGAGAGTGGAGAAAGGCATCATAAATGAGCTCAACCCCACTTAGAACAACAATTACAACTACCCTACATTTATGCTTCTTAAAAACTATTAATTAATTAGGGCCACCTCAAAAATAGTTACAATAATCACACCATTCTTTCTCCCACTTCTCCCTACATTGATGTCACTGGGAGTCTATCTGGTATGGATAGGTGGAGAAAGATCATGAAACCCATGATTTACATATGAAGCAATCAAGAATGGTTGTATGGAATCCTTCTCGAGTTCCTCAATATGTTAACGTTACTCAACAAATCCCAATGGTGATGTTTGATCCCTAAAAATCTCCTCTAGTTCAACTTTAAACTATATTTCGACCTCCAGTCGAAGTCTCATAACTTCAAATTTTAATTTTAACTGACGATCGTGATTTGGGTCACCTTTGACCTCCATCATTGGTCATCAATCTGTTTGGTATGATTAAACACATACCATTGATCTCCTTTCGCATGAACAAATGTGTACCATTGATCTCATCTGCTTGGTGAATGTGTGCCATTGATCTTTGTTCTGCTTAATCGAACACACATCATTGATCCTCAATCGCATGATTTAACATGCATAATTAGATCTACCTGGACCTACTGACCCTTCCCTTGTCCACTCACCATTAGATCTATGTTACACAATTGAATGTGTACCGTTGATCCTGATGGTCCCACTGACTCAAGCTTATATTTGCATGCTATTGATCATGACTTGTACGCATGAATGCATACCATCGATATGTTCTAAGGAAATTTTTGACTCATTGACTACCCACGTGTCGTATATCATCTACCTGAGCTCTCGATATCTTGACACTTGTTGGATCCACATTAAGACTCAGGAATATTTGAATCAAAATGGTTACTTTATGATGCTTGAACTTTATGTCCCCATGCATGTCACCTTTTGCCAAATTTCTCTTGCATGATGTTTCAATGATGGTCTGGTTCCTCTAGTGTTCAAGTTAGTAATTTCTTTTTTAAACCAAGACACTATGGGGCATTGAAAATCAAGCTAAGGTAGTGGTCATCAAAGCTTTGAACGATAGGGGTTGACATTTTGGCTTGTGAGGTCAAAATGTTAACAATCCCTCTTGTATAAAAAGGAAAACAATAGCTGAGCTAGGCTCTTGAGCTGAAATATTAATGCAGGATAATTCAAATGGGTCTCTATAATAATATTGAAAGTCGTATATTAGGATGAGCAGAGGTTGTGTAGTGTTAGAAAGGTAGTTTGGCTTTATTGAGTTACCTGTCGATATTCTAATTAACTGACTGAACCAATGAGAATATTGGTTTAGTTTCGTAGTATCGATTTAGACATAAACTTGAAGGTAAAATCAACTGCACAATTTGGCCTTAGATGTTTGTTGTGCTTTTCCTTGAGCATTAGCTCATAGCCTAGCCAAACTATCCTGCAATAGCCTATTTATATGACCTTAATTGTTTTAGTTGTTTATTTTGACTTTGGCCTTAGCCTTTATCCTTTGATAGAGATACCATGCACATGGATTTACCTTGGTAGTATTTTATTTGGGGCTTCTCTGAGAAACTAACTCTTTTTCTTAATTATTCCTTAAGCACTTTTAAGCTAGGCCTTTTTCATGGTTTTTACCTTGGATGATTTACCCATTGCCTTACTCATTTTCATAACTTTTAAGAATGGTTCAGAGGAAGCCATGTGTCATCCTCCCATTAACCCAGGAGTGATGTCAGTTTGGTCAGTTGTATAATCAGTGATGGGCTAGTGGGATAACGAGATGTTACCACATGGCATCATTTCACTGACCTACAATCTCTAGAAAGCCTGTACAATTTACAAGGACCTCCAAGCTAGTGGACTCATGAGATGTTATCATGTGGTATGATCCTGATGACCCATAATCCTGAGGATGTCCATACAAAGAACCTAGCCTCCAAGTTAGCAAGTGAGTGAGTTGTTGCCACATGGCATCATCTCAGTGCCTGTGATCCTGAAGAGGGTCATAGAAGGAGTGATTCCTCTTGGAAAGAAAGCTTGCAGGATGTTGTCACATGGCATCATCCTTAGGAGCTGATATCCCAAATATGCCTGTATAGGACTCAAAGCTTGTGGAAAAGTGGGTGATTAGGATGCCACTGTGTGGCAAAATCTTGCTACTTCATAATTTTAGAGTCATCTATATCAGGGATGAAACCTGTGGCCAACAAGCTAGTAGGATGTTGTCATGTGGCACAATCTCGCTACTCCATAGCCTCAAGGTAGTCATTTTATCCATACAAAATAACATGGTAGTGAGTTAGTGAGTTATCACCACTTGGCCATCTTTCAGAGCCCCAAACCTCAGGTGAGTTAGCTTAGGGTTTAAGCCACAATTCTGCCAACAACCCAAGACCCTATGGTGATGCCACATAGCTGCATCTCGAAACTTAGAGGCTCGAAAGACTTACTTTTATCAATGACCTTGGGACCTCTGAATGCAACATGTGGTGAATCTATAATTTTAGATAGCATTGAATTGAGTAAACTTGAAGCTGTCATGCAATACCCTACCATGTCTACAATGACCTAGGTTAAATTTGACAGCCATCTTGACATTAATTATGCAAAAAATGTTTGGGTGAGTTTTTATGAATGAATTCAAGTGTAATGCCAAACAATTTATGGTGTATTAGTGTCAAATGCATTATTGTAGTTGCAAGATATTGTGTTGGAATTCAAATGGATCCTTGTTGTGCTTGGATTGAATTTGGTTGTATCCATGCTCACTCATTGTAATCATGTGTCATGTCCGTCTTTTGGAGAAAAAAATGGGCATGACATTTTTGTATCAGAGAACCAGGTTAAACTCTAAGAGCTCTGGGGATGTTCTATATGAGTTCATTACCTTTCTAACTTTGGTTAATTATGATTTGAGTAAATTGGATATGGTGCATGTTGTTTATTGACTTTGTTAAATTTAATTTATATAGAAAAGATGCCACAAGAGGAAGGCACAAAAAATGCTACAGGTGG
Organism: Torreya grandis; assembly: GCA_037957365.1. Lineage (NCBI taxonomy): Eukaryota > Viridiplantae > Streptophyta > Pinopsida > Cupressales > Taxaceae > Torreya > Torreya grandis. The sequence continues at coordinate 362,172 of JARHVA010000952.1, forward strand.
GCATCACCAAGAATCTAGAATAATGTAGCTAACTAAAATCCATGTTCATATTCTTGAGACCTTGCAGCGAGTGATGACTATGCTAGATTAAATGTTGCCCCAAGTTTCTATGCTTTAAAAAGAAGCCTCACCACCCCAGAGAAGGGATGGGGAGGTTGGACAACCTTTAGGGTCATATCATAGAAAGAATAACATGAACCATCTTCCAAAGGAATAACAAAGGTAACTTACCCAGACATGAGCTCAACCTATGAAATCTCTGAATGTAGGATCAAGGTAGACTCAAGAAAATGAGCTAGGGAGGGACCTTCTCAGTGTGTATGTTTTAGCTGTAGAGCTATTGGTCATTATGCACAAAATTTTTCTACGAACACTTGATAAAGGGATATTTTAGTCTTAATTTAACCTGGTTGAGAGAACCAAATTTTTTTATAATCCCAACTATACTTATTTTTATTATTCTATCATGACAAAACATATATACCTATGATAAACTATTATATTTGAAAGGACAATGGGCCTTCTTGTTAAGAATCCATAGGTGATATATATATATATATATGTATGTATGTATGTATGTATGTATGTATGCATATGATGCTTGCCTATTATATTGCTTAACTTGATAGATGAAATTCTATTATGGTGCTACCATGTTAATTATGGACTGTAAATCTAAAGGAATTTGACTTATGACGTTTGAACTAATGCTCAGATGTTGTTAATCAAACTTATTATTATGGAAAGGTTTTATGACCTCTTTTGTGAAATTATGAATTCCTTGCTTACGTTGATTATGTATGAATTGGTTATGGGAACATTATAGAAAGTGATTCTTGTTATGAGAGTGTTGGAACTACTAAAATAATTGTGGAGTAGTAAATCTCTAATATTAAGATTATGCCTTGTTCTATGAATAAATCTAATATTGTTTATACTAACTAGTTGAGTGGTAATCTTGCATTTTGTTAGTGAAATAAGATGAATCTCCAAAGAACTATCAGAGTAGGTAAGTCACCACATGATAATTCTTTTGTGAAAAAAACATGCTATAGTTGGATAACTTTGTGCTATAATTGCCATATTTTTTTATACATGAGCACATGCTTACTCATATTTTCTGTTTATGTGTGCAAGATAAATGGTTATGAGTGAATCTTCCTAGTTGTAAAGCATATGAAATGGATTGAAATTACTTTTCACATTCTTGATATTATGATGATGAATCAATCAATAGGTGTGTTTGCATCTATAATAATGCCGATTGGATGAAGAAAGCCCAAAAGAGCTAAAAATCATGTTGAATTATTGTAAATCTATTTGGTAGTAACTTTTAATGAACACATCTGGTATTGTTATTTATCTCATGACAAGAACTTGTCTTAATCATGATAGCTGGAATTGCTAACTGCCTTGGGCACTTTTAAAGCACTGTGTCTACAGAAATCAGGAGTGGTGACTGTGGAGGTGCCCTTCTCTTGAAATGACAGCCTTGCATCTTTATTTCCATAAACATTATGTCTGCAGATATAGGTGAGACTTAATTGTAGGTGACATTATATCTAAACTCTCATGTTAAAGAAGACAAGCCCTAATTTTAATGCCAAATCACACCTTGGTAGGTGGTGAACAAAAATGATATGTAAATATGACCTATATAGAGGTATAGGGTATGAGCTAATATTGTAAGTCATTTTATGTAGTGGCAATAGTGTAACACCCTCCTACATGTTATTACTTGTAATCAAACAACAAAGAATTTGGCATGATAAATTGATAATTGGCTCCATGAGGGGATCTTATTGGTAATTGGATCCATGAGGGAGTCTTAAGGGTAATGGCTAGTGGGACCAATGCCCTCTTACCTTATTCCTTCTCCCCTTTTAGTGACTCCCTAAGTCACACAATGATCATATTATGATCTAATTTTTGTTAAATGTGCTCACCAAACTTATTTTAAGTTGTCTAAGCTTTTATTTTATTACTTGGAAACCAACATTGTTTTCTTATTGACTTCAATGTTTTGAGCTAAAGGCTAATCATGGAATTCATTGATGAATTTTGAGTTGGATTTGATTCTCTTATTGAGACTACTTGGTCTACTTTTATTGATTTTACATTACATGTGTTGTCCCCAAAAAATGCCACTCATTTTTGGGACAACCTACAGACCAAAATTTCTCTTTTCCCTTTCCAAAATTTGTCTTGGGCATTCAAATTCCTCATTTTTCAAGCTTTTCAAAAATCTACGGACTCTGCAAATAGGCTCATTTCTACAAGTTCAACGGGCTTCATGACTTTTGCAGGGATTTCCATTGGCAAGCATCAGCAACAGGTTCAACGTTTGGTTCATCTTTTGGTTCAACATCAAATAGTTCAAAGGCGGGTTCAATCAAGTGGTTCAACGCTTTGTTTCAACATTTGGTTCATCTACTTTGTTTCAGCGCTTTGATTCATTCTTTGGTTCAATCAAATGGTTCATCAGTCTGCTCAAGGCTTTGTTTGAACCGTTGAACCAAAACTTGGTTCAACAGTTGGTTCAACGTCTTGGTTCAATGAAAAGGTTCAAAGCCTTGGTTCAACAGTTAGTTCAAATGCGTGGTTCAAAGCCTTGGTTCAACAGTTGGTTTATCACCAAAGTTCAAAGAGTTTTCTGAAAAAAGCCCATGAAAAAGTGCCTGATGGAATATGTCACGTGTCCTGTTATGGCTCAGCGAAATGTGACAAGTGTTTGCATCCGTCATGCAAGAGCGGCAATTTTTGCCGCCCTTGCATCTTTTGGTCTCTTCCATGCAGGAGCGGCAAATTTTGCCACCCATGCATCCATGTTTCCTCTCCTCTAGGTGTAAGGGCAGTGATTTTTGCTGCCCTTACACCTTCTTCAACATGTGTCGGCGGCAATTTTTGCCGCCGACATACTTTCTCCCTGACATGCAAATGCGGTAATTTTTATCGCCTATGCACAAGAACTTCTCCAATATGCAAGGGCGCCAATTTTTGCCGCCCCTACATACCTTCTCTCTATTTTTCCTAACTCTAGAATTTTTCACTTTTCCTATTTTTCGTGCCCGCTCCCCTTTTCTTTCGCTTTTTGACCTTCTCATGCCTCATCCCTTTCAAGTTCATTTCCCTAATCGTGACCATCAAATGTGTAATTTTTCCAGATTGCTAATTTTTTTTTTGATTGCACAATCATGATTCTTACTGCAGCTTCTCTAAAGGATCCCTCTTCATCGACATCTTTTCAATAAAAGTTCTTTCAGATCACTGAAATTTCTCTGAAATCGAAAACTATGAAGAAGATTGGAAATAAAGATTGAAGCTTTTCTTCCATGTTTTATTCAAAATGCACTTTGTAAATGACTTGAAACATTTTCACGTGTACTTTTGTAATATGTAATTACATGTGAAAAATTTGAAAAATATCCCAAAGTCAATGCTGACTCATCTTTGACTAGGTTTTCAATATTTTAATCTTTTTAATTTTGAAAGTTTCTCCCTATCTACAGTGGAGACCTCTTTTGTAAATGTATCTCTGATAATTGAGAGAAAAAACTCTGTTGAAATTGAGACACTTCTTGAGACTTTGTGCTCAACTTGTAAATCATATTTTATCGAATGAATGAGAAACAGGTTTATTTCAGACTTTGTGTTGAAATAATCTGTGTTATTTAAGAAATAGTTCTTATGTCCTCTTTCTTGATAATCTCTTATCTGTTTGATTTAATAAGCAAAGTGTGTGTTGATATTATCTGAGGACATTTCTAAAAGATAGAAGAGAGACTTTGAGCTACTTTTATCTTGGTGATCTTTTTATCTTTTGTAGTTTTAGGTGAAGACTTTGTGCTTCATTTCACTCTACAGTTACGCGTATTCTGAATCGGCGAAGGAGACAACGTAAGACTTTGTGCTTACGTAGGTTTCGTTGTTAATTTTGTTACTTACTTCAGGTGATTTTTTGCTCTATGCTGGATATCATTCCTGAAAGAAGAAGAATGTTCTTAGCTAACGACCAAAATTTCTCTCTCTTGTTCCTTATACATCACCTCTAAAAAAAGAGAGGTGGATGATGTTATACTACCCCAAGTATTATTTTCTGCTTACTTATATATATATATACATATAGCGCATAAATATTAATAGGGAACTTCCCCTTGATGAAAGGAGAGATTTATCTCGTCCAGATGTGGTAAACCCACACTTTTTGTGGCGTACATTTCCTTGTGTTGTGGCTGATATACCCATTTTGTCATCAGTTAGTTGACAACAAAATATTCACCTAACAGTTTTTGGTGACTCCACTAGAAAAGAGCGTGCAGTTTAAAGTCTCAAACATTAAACTGAAGCAGATCCTGCTCTTTTTCATTTTTTATTCTACAATCTGACAACTCCATGTTATACCAGAAGTCAAAAATTCAAAGGTGTTGTTGACCTTGCGTTTGAGTTGGTGCAACAGAGTAATTTTGAGTTATTTCCTCCACAACTTCACCATAGAAGAACTAGGAGACTTCCTCCTAGCCCTACCAGGCCACCAACACAAAGCAAAGCTTTTTTTTCTGCTGTTGGCCAAGCTTTGCCTATCCAAGCTCCACCTGGATTAGTGATCCCATTTTTGCATAATCAAATCATGGCTCAAGGCCCCTGGGGTAATTCTTTCGGTCTTTTAAATTTGACTCCACCTCTGCATGAGATTTCACGCAGTTCAAGGAAGAATTTCCCTAAATTCTTTAGTGATGGGAAGGTTCATCCTGATGAATACATTGTAGCTTTCAGCATAGCATGCGGTGTCATATGTGTGAAATTCAAAGACATAGTGGTTAGGCTGTTCGTAGAGACACTACAAGGCACTGCTGCAGATTGGTTCTACCTCCTGTAGACTAGATTAGTGACTGACTGGGACTCCTTAAAAGATAAATTTAAAGCCAAATTCAAGCCTACAAAAGATGCACATGATTTGCTGGCTCAGCTCACTCAGATGAAGAAAGAGCCTCATGAGCCTATGAAAGATTTTATTGTCAGGTTTGACAAGCTGAGGCACATAATTCCCATGGTCACCCAGTCGACACCTCAGAACTTCAAATGCTTCTTCATCAATTCACAATTGCCTGAAGTAGGTTTCTTACTGAGATGGGCCATACACATAGACCTTGCTACTGCTCAAAACTTGGCTACTGAGGTAGAAGATGACCTTATCTTGGGAGGAAAGATAAAGAGAGACCCTAATAAAGGTAAATCCTCTTCATCTTCTGAGTATTCACCTGTAGTCACCACTAACCCGATGGTACAAAAGCTAGCAAATGAAATGCTAGCTCTCAAAAAGCAAATGGCACAAAGAATGTCATCTTCTCCTCATACAGAGATATGCCCAATAGGACATTTCAAAAATAGGCGTACCAAGGCAATGCTTCTAGAGATTAGGGACATCGAAATCGCCTTCCCCTTCCACAGAGGAACCTCACCCTTGAAGCGCCTCCAAACAACTCGACAGTCAGATATCTAGAAGCTGAAGCAAATTTCTCATTTTAGCCCAAGTTAAATCTGGAAGATGATGCTAATCTCTTCACGGAGGAAGAAGAAGAATTAGCTGGCGACTCCAATATTGGTTTCCTGGATTATCAGGATGAAGTTGAAAGTAAAGGAGAAGGGTTGGATGAATCTTATGCTATTTTTACCAGATCTCAAAACTAGTTAGTTCCACAGGTTGACAAAGAAAAAGTAGAAGAACCTCAACCAGTGGTCTCCATCACTAAATGAGGGATTCCATTGCCTTCTCAATCAAAAGATCAGGTAATTCACAAAAAAGTAAGTACCTCCAACCGCCCCATACCTTCCACCTCTGTTACTCAAACCAGTGCCACACTTACTAAAGACCCAGATGATGGACTCTCTTTCTCTGTTTCAAATTATTTTCAATTATTTGATATAATTGATCACGATAGAAAGACTAAGATCCAAATGACAGAGATTGAGTATTTGAGAGCTAACCCTGAACAATTTGACAGGTTGGCAGAATATGTAAAAAATAAAGCCATTCCCACAAGACAAGATTCTTCAAAGGTCACTCATGATCCCCCCAAGGATAAATCCATCCAAAATAATCTTGTCGTGACTCCTCCTGTTGCTCTCAAGAAAATAGAACTTTTTTATGTTTTCCTGCTAATAAATGGTTACAAATTGAGTAATTGCATAATAGACTCCAGAGCCTCGAATAATGTCATGCGTGCTGCTAGAAATTAGGGACATAAAAAATAGGCGTACCAAGGTAATGCTACTAGAAATTAGGGACATCAAAATTGCCTTCCCCCTCCACAGAGGAACCTCGCCCTTGAAGCGCATCCAAACAACTCGACAGTTAGATATCTAGAAGCTGAAGCAAATTTCTCATTCCAGCCCGAGTTAAATCCCAAAGATGATGCTAATCTCTTCACTGAGGAAAAAAAAGAATTAGCTGGCGACTCCAATATTGGTTTCCTGGATTACCAAGATGAAGCTGAAAGTAAAGGAAAAGGGTTGGATGGATCTTATGCTATTTTTACTAGATCTCAAAACCAGTCAATTCCACAGGTTGACAAAAAAAAAGCAGAAGAAGAACCTCAACTAGTGGTCTCCATCACTAAATGAGGGACTCCATTGCCTTCTCAATCAAAAGATCAAGTAACTCACAAAAAATTAAGTACCTCCAACCGCCCCATACCTTCCACCTCTGTTACTCAGACCAGTGCCACACCTACTAAAGACCCAGATGATGGACTCTCTTCCTCTGTTTCAAATTATTTTCAATTATTTGATATAATTGATCACGCTGGAAAGACTAAGATTCAAATGACAGAGATTGAGTATTTGAGAGCTAACCCTGAACAATTTGATAGGTTGGCAGAATATGTGAAAAATAAAGCCATCCCCACAGGACAAGATTCTTCAAATGTCGCTTATGATCCCCTCAAGGATAAATCCACCCAAAATAATCTTGTCATGACTCCTCCTGTTGCTCTCGAGAAAATAGAACCTTTTTATGTTTCCTTGCTAATAAATGGTTATAAATTGAGTAATTGCATAATAGACTCCGGAGCCTCAAATAATGTCATGCCTGCCAAGGTGGCAGATTCCCTTCGTCTAACTCTGACCAAAACTTTTAGAAAGTGTTTTTCTATAGAAAACAAGCAACTCCCACTCTTTGGTTAGATAAAAGATGCCCAATTTGCTTTCATAGCTTTTCTGAAAAAGAAGATAAAAATGATGGTTCTAGTGGCTGATGTTCCAGCCTCTTACGGTATCCTGCTTGGGCAAAAATTTTGCAAGGATATTGGAGGTGAGCTGAACATAGACTTGTTAGAGGCGAGGATCCCAATTCAAGGTGTTATGAAGAAATTACTTCTTGAAAAAGAGGCAAGATATGTAGTCACTTGATCATCAGCACCAGAAGCTCAAATTTTATTTGACTCTTCTGGCATGGGCAACTACTTTCTATCTACGAATGAGATCCACGAGGCATCTAACGAAACTCCAATAGGTGACAACTTGAAAATGTTTTCAGTTGACACAACGGGAGAATTAGCCCAGCAAAATAAATGCATGGAAGAACCTCTTCCCCCAGATGAAGAAGCTTTTAAAAGAAAAGTGGTGTCTAATGAGGTATGGATCTTAGAATTTGATGGTAGCTACTCTCTACCGGTTTAAGAGCCAGAGTTGTGTTGGTATCTCCTCAGAGAGATATTGTTCATTTATCTTACAAGTTGTAGTTCAACAACACCAACAACACATTTGAGTACGAATCCTTGTTACTTAGATTACAGGCTACTAGAGAAAAGGGCATTAAACTACTCCATGCTAAAGGGGACGCCAAATTGGTGGTTTGCCAAGTACAAAACTTTTATCAAACCAATAATGAAAGATTGCGCCACTACCGCAATCTTGTCTGGAACCAAATCAAAAATTTTGATGCTTTCAGCATCTCTGTCGTTTCAAGAGAATTCAATGACTGGGTGGATGCATTGGTTGTTTTTGCTACCCTCTTGGTTCCCCACCCAGATTTTAAAAGAGATAAGTACACTATTAACTGGTCTTTCAGCCAAGTGTACCTGATAATGCCAGCCATTGGCAAGTATTCATCAATGATAATCAAATCATTGCCTTCTTGGAGTAAAAGGATAGCTTCGAACAACTACATTTTGAAGGTAGCAAACTTTGAAAATGTGAAGCAACTTCTGAATCAAATGCAAATACAGGTGAAAATTTCCTGTAGCTTAAGGGGAATAAGATTTCCAAAAGCCTGGTTTCTTTAGAGAAATTATTTGATAACCATGACATGTTTATTAAACAATAGCGAATAGATTCAAACTCCTCCCAAGATTTTGATCAAATAAACCTGAGAACCAAAGGAAATTCTAAGATGATAAACATCAAGAAATGTTGTAATCTCGAGGAGAGATTCAAGCTTGCTAATCTACTCCACCAATATATAGACATCTTGGCTTATTTTTATGACAACCTGAAATCACTCAGGCCTGATGACATTTGCAATGACATTCTTCTTAAGGCAAACTTTGTGTCTTACAAGCAAAAGTCGAGGTAATATAATCCAAAAATTTCAGGTACCATTCTAGCTGAGATACAAAAAATGCTTGGTGCCCAGATATTTTTTTCAATCCATCATTCCACATAGATTGCCAACATAGTGCATGTCAAAAAGAAAAATGGTGAAATTTGAATCTGCATGGATTTCAAGAACTTAAATCAGTTATCTCTAAAAGATAACTACCCTCTCCCTATCATGGATCAAGTTTTGCAGATGGTAACAAGTTCAGAAATGTTATCAATGTTGGATGGTTTTTTGAGGTACAATCAGGTCGAAGTTAAAAAAGTAGATCAGCATAAGACTGCTTTCACCACACCTTGGGGCACCTTCACCTATCGAAGAATGTCTTTCGGTATGATAAATGCAGGTGCCACATTTCAAAGAGCGATGGACCTCAATTTTAAGGATGAGATGGGTAAGTTCATTGTAGTGTCCCTGGATAATTTGATGGTATTTTCAAAGCACCATTCTGACCATGTCCACCATTTACAAAGAATACTAGAATGCTGTTGTCAGAACGGTATTTCTCTAAATCCAAAGAAATTTGTCTTTGGAGTGACTAAAGGGAAACTTTTCAGACACATTATGTCCTAAAAAGGTATTAAAATTGACTCAAAAAGAGTCAAGTCTATCTAGAAACTTACTCTGTCTACCAGTAAAACTGTGGTTCACTCTTTCTTTGAAAAGGTGAAGTTTTTTTGAAAGTTCATCCTTGAGTTCGCTGAGAAGACTTGCCACATCGTCAATATAATGAAAGGTAATGCTACCTTCAGGTGGACTGTAGAGGATAAATCAATATTCAAAGATATCAAAGAAGCAATCGCTCGCGCACCAGTCTTGGTTTGTCCTAATTAAATCAAAAGCTTCAAAATATATAATTATGCTTTCCAACATACACTCTCAGCCATTTTAGTTCAACAAAACCAAGAAGGCATAGAATCTCCTATTTCTTTCATGAGTTGTCCACTCAAGGCTCATGAGCTGAAATATTTTAACATAGAGAAGCATGCATATGCGGTGGTCAAAGCAGTCAAGCACTTTAGGTTTTATATCCTGAACTCACACACTGAAGTGTTGGTCCCTGATACAATAGTCAAGTCTATTTTAACTCGACAGGAGTTTGGTACGAAGAGGGGTAATTAGATCGCCAAGATTCAAGAGTTTGATCTAGACATCAAACCTACTAAACTCGTGCAGGGAAAGGGTCTTTATCAGTTGATTGCCAACAACATTCTTGAGGAAGCAAAAAATAAAGAAATAGAGATCGAAGGCGTACCCATGGTCCTCTTTGTTTCCACTACTGATGAGTGGTATTCTGACATCACCTATTTTTTGACTTATGGTGAGTGTCCCACTCATCTCTCTTATAAGAAAAAATAGAATGTTAAACTGAAAGTTGTTAGCTATGTTTTGTGGGATAATGGTTTGTACAAAAAAAACCTGGACGGGGCATTTATTCATTATGTTGATAAGGTACAATAAGATAAACTCTTAGAGTCTTTCCACAATTTGACTTGTGGAGGACATTTTTTTGCACCAGTGATAACACACAAAATTTTGTGAGTAAGGTACTATTGGCCTACACTGTTTTAAGATGCCTGCAAATGAGTGCGTAGATGTGAACTGTGTCAATAGTTCATTAGAAAGCCTAAACTGGCTACATTGCCTCTCAAGCCAGTAATAATCGAAGAATCTTTTTAGCAATGGGGTATTGACTTCATTGGCACAGTCAACCCATCTTTGAGTTTTAAACATGATTATGTCCTCACGACAACTGATTAATTTACCAAGTGGGTGGAGGCCATCTCGACCAAGCACGTTACGTCTAAAGTGGTTTGCAGTTTTCTTAAGAAAAATATCATTTTTCAGTTTGAGGTCCCACCCAAAATTATAATAGATAATGCAGCCTATTTTTCTTCACATGAAATTACTCAATTCTATTTTTATTATAAGATTTCCCTATCCCACACTTTAGATTATTTCTCACAGGGAAATGGCCAAGTAGAATCAAGCAATAAGAATTTGGTCGCTATTATCAAGAAATTGGTAGATGATAATCAAAGAACATGGTACAAAGCACTGTTTGATGCTTTATGGGTGGATAGGATTACACCCAAGAGGGCCATAGACATGTCACCTTTCTAACTTTTATATGGCTTAAATGCAGAGATACCCATCACTCTAGAACTACCAGTGCTCAGATTAGCTAAAGCAATCAAAGATTCAACTTTTTAAAGTTTGATCGACAAAAGGATCATGTATCTAACTAAACTGAATGAGCAACGAACCATAGTGGTAGACCGGATTACGACGCATCAAAATCAGGTGAAAAAACTTTTTGACAAAAAGTATAAGGTTCATGATTTTCAAGTCAGAGATCAAGTCTTGTTGTGGGACAAGAGACGAGAATCGAAGGGAATGCACGACAAATTTGACTCCTTATGGAGAGGTCCATTCGTCATTTGGCAACTCTGTGGTGAGAATAGCTGCTTGCTGGAGTATCAGGATGGAACGTTGTTTGTACTACCCCACAGTGGGGAACATCTGAAGCTGTTCAGTCTTTGAAGTTTAGATGGATCCACTTGTATATATATATACATATATATATATATATATGTATATGTATATGTATATATGTATATATATGTATATATATATGTATATATATATGTATATGTATATATATATATGTATATATCTATATAGTTTTTACGCTTTGTTTGTTTTCTTTAGTTTTTTAGCTTGACTTCGTAGCCCAATGGCTTAGATGAAGGCACTTAGAGACTAGTTTCTACTCCCGTTGATCGATTCGATTAACAGAAGTTTTCCAACAGGAGCCAGCTGTTGTTTTTAAAATTAGCTCAGATTATTTTTGAAACAACTCCATGCAAAACTTGTTCGTTTTGCCCTTTCTCTTTAAGTCCATTTTTGAGACGAGTTTTTTTCGTTCTCATCTTGGCCCAACTGCATCGTTTGAAATTCATAACATCTTTTTGTTATGTTTTCCCTAAAATGTTAAAGTTGTTACAGTCTCGATACGATCTAGGGACCAAGATTTAGCTTTTTCAGAGTTAGTGTTTTTTCTTCTATTTTCATGAACGGGCAGCATTTTCTGTCATTAGTGCATTTTTCATTTTTGCATGCAAGAGCGACAAGATTTGTTGCCCCTACATCTGGACTTGCACAGGCAGCAAATTTTACTGCCCTTGTTTTTTTCATCTCTCACATGCAGGAGAGGCAAAATTTGTCACCTCTACATGTCCCTTCTAATTCTCAGTGCAAGGGCGGCAATTTTTGTCGCCCCTGCACTGCCTCAATTTTCATGTGCAACATTTATTGCCATACATGCCAGATTGTTGGGGTCAATTCTCACCTCATTTAATCTGATTTTAACCTCATTTTGCTTCATTTTTTTCTCTTTTTCTTCTGTCCTCTACCTCTGGACGATCTAGCGAATGAGCAAAAGTGCATTTTGACAGATTTGAGCTTGCAGCATGCGAAGTTTTTCAAGTAGGTCGTGTATTTGGAGTTTATTTCTTTTTCCTTTCCTCTCTTCTAGTTTGTTTTTTAGTTGATTATTTTTGTTGGAGTTTGTTTTTATTTATTCCCCTTCATCGTCGGCATCCTCTCTTTCTCCCTTGTGCGTGGCCTAGTCATGCCCGACCCTCATGACCTGCATGGGTGGCAAATTTTAACACTGACGCAAGTCACGACACACGGGTGGCAAAAATCACCGCCCATGCAATTTATTAAAAAATATGCATGAGTGGTGAAATCTACCACTAGTGCCTCTTGTTTGTTCATAAAGTATGTGCGAGCGGCAATTTTTTCCGCCTGTGTCTTTTTCCTCCTCGACCTACATGGGCAGTGAAATTCACCATTGACACAGGTTGAAAGTGCACAGGGAGCAATTTTTTCTGCCCCTGCACTTTCCCCCTAAACCTGCATAGGCAATAAAATTCACTGCTTGTGCTCTTTTTTGTTCCTCCCCTACATGTGAAGGCGACAAAATTCACCACCTCAGCATGCAGTCTATTCCACATGCTTGAGCGGCAAATTTTGCCGCCCTTGCATTTCTCTTCTAAATTTCTCTAACTCTGAAGAGATTTTAATCTTTTTCATTTTTTCCACCTCTCCTTCTTCCCTCATTTCTCAATTAGGCCCTGTTAAGTGCCCTTCCTTGGTCATGATCACTCAACGTGCAAATTTTTTAATTTGCCCACTGATCTCTAATTGCATGATCATGATTGCAGTACCCTTTGAAATTTTTGCTCATCAGCACCCACTCAACCAAGACCAGTTTCAATTACTGAGGCTTCTCCGAAGAAGTCAAAGGCCATGAAATACTGGTACCAGGGCATTTTTCCAATCACCTCGGTCACCTCTAATGTCGATGACATTAGAGATACAAAAATTGGCCACGTAGATATGACCGAGTTCATGACCAGAACCAAGGCAATGAACTCGAGCTCTGAAATAAAAAGAATCATCAAGAGTAACATTCATATGGTTGCTTCTTTCTCGATAGTGGCACATCATACATAGTTCATCCTTCATTACACCTAGTTCTACAAGGAGACCAAATCATTTTTAGATGCTAGTAGTAATGTAATAATTTAGTTGGACCTCGAATTTATTGATAAAGTCTTCATGTGCCCTCCTACTACTGAAGTACTAAAGATTGACTTTGTAGAAGCACAAAAAGAGTATGACAAGGACCCTGAGAGGGCAAAAAAAGTGATAAATCACAGGTGGCTTAAGGCCCCTAAAACCAACTTGTCTAGGTGGCCACAAAATTTTTCAAGGAGTGATTTCATCGAAGAGGTTGGAGACTTGATTACTCTCTTCAGTAAGGTGTGAGGTTTGTCGTCTTCTTCACAATTCCACGAGTGGATGTACCCCTTCATCAAGATCATCCTCCAAGGGAAGCAAGTCAATTTTTCGGGTGAACAAATTAGCAACACCCTTCATGAGCAACTTACCAAGGTATCAACTACTTCGAATTTATATATGACTTCATACTTGGTGTATATAGCTGCTTCAATGCGAACCTTTCCAAGTTTGACAATTGAAAGAAAGAGAAAGACCACCTCAGTCTACTCATATTACCCTCAGTTAACACTGTAAAGATCAATCTGCCATTTTAGGAAGGTAAATGATGCCTTTTTCATGGTATTTTTGTGCCTTTTCGACCCTCAGCTTGAATAAAAGAGAGTATTTGATGAAGCTTGGACAGTCGTCAATGACTATGGCTGTATGTTTCTATAATTTCTCTCCTTCTACTATCTCTGAGTTGGCTTTTTCCAAGGCTATCCCCATATGCTCACCAGATTTTTTTTTGACAAGCTAGTTCTAATGGAGCTGTGTAGACAAATGGTCATCATACACACTAGACAGATGAAACGGAAAAAGCCAAATTTCAAGTTTCTAACTGAAATTGGTAGATACTCAGTTTTGACTGCAGCCAAAGCTAAGATCATGGAAATAGAGATGCAGCTAGTTACTATGAAACAGTTCAAGAGAAGGGACAATTTTGACTACAAAGGTGTCAAAGACATGATCAGAAAAAATACTCAATTTTATGAGCCTATGATCAAAGACATTTGGGTAGACCTGAGAACAACTGAAGAAATCAAGAGGATGGACTACAGTAGGCTGACCCTGAAACAGATCAAATATTTCAGACTTGCAAATATTCCCTCTGATTTGGTCGATGATAAAAATATTATCAACGTAGGTACCTAGTTGAGAAGGTTGCTAACTCTCCTCTTCCTCCTATCCAGTGGTCCCAAAAAAATAACTTCTTTGAGAAAGAGATTCGAACCAATATTGGCTAACACCAATGATTGGTTAGCAGCCAAAGGGATTACACTGAAAGAGTTTATTACAAGATCAGAGACTGAATTCTAAGCAGGAACAAGGAAGAAGATAGAAAATAAGACAAAAAACAAAGGTGATGTTCCTTCTCCATCTAGGCCTCACAAGCCTAGAATCATCTTTGTTTCTAAAAAATTGAAGGTTGTTGAGGAGCCAAAATCAATGGCTAAGAGAGTTGGAGAATGAAGCTCCCAAGAATAGGTAGCTAAGCAAATGGAGATAGATGACAAGCCCTCAGAGCAATAAGAAATTGAGCCTCTACCTTCCCAAAAAGGGGCATAGCCACTTATAGATGTCTCTCTTTCTCCACCTCAGTCTCCTATGGCATCTCCTTCACCTCTATCTCCTATCAGTGTTCCTTCTTCTAGAGTCGCCTCTCCTTCTAGAGTTATGTTTGGCGATCCTCAAGGCGCTTTTGGAGATACTCTTCACTCCTCTAGATCTATTCCTAGTCTGGCATCCCCTTCTTTCAATCTAGGAGAAAGCTCTGCCCTTGATCAATTAATGGTCGATATGGTTTCACCAGTCACTCCAACTGTGATCACTGTTACCACTAGCAGTGCAAAAGTTACCATGGTAACACCAGCTGCAGAAACCATTGCCACAGTAAGTACTTCTTCTCTCCCTCTTTGGATGTCAACTTTCACGCCTAAAAGAAAGAAGCTATCCATCTCTGCAGATGACTTTGATTTTGGCAAAATAGTGCCGATGAAAGCTAAGGCTCTTAAGAGACCAAGGATCCTTTCAAAATTGGTTGAAAAAAAGGGGCATAAATTTTTATAAATAGCTAAACCACCGCAAGATGCAACCCTTGAGGGTTTTGACATGATCAGCTATTCCATTTCTTGTGTTGAACTTGGAAAAGTTACTCATGAAGGTACAAAAAGTGATCTACAGTCTATAATGGACATCATGGTCCAGAAATTTGACAGAAAAAAAGAGATGAAGGATTACTATAAGGCCAAAGCAGAGCAATTGACTGCAATAGTCAGAAAATTCACCCTTGCCCCTAAGGCAGCAACCCCAGAGGCCTTTTTTATAGATGACCATGTTATTCAAAAGGCAGAGAAAACCTATGTGAAAGGGAAAGTACTGGAGGATTACATTGAAAAGATGCAAACTCAAAGAATTTCTTTACTTACGAAAGTTGCTAACAAGACAGACAAGATGAAGAAAGTAAGGACAGACCTAGAGTACCTTGTCTCACTTATTTCTCAGGACATTGACAGTACAGAGAAATATCTTAGCAAGTGGAGGGAAATGAAGGATCTAAAGAAAAACACCTTGATATCCATCAGCATTATTTCCAGCAAAGATTCCTATGTTGAGATCAAGGAATCACTGATATACAGAATTCAGGTACTCAAGGAGTTGATTGAAGATCTCGAGTCTTCCAAAGATGCTAGCGAGAAAAGCAACATAGGCCTATTGAATAGACTGGAAGAATTGCCTTGTGACCTCACCTCTAGGGATAATCAATTTTTTTCAGTAGAAGAGATGATTCGAGGATTCAGAGGTATGATTCAGAGAGATTTCAAAGAAAAAGCATTCTCAATGACTTCTGTGGATAACGTTTTAGATACTTAGTTGACTCTGGATAATCTAAGATCCACGTTAATGAGTCATGTCAAGGCAATCACAGCATTGCAGGATGTTATAATCAGGGCCAGGGTCATCTTTAAGAACACCATTACGCCAGACAGTATAAGAATTCAGGGATCTATTGATATATACAATGCTCATCTGAAGAAGTCCAGCGGCAAGAGCTAAACTTTTTTCCCCTTCTCTCTTCTTTTTCTCTTCTCATACACTTTTGTCATGTAAAAGTGCATGCAATTTTGTAATGTGTAATTACATGTAAAAAATCCAAAAAAATATCTCAAAAGTCAAAGATGACTCATCTTTGACTAAGATATTTTTATATTTTAATCTTTTTTATTTTGAAGGTTTTTCCCTATATATAGAGGGAACCTCTTTTGTAAATATATCTCTGATAATTGAGAGCAAAAACTCTATTAAAATTGAGACACTTCTTGAGACTTTGTGCTCAACTTGAAAATCATATTTTATTGAATGAATGAGAAACAGGTTTATTTCAGAGTTTGTGTTGAAGTAATCTGTGTTATTTAGGAAATAGTTCTTATGTCCTCTTTCTTGATAATATCTTATCTGTTTGATTTAATAAACAAAGTGTGTGTGTTGATATCATCTGAGGACGTTTCTAAAAGATAGAAGAGAGACTTTGAGCTACTTTTATCTTGGTGATCATTTTATCTTTTATAGTTTTAGGCGAAGACTTTGTGCTTCGTTTCACTCTACGGTTACGCGTATTCTAAATCGGTGAAGGAGACAACGCAAGACTTTGTGCTTACGTAGGTTTCTTTGTTAACTTTGTTACTTACTTCAAGTGATTTTCTTCTCTACACTGGATACCATTCCTGAAAGAAGAGGAATGTTCTTAGCTAATGACCAAGATTTGTCTCTCTTGTTCCTTGTACATCACCTATGAAAAAAGAGAGGTGAATGCTATTATACTACCTCAAGTATTATTTTTTGCTTACTTATATATATACATATAGCGCATAAATATTCATAGGGAACCTCCCCTTGATGAAAGGATAGATTTACCTCGTCCAGATGTGATAAACCCACACTTTTTGTGGCGTAAATCTTCTTGTGTTGTGGTTGATATACCCATTTTGTCATCAGTTAGTTGACGATAAAATATTCACCCAATACAGCTATTTCTCATTCTCTACACATTGACATGCCTCGAGCCATCTGCGTATGAATATCTTGGTTGTTGGACCGATGTCCTTAGAGCCTCATACATATGGGCTGACATATTATTCTCTTAGCTGGTGGACCAGTGTCATGAGGGCTACATAAAAAATGAATAACACATAATTCTTATCAATTTGGTAGCATATCAAAGACCTCTTATGCAGGGAAAAATGGAAGGTTATTTAATTCTCCAATGACCATTGTTAGGAAGCAACAGAGTGAGACCTCTTTCTAATCCAATCTTGCAGCATGACTGTTATGTTATAATAACTTGTTTGATAATATTTTAATTATGAGTACTCTACTTTACTTGATGGATCATTTGAATTATTGAATTTATAGTAGCTAGGATAGAGATCCCCCTACATATTGAGTGCTTATGATACCTAGGTTGGTAGGTTGTGTGACCTAATAATTTGACTCAAGAGAGGATGGATAGTATGGTGTTAGTTTCAAAATAAAAATAAAATGAAAGAAACACACTAACTAGCATAACATCTCTAGGCCTAGACACTAGGGAGAGCTTAGTTAAAAAACATGAATGAAACACACAACTAGAATGCAAAAGAAACCTTCTTTTACCTCCCTTGGATGCTCCAAAATAATTGTTGTAATAGATTGCTCGGCTTGTGCTCATGAAGTTCTTGGCAATGGAAGCTTGGCTACCTCCATCTCTCCTTGGCACCTTGTGGCTTTGGCTTTAGCTTGGCTTGGAATCAATTTGGCATGGTAACACTAGTTGCAATGGCTTTTGGAATCATTTGTGTATTATAACTTTGCATTATCAAGACTTAAAATTCATGTGGTGAGGCCTCCTATTTATAGATTTTTTAGAATGTCTAGAATCAACCTAAATCGTCCATCCTGAGATTGAGATGTGTGCTTGAGGATTAATTTAATTTTTGGAATTAAGTTTATAATTATCCTCATCATGACATTGGAAGAAGGGGAAATTAAGAGGCATGGAGGGAATCATGGAAGGCATTGATGAGGCATGGAGGGCATGACTCCTGATATTTGTAGCATTTATGGCCTAGAGATGTCTTTCTAAGAAATGAGGTCACCTAATGATCTAGATATTCAATATTCATTTCTAAAAACAAGTATTCAACAAGTTTCCATGGAATTCTTAATTAGGCCTTGATTTGGGTTAATTAGCTCTTAAGCATGTTTAAGCACTTTGTCCACAAATTACTCAAATTGATTAGAATGCCTTGTTATTGGTCCAAATTTTGACTAGATTAAAATTAAAAGTTAATGTCAGATGCATTAGATCCATTATCCCATTTAGGATGTTACCAACAACAAATAACGAAGGCACACGTCTTGTGCAATAGATCTGATAGGAAAGATCAATCCATAGTACCTAAGTGCAAAATTGGTATTTTGACTCAGAATGATTTGATCAAAGTTAGTTGATCCATAAATTCCATTGCCTTTTTTAGGGATACCCTAGCCAAAATTGGCACTTGAATATATCAATTTCAACTCATTTAATGTGTTTTAGTGTTTTTAGGCCAAATTATGCATTTTGGGTAGAAATTGGTCAAAAACCTGGTTGCAGGTTATCAGTGGCTAGTTTTAGGTGTCTACAAGTTGAGATCCTAATAGCACAATGATATAGAAGGGTATGGTAGCTAGCCCATAAATTACATTGCCCTATTTAGGGATACCCTAGCCAAAATTGGCACTTGAATATATCAATTTCAACTCATTTAATGTGTTTTAGTGTTTTTAGGCCAAATTATGCATTTTGGGTAGAAATTGGTCAAAACCTTGGTTGGAGGTTATGTGGCTAGTTTTAGGTGTCTACTGTTTGCCCCTATTTGGGAAGGCATTACAAACCATAGGCAAAGTAATGTCTTCTAAAATAATGAGAGATGGCCCATATGCCAAAAAAAAGATGATGGTTGAAGAACAAAGCTTTACATGATTTTGAGAAGCCTATGATGATGCCCCTTCGAGGGAGTGGCCATCACATATGTTGATGGATGGTCCCTTGAAAATAAATAAGAAGAAAGATGGAATTAATTCATGGTTGAGATTAATCCAAATGAGAAACTACTTGCATGCATTGATTTAAAAAGATTACCGATTTGCCCAAAGGCAGTTATAATCAGGAATACAAGTCAAAATAATTTGTCGATAGGCGGTTATAATCATTAAGAGGACCTAGATTGGCTAAAGATGATTGTGCCCCAGTTAGGGCTGATTAGAAAGAATAACTCAAGGATATAACCTGGAATATAGATTAAAGATGAGCGGATGCAAAGTGATGAAAGAGATGCATAGAAGAATAAGATTGATCATTAGAAATGATTCAGTTGTACCTACCAATGAGGATATGCTCATCCTTATTAGTAATGATACAACTAGAATGGCCAATGGGTTAATTTGATCAAGGGTAGGATGGAAGGGTTTGCCAATGTGAAACTTTTATGGCTCCATTGATTATAGACCTTCCTAAAGCTAATTTTTGCTGTAGGCTGTGATAGTAGGCTTCATGGTAGAACACCGTAAAGACTTGGAAAAAATATGCATAAGGATTGACTCTTGATATCCAATAAACACTCAAAAATAATACACCAATGATTAAAACCATGATGATAATATTGACGTATGAATATGGATAGACTCAAGAATAATGTGCTTAAAGAATCACCCAATGAAGACATATATACTGAGTTGAGGCAACAGTGTTGAAAGCAAAAAAACAAGCAAGTGAATAAACAAACAAACAAACAACCTTAAATAAACAAACAAACAAAAAGCCTGAAAACAAAAGCAAAAGAAAGCATCTTAACAATGATAATGCCCCAGTAAGGCAGATCGAGGATAACTGACTAGGCTTAGATAGGACAAATATTTTTGGATTTTTTGAAATGTTATGAATGTTTTTTAGATTTTTGAGTTATCTTAACTCATTAGAGAATGATAAGATATCTACTCACAAAATTGAGAGATCATTTGGATTAGTTTGCTCATAAAATGGTGAGAGCGTATGGAAAGGGGGACTGAGGTGACCTCAACATGAATTGACCTTGACCCACATAGTCCTAAAATGACCTCAAGTCATAGTAATTTCATCCACACAAAAGGCAGGGAAAAACCAACTAGGTCCCAACAAGTTCTCGAATCTAGTAAATGGGTAGTCAAATGAAAATAATAATTGCAAAGTGATGCGATAATGCATGATAAACAAATGTTGCCCCTAGTTTGCCTATATGTGGTTATAACTAGGATACAACGGTATAGGTCAATGATACTAATTTTCCCATAGGTGGTTATAATTAGTATCAAGACTAGTGAAACATTGATTTTTCCATAAGTAGTTATAATCAGGTTCACATAAACAAACCTAATACAGGATGGAAAATGAAAGATACCTTGCCAGATCAACTGTCACACTACTTTCATAGACTGTCATTGTAAACATAGACTGGATTGATTATTAAAACTTGATGGGAATTTTCTCACAAAAAGTGCAAGAAAAATCAAAGTAACCAAGATCAAAATAGGAGTGGGTAGGATGAGTAAAAATAGGTTTTGGTTTAGATAGAAATGGAATGATAGGATGTATGAAATGGTAAGAGAGTTTGTCCCTAGGTGATAGGGTAAATGGTTGGGATCTACATAATGGTAAATAGGCATATATATAAAAATGGCAATGGCATGTGAAATGGTATGGTACATGTTTTTGGCTTGGGTGTGATAAATGGCATATGATTCTGTTTTTCCTTGTTGAGATGGAGATGCATGTCCTAATCAACAAATGATACAAAAAAAATACTTGATCATGTTAATTTATATCCCACACCTCATCTGAATAGTTGCTCTATCAATAACTACTTGTAGATTTGGATGTCGAGAATGCTTTTATGATCTTTGTTGGTCATTGATTTTGATTCCTTCAAACATCGAGACAAGGTATCTTTGTAGCCTCTATAAAGGAAAGTGCATCCATGCATGGTAAACAAAGACAAATAATGGATGGTAGGTTTGATTGTGAAATATAATGGTAGATGATAAAGGAATGTGGAATGGTGGGAAAATAAACGAAGATCGAGATGTTCAGTCACACGTAATGTTGATGATGCTAGATTCGACATAATTTTGTTTGTGGTAGGGTCGAAGACTTGTTCTCTTGATAGGATTGTCAGATTTTTCTATTATTTGACCTTGAGAGTAGCTACCATTTGATTAGGATGTAGATAGGAAGCTATTTTGATTTGATCTTTGATTTTATCTTCATCATCTAGTGAAGAACTGTTATGCTTAGCTATTGGTGCCTCAAAGAGATTTTCACTAATGAAGTTATCTTGATTGTCCCATAGCACCTTCAAGAAGGTTTCACTAAGGAATGTTGACTTTTTACTTTGATTGTCTTTTAGCGCTTCCAAAAAAGTTTCACTGGAAGATGCTGAGTTCTGACTTTGATTATCTCTTAGTGCATCTGAAAAGGTCTCACTGGGAGAGTGTTCTTATGCTATATGAATGTTATTTTGACCTCCTTGATCTTCTTCAAATGCTATGTCACCATGGATGCAGTTCAACAAAGTGTGATTATGTCAGTCCCAATCAACACTTATGGGAGACGAAATGTCAATAATATGGTTATCTTGGTTGATGGTAATGGCTTGTGGAATGGTAATGGAATGGGGAGAGGCTGTACAATCCTCACAAAAGATACTAGGATAACTTATGTCAAAGCTGATGTATTCATCCTCACAAACCATAAAAGGATCACAAATGTATTCAAATTGATCTGCAAGTAATTCATAACCAATATTGTAATAGCCATGAACATATTATTCTTCAAAATCTAATTTTAACTCAAGTGACTTTGAATCCAATGTTGAGATTGATGTTGATTCTGATTCTAATGCTAAATCTGATGTTGGTTCAAGAATAGAACTTGACTCTAATTATGATTCTTCATCTGATGGGTACTTTGTTACAATGATGTCCTATTGAATGCTTGGTATTGGATAAGTAACAAATTGCAACGGCATAATGGGCTCCATAAAAATTGGTTTGTCAAAGTGAGACTCCTCTAGGATGGGAAATAGGTCAAGAGACAACTCCTTAGAGACTAACTTGTCAATAAGAGGCTCTTGAAAAATAGGCATATGGTTGAGGTAATGATCTACATAGAGGTGGTTATAATCATTAAGAAGTGACTCAACAAAGACTGGCTTGTTAGAGTGAGACTCCTCGACAACTGGTATAGGATCAATAGGTGATTCATCATAAGTTGACTTACCACAAATGGTTGATTTAATAGAAACATCTCAGATTGGTTGGTTCTTTTGACCTTAGTTTCCAATGAGTTGGAAGATACCAGTTTGAAACACATCTTGGTCTTTGAATGATTGGATGGGTTGAGGTTTAGGTGGGATGACTTGTGGTTGGATAATGGAAGGGACTTGGGGATCATGATTGCTCGCATGAGCCAAAGGAAAAAGTCTTGTTTTTCCCAAAATCTATTACTCATTTTTGGGACAACATATGAACTATTTTGGTCTCGTGCCACTATAACAGCGACCATCTGCAATAAGAGTCAGGAGAAACAAGCTTGTAGAGTCTATAGAACAAGCCTGTAGAGTTCGTAGAACAAGCCTGCAAAGTCCATAGAACAAGCCTGCAGAGTCCATAGAAACAAGCCTGCGGAGTCTGTAGAACAACCCTGCAGAGTCTGTAGTTCTGTTGGATGGAGAACAAACTGATCACAACTTCGGTATTCATTGGGGGTATTCACTTGAAACAATGTTCATTTCATTATTGGAGTATTTATTTATTTAGCTAAGGGACTCGCAGGTTCAACTGGTTCAACAACTTCAATAGGCGAGCTCTCACAAAGGAACAAGTTCCCAACACTTAGGCAATTTCAAGGTTGGTTCAATGCTGAGGTTCAACCAAAAGGTCCATTGGAAAGCTTCAAACAAAGGATTGAACCATTGAACTAAAATGGTTCAAAGGTTCACCAGGTTCACAAATTCAACGACGTCAATAGACTTAAAGAGTTAAGCGCTTTGACAAGTTCAAAGTTCAACCGCTTCGACAAGTTCAACAGCTTCGAAAGACTTAGAAGAAAAGAAGGCTTCGAAGAGTAAATAATGAATCATTGAACCGTTGAAACTTGAACCAAAATGGTTTGATGGGTTCAAAGGTTCAATGAGATTGGTTCAAAGCGGTTGGTTCAAGTGGTCAATTGAATGAGTAGAACACAACATTGAACCGTTGAACCATTGAACCATTGTTGGTTCAATCGGTCGGTTCAATCGAAAGGTTCAAAGGAAGGTGTCCGAAAGACTAAAGGACAAGTGCCCTTGTAGAGGGCAAATGGAACAAAAAGATATCTTTCAGAGGGATTTTCCATGGTGAAATTTTACAAGTGAAATCCTTCAGACAAAATGTCCGAAGGAATTCCTTCAAAAATTTTGTCTGAAGGAATGATCAAAGGCCCGATAGAAAAAATATAGGCAAAGACAAAGGAAAGGATTCCTTCAGAAAAAATGTCTGAATAATTTCCTTCAGACATTTTGTCTGAAGGATTTGAAGAAGAAGGTCACCCGAAGGACCCCGAAGGGTAGGTACCCTTGCAGAGGGCTCTCAGTGACCAGGAAATGGACCTTTCTCACAGCTCGAAGGGACACTTTCCCTTCGAGGTGTTCCAAAGACATAAATCTAAAGGAATTTCAAAGCTCGAGAGACGTAGAGAAAATAAAGGCTTCTAAGAAAGAGGATGAACCGTTGAACCTTGAACCAAATGGTTCAAAGGTTCAACAGGTTCAAAGAAGCTCCAAGCAAAGGAAAGAAGTGGAAGATTCCAGAGACCAATTTAAAGAGATGGTTCAACTAACGACCAAAGAAGGGATTGAACCAGGAAAGTGATTTAACTAGGAAAGCAAATGAACTAAAGAAGTGATGGAACCACGGAGCCGATTAGACCGCCTGAATCGTTAAACCATTGAACCAATGAACTTTCAAAGGTTCATGGTTCAAAATGGTTCAAGCGACTAGCGACCAATGATGTCCCTGCAGACATCAAATTTTGGGTAATGAAATATCTGTTGGTTTTCAAATGTGGCACGGAACCTAAAGAACAAACTAAGTGACCAGCTGAAGAGGAAGCCAAAAGAGCCTATAGAATGAAAAGAAGAGAGCCTGAGGGCTCAAATCATGAGGAAGAGACAAAATACGATAAGGAAAGAGAGAACAATACAAGAAGACCAGAAATATCTGTGCAAGAGTTATTTTAGTAGGTGAAATAGTCCACCAAGTAGCAACTAAGCGCGTAAGCACTCAAGGATGTGGCCTGATTTTTTCCATGGAGTAAAAACAAAGTGGACAACTACGCCAATATCGAGAAGAAGACTAAGCAGCCTATACTTTGGAGGAGACATTTGAGATGAATCAACATGCCACATTTAAGGTAGACACCCTGTTCCAGCATGACCCTCTTTGATTGAACTAAAAATGCATTCAAAGCATTGAATGCAACATGGGCCTTTCCATGAAACAAAGCACCAAGTCTTTCTTAGCTGCTATATATGGTAATCTCTTATTTTATGAAGAAGAGATCTCTCAGTTATCAGAAGTGAAACTCTGCCCAAATTGAAAGGCATTTACTGGGACTTTGAGCTCAGATTGTTAATCATATTTTGTTATATGAATGAGAAAGCAGGTTACTTTTAGACTTTATGCTGTAATAACTTGTGTTATTTAGGAGATTGTTCTTATGTCTATTTCCTAGATGCAATCTTGTTCATTTAATTAAATAAGTAGAACTAGTTGAAGTAATCAGGCAGGTGTCCTGAAGCCAACAATGGGAAGACTTTGAGCTGCCACAATTGTCTTTAGTGTGTGTGTGTTTGTTTTTATATTTTCGTGTAAAGGATATTGGGATGAATTTGTGCCCCCATTATCCTTCGTATTTCACTCTTTGGTAGTTGAGTGGGAGACTTTGCGCTACACCTCATTCTGCTGGTTACTGCGCCTTTGTTACATTTAGTTATCAGTTACCTATCAGAAAGAACTCCTGTTGTTTGTTGTAGACTACTTCTAAAAAGAGAGAAGTGCTTTTAGTGTTTTCACTAGAATTTCTCCTTTGTCTGTGAACATCATCTCTAAAATAAGAGAGATGGATGGTGTAGTCCTACCCCTGAGTGTTATTTTCTGCATATATATATATATATATATATATATATATATATATATATATATATATATATATATATATATATATATATATATATATATATATATATAGTCCCTCATATTTTATAGGAAACCTCCCCTTGGTGAGAGGAGAGATTTGTCCCCTTCTGATGTGGTAAACCTACACATTTGGCCGACCAATCTCCTTATGTTGTGGTTGAAATCACCTATTTTGCTCATCAGTTAGTTGGTGACAAAATATTCACCCAAGTCCTGAGATGGTAACGATAAGGCATTGTGGGGCTTGATTGCTCGCACAAGCTAAAGGAATAGGTCCTGAAATGATAAAGGGGTGTTGTGGAGCTTGATCACTTGCACAAACTAGAGTATGAGGTCTTGGTATGGGAATGGTGCGACATTGTGGTCTTAGAATAGAAATGCTATGATGTGGTGGAGCTTGATTACTCGTATAATCCAAAGCATCCAAGTCTTCCTCATAAACCATATCATCCCAATTGTGAATTGGATCATAAGTTAGTTTTTAACTATGTTCCATGTACTGATTATTGTAAAGAGGGTATGGATCTGTATTCCAAAAAATATTATCTGTAGTTGGGTCTTCAAAGTCCTCATAAGCCTCTTTATGCCAATCAAGGTCTCGATTTGGATTTTGTGGATTTTGACGATGTTCCCCATATGGAGTATTTTAGGGAGAATAATAAAACTCCTTAAAAAATATCTCTATAGGGGTTCCTAGTTGGATTTTGTGTGGCTCTTATATCATAAGTTGGATTTTACGTGACTCCACCATAAGTCTAGCTAGACATATTCGCATAAATGATGAAAGTTTCAAAACAAAAAGGCTTAGAGTTCTACAAACTCTAAAAAACTATGTCAAAAAGTACAAATGGTTCAAACTTGGTCTAACTTGGTCGAAGGAGTGGAGTGGTATCTCCAATATGTTCTAAAAGTGGAGTTGTATCTCCAAAATGATTTGTGTTAAGACTTGGCATAAAATAGTCTAACTTCAAATATCTAATGTCAAATGTCATACACACAAAAGGTCAAGAATTTGAATAAAAATTAACATGACAAAGATCTAAGTCAAAGTGTTCCAAACAAGGTCTAAACTAGGAAAGGAAAAAGTTGAGTTACTAGGTCTTTTGTCCAAACGTGGAGTCAAAATCTAGGCTCAAACAAATAGGCATGTGCTAAGACTTTTGGCCAAATGACATCAAAAGCTAGACTTGAAACAAAGGCCAATGTGATTTGATTTAATCTAACAAGTTTGGAAACAACTTTGACATAAACCCGACACATGAAATCAAACATAAACATGATCAGTTGGCATAAGGCATAAGACAAAAGGTTCTTTGAAGAAAGATTGTATTTTCCCAAATAAAGGCACAAATAATGATAAAGATAGGTACTGAAAAAACAAACCATCAATAATTTTCAAATTTGGGCAATCAATTAACCAAAGTTATGCAACTTAAAAGAGAAAGATCCGCATATCAGCCCCATGAATTAAGGTCTAAATAGAAATCAATCAATGTTTGAATCTAAACTTAACAAGGTTAATTGAAAACTTAATGGTGAAAACTAAGATTTGACCAAACAAGCTAGACAAGATTCGACAGCATGACAACACAAGACAAAGGTCCAAATGGTATACATGACATGATTTGAAACAAATGGTTTTTGTCACAAGGTGAAACAAGTCTTGAAATAAATTGAGCAGCCTAATGGCGTAAGCATGCTCGAATGATGTGGTTAATGCTATGTTTCAAAGACTCAAAGGCGAAATGGTTTGACATGATTTGGGCAACATATGACTACCCTCTGTAACTGAAATACATTATTTTGACATGGATTATGAACAAACAAACAAGTTTTAGTCTCAAAACATACCAAACAAAAATGACCAAAATACACTAAGTATAATCATCCAAATCCTAGCAAGGGTATGGAAAAATGAGGTTGACTAAAAATAATTTATTTTCGATCATTCTAAGGGAATGAATTGCACAATGACTTTCACGTCAAATGATGCAAAATACAAACATGAAAATTAGGTGACCACAACATTGGCTAGTTGTAAAAAGGTCTAATCCTTTTTACAACCACTACATCCTGTTATTCACTCAGTGTAGTGCGATGTCTAAATACAGATACGTCTTGTGTCTAACTTTAATTAGAATCCAAATGAAGTCAATGCCAGGAGGTGAAATTACAAGTCAAAGCTTCTTTAAAGAACTCACGGGAGGTAATGAAGTCCCCCTCGCAAGCCAAGTTTACATAAAAATAAAGAAAGCATGAAGATAAAAAGACTTTAGGGTCATTTTCAAGGTCACCCAAACTTTGATTAGTTTTTGGGGAGTACTTTAGATGACTTTCTTTCTAAGCCTTGGACTAGGCTTTTTGTAATAATAATGGTGCTTTTGATTCTAAGGGTTCCCTAAAGGGGACAAATGGAAGAGCATACACACAACATCCCTCTTTTTTCCAAACAAAAGTTTAATTTAAATAACTAAGTGAATACAAAAAGCTTGAAAAGGTGAGTTCATTTTTAAGCCCAAATACAAAATGAGTTGGTGTTCATTTGACTCCTTGGTCTTAGTTGCAAGCTTTGAAAACATTCACCATAAACATCTAAATTTTTTGTTAAACACCAAAACAAAGTTTCTAATTGATTTTTAAGCATGTAGAAGGTGATCTAAAACATGTTTTTAGCAAATGTCAATCTTGGTCCTGCAACAAAAATGTTAACATGTCCTTTAGCCTTGAAGTTATTTTAGGTTTGAAACAATGAACTTTAAAAAAGATCTCTCAAGTCTGTGTTTTAAGAAAAACATAGTGACCAACATTGGTTATATAACTGATGACGATTACAATGGCTAACTGATGATAGTTATCTAACTGACATCAGTTATACCAATAGTGATTGACGATATCTATCCAACTGATGTCAGTTTTACTAATCGATGTTGGTTAATATGTAAACCTGTGACAAAGGAAAATGGTAAAACAATGTTAGAAAATCAATTTGCAAGAGTTTTAATGATCCAAATGAAGATTTTAAAGCTATAAAATGATCTTTTTCATGTGTGGGATGCATTTTATCCCATCAAGCATGCGATATGTGATCTAAGAATTTGAATCAAGAGAGGATGGTTAGTTGGTGTTAGTTTCAAAATGAAATCAAAATGAAAGAAACGCACTAACTAGCATAACATCTCTAGGCCTAGACATTAGGGAGAGCTTCATTAACAAACATGAATAAAACACACAACTAGAATTCAAAAGAAACTTTCTTTTACCTCCCTTGGATGCTTCAAAATAATTGTTGTAGTGGTTTGTTCGGCTTGTGCTCATGAAGTCCTTGGCAATGGAAGCTTGGCTACCTCCATCTTTCCTTGGCACCTTGTGGCTTTGGCTTTGGCTTGGATTTGAATCAATTTGGCATGGTAACACTAGTTGCAATGGCTTTTGGAATCATTTTTTGCATTATAACTTTGCATTATCAAGACTTAAAATTCATGTGGTGAGGCCTCCTATTTATAGATTTTTGAGAATGTCTAGAATCAACCTGAATCATCAATCCTGAGATCGAGATGTGTGGTTGAGGATTAATTTAATTTTTGGAATTAATTTTATAATTATCCTCATCATGACATTGGAAGAAGGGTAAATTAAGAGGCATTGAGGGAATCATGGAAGGCATTGATGAGGCATGGAGGGCATGACTCCTGATATTTGTAGCATTTATGGCTTATGGATGTCTTCCTAAGAAATGAGGCCACCTAATGATGTAGATATTTAATATTCATTTCTAAAAACAAGTATTCAACAAGTTTCCATGGAATTCTTAATTAGGCCTTGATTTGGGTTAATTAGCTCTTAAACATGTTTAAGCACTTTGTGCACAAATTACGCAAATTGATTAGAATGCCTTGTTATTGGTCCAAAATTTGACTAGATTAAAATTAAAAGTTAATGTCAGATGCATTGGATTCATTACCCCATTTAGGATGTTACCAAAAAAAATAATGAAGGCACACGTCTTATGCAATATATATGATAGGAAAGATCAATCTAGAGCATCTAAGTGCAAAATTGGCATTTTGACTCAAAATGATTTTATCAAAGTTAGCTGACCCATAAATTTTATCGCCCTATTTAGGGATACCCTAGCCAAAATTGGCACTTGAATATATCAATTTCAACTTATTTAATGTGTTTTAGTGTTTTTAGGCCAAATTATGCATTTTGGGTAAAACTTGGTCAAAACCCTGGTTGGAGGTTATCGGTGGCCAGTTTTAGGTGTCTACAAGTTGAGATCCTAAGAGCATAATGATATAGAAGGGTATGGTAGCAGGTTGATTAAAACCTTCCATGAATGGCATGATATATTGAAAATGAGAGGTAGTCCTATGTTGGTATTCTTATACAACATACTGGATTTGATGGGAGGCATTTCCCCATGTTCAGCTTATTTAAAAAATTCTCCATGTTTTAGACAATAATGGCTATGCAGGATGGTTTTGCTATGATTGGTAACTATCATTCCTCTATAATAAGGAATTATATATTCAAGAAGTGCTTGAACTCTCATGCTTATAGAAAAATAAAAATGTGTGAGTCTCAATGGATTGAGACATGTATGTTTTGCAGCATGATTTAGGTCAGAGTGAATTACCTCATACAAAAATTAGTTTTAATTCAACCAACATCCAATGCACTTAGTGAAATACAAAGTGGAAATATAACCTTGATTGAATCAAGGCTTTGGTATGAAATTGAACCATTTCCATCTCTAAGCCAGAGATTCTATTGATAGGGAGTTAAAATGGTTTCAATCAAAAAAATTAAAGCATCCTTATAGATTGATAGCAAAAAAAATTCATTATGCTAAACTGCCAACAATAGTCTTGTAGAAAATTATGGGAAACGGAGAGGTAATTCCTTCTTGTTGCATAAAATGTTTTTGTTTTGATATGTGTGATATAGATACTATTGTGACACTGGGTGATGGTGGTCTGTGAGCAACACTTCATGATGGTAACGTATTAAAATCCTTCTATGCGGGACATGGTGAGAGGTTATTTAATCCTCCCATGAATGTCCAGATGGTATCGTGGCAAATGTCCAGATGGTATCGTGGCAAAATCCCTCCTATGTTGAGCATAATGGAAGGATGTTCAACTCTTCCATGACCTATGCCAAGAAAATTATGTGAAGAAGAAGCCTTAAAGAAACGGAACTCATGACTTGTGATGAAATATTTGAAGTGACTATGTCACACCATTATTAAATCCAAAAACATAATTGGTATCAAAATGAATGATGATCCAAGCTGAATAAACTTTGAATAAACTCAAAGGGTTGTCAAAAGTATAAGAGGAATAATATGTTTGGTTCCATGTAGTTGTTGATCTCCATATCTAAGGATGTTCCTTGAGGATGTAACAATTAGCTCATATTATGGCCTACTTTAGATGGCACATAGATAATTCAGAATAATGTTCCAATAGCTAGGCAGATCTATAAAAACCATGTTGGATCGGCCAAGCAGACATGCATCGAGGACAATGCCTTCTCTAAGGCGGGGTAGGGGGGGATGGGTGGAGAATGTAAGGCCCCTCATGAGAAAATAATGTGTTTATGCTAAAACCAATTGTTATACTCCCTTGGTGGTGTTGACTGTGAAGGTAAGAGGATTATGTAAATGGTAAGTGTTGGTTTAGCAATACTTGAATTATTGCCTTATGCAACAATTGAATTTACACATACATTAGATGTTAAAAGAATATCACTTTTTAACATTGTGAATTGCTTAGTAAGCTAATT
The DNA here is from genome assembly GCA_037957365.1 of Torreya grandis. NCBI lineage: Eukaryota > Viridiplantae > Streptophyta > Pinopsida > Cupressales > Taxaceae > Torreya > Torreya grandis. Next base: position 393,418 of record JARHVA010000952.1, read on the forward strand.
ATGTTGGTTTAAATCGAATAATCTAGCATGTTTATGTTGCAAGCTTCCGCTATTAGGATAGTGGATTTCATAGGTGTAATAAGTGTGCAGGAACATGTCATTGCCAAGGAAAGAAAAGGACTATACCAGACATTATTGCATCATGTGTGATCCTACCTCTAACTTTTTTTAAGCCTTGCCTAATTCAAATTGAATGCCTTGTCTACTTTTCAGCATTCTCTATAGTCTAAAATTGTTATCTTTGTTAGGTTGGTCGAACCACTTTTGAGCTTGTCAACTTTAATGCATGAGAATAAGTAGACCATCATCTACTTTTTCTAGTGGCCGCTTGCAGACATATTCATTTATTGGTCGTTGCCTTGAATCAATGAAATGGGACATTTATTTTAGAATCAACCACAAATCTCTACAAGAGCTGTCATGCACCTTTATGGGATGATAAAAGAATGCCCATTATGAAAGACATGGGCTGGCCAAAAGAGTGGTTGGTTGATCCAAGGAAAGAACAAACACATGTAATGTTTTGATTGGGTTGTAAGGAGGAGAGAACGCTTATTTGAGAAAGGTGGATCTCTAAGAAAAGGTGTTGATGTTTTGGGTTTTAAACTTTTGGAAATTTTTACCATCCTAGGAACAAAGAAGGAAAAAGAGAAACCATAAGGGAGCCTAGAGAGGGAGAGACTCAACTAGTAGTAACCTACATAAAATATCCATGAAAAGCCCTGAATCAATTGGTAGGTATCTTATTGACTGGAATACCCTATTGTTTGGCTAAATGAAGTTTGTGTGATTCTTGATTGATTTATTGTGTTCAATAGGAGTAAGGCCACTTGGCTTATTTCATCTATTTATTCTCCTATAGTTGTGCTTGGGTCACCCCATAGTCTTTCTCAAACCTAAGTGAGAGTTCGGAGTTGAGGTTTTCTTACATGATAGTTTTAGTTGTTAGGTCTTATACTTGCTTTGTTAGTAAGATATTACCATAGAATATTTATGATGTTTTGAAAAGTCACATTCTTCATGATGGAATAAGGGTTAGGTTTCTCATGTAGTACATGATGGTAGATTGCCTAAGCCCTCTCATGATTACTTTTAGAACTTATCTTTTTGGCTATATGCTTGACTATTGCTACCCTTGGGTGTGTTATATGATGCTTTTATGCTTACTAAAATAGATCCAAGGTTGGTAACCTCTTAACTTAAAATCCTTGGATTGTCACCTTGTGAGTAGCTATCTCCTTGACCCCAAGACATTTTGATTGTTGTTTGCCTTTATTTAAATTGCACCATGATGTGAACATCCCTGGAGCTGGGAGTCCTACTTGGGGGTGCATACAGAAGTTACTTGATGATGGAAAAAGGTTGGGAGGTGAGCCCACATTTTGTTGGTTGAAGTTGTACATAGAGTGAAGAGGAGCTTATCTTCAACTACAATCAACTCATGTTTGTTGCCTTCTACAACTGGCTAGAAGCTAAGTATTGATTGTTATCAGCCAAACTCTTTATATTTATGCTTTTATCATTGTTTGTGAGCTAAGTGTGAGACACTATCATTATTAAGTTTATCAACTGAATGTTCTGATTGTTATTGTAGAGAAATATATTATAGATTACTTGTTCATCAGTTTATTTGGCCTCTTTATGAAGGATCCTTGTATAAAATGGGACCCTTGTATATGCTTGTATACTCATGCTAATCTTGGCCAAGTTAAGGGGCCTTAATATACATCTAAATATTCTATTGAATATCTTGTGAATGCTTGTTCATTTCATTTGAGTTGCTTGTAATGGTATCACCTTTTATATATATATATATATATATATATATATATACACACACACACACACACACACACACATACATACATACATATGTATGTATGTATGTATATGTATATATACACACACACACACACACACACACACACACACACACACACACACACACATATATACATATATATATGTATATGTATATATATAAGGCCAACCAAATCTGGCTAGCTAAGCATAATCCATATTATGAATGGGTTAACCTAACCAGATTCATAAAAGCAACACACCTTAAATCAAAATCTTCTAGAGCATAGGCAGACTAACTTGCATGCCTTCAAATAATATTTGTATGTATATATATGTATGTACATATATATATATATATATATATATATATATATATATATATATATATATATATATATATATATATATATATATATATATATATATGTATACATATATATATATACATATACATATATATATGTATATATATATATATATGTACACACACACACACACACACACACACACACACACACATATATATATATGTATGTATATGTGTGTATGTGTGTATACATATATGTATATATATATATATATATAGATACATATATACATACATACAAATATTATTTGAAGGCATGCAAGTTAGTCTGCCTATGCTCTAGAAGATTTTGATTTAAGGTGTGTTGCTTTTATGAATCTGGTTAGGTTAACCCATTCATAATATGGATTATGCTTAGCTAGCTAGATTTGGTTGGCCTTTTTAGCATTGATCATCTCCTTTTAATCTGAATGTGAAGAATTAATGGAATTTTAGCGTATCTATATGAGTGGAATTCAGATAAATAGCTATGGGATTATTATTGGGGATGACAATCAAACTTGTTGAATGAGCTACGTAGTAGTGCTTTCTGGTATAGTTACGCCTATCGTGCATAAATACTTATGTAGTCTTGAGTTGAACCTTCTTGGTAAAATAAGCCATGTCTGGTTATAACCATTTATATTCAGACCCTTGAAAAGAGTCATTTGTTAAGGAAGTTCTTGGCCTTATGTCTTGCCTAATAGAAAGGCTATGAGTTGATTGAGTCAATTGATTTTATTCTAGTAGAGAAATGTCTTAGGGAAGAGTTCTGAATTTAAGCCTTGAGCAAGTTATCAACCATAGAATTTTCCTGCATCAAAACCCTCTTGTATAAAAAGGAGAATAATAGTCGAGCTGAGCTCTTGACCTGAAATATTAATGTGGGATAATTAGAATGGGTCTCTGTAATAATTCTAAAATTCATATATTAAGATGAGCATAGGTTGTGTAGTATCAAAAAGGTGGTTTGGTTCTATTGAGTTGCGTATTGATATTCTAATTAACCAACTAAACCAAATGAGAATATTGGTTTAGTTTCATAATATCAAGTTAGACCCAAACTTACCTTGTCGATAAAATCAATTGCATAGTTTGGCCTTAGATGTTTGCTATGTTTTGCCTTGAGTATTTGCTCATAGCCTTGCTAAACTATTCTACGCAGGTTATTATTTGTCCAACCTTAATTGCCTTAGTCATTTATCTTGAATTTTACCTTATACTTTAGCCTTTGGTTGAGCTACCATGTGCATGGATTTACCTTCGTAGTATTTTGATTAGGGCTTCTCTTAGCAGTTGCTTCATCCACTTGATCATGGCTTAGGTGATTTTAAGCTAGGCCTTTTTTGTGGATTTTACCTTAGTCGATTTTCCCCTTTGCCCTTTCGTTTTCATTTTTGCCTTATCCATTTGCATGACTTTCTTGAGTGGTTTGGAGGAAGCCACATGTTGTCCTCCCTCTATCCTGAGAGTGACATCAATTTGGTTGGCAGTACAGTCAGTGTCGGGCTAGCGGGATGTTTCCACATGGCATCATCTTAATGATATGCAGTCTCAACGATGGTCATATAAAGAGCCTAGCCTTCAAGCTAGCGGATGAGTGAGATGTTTCCACGTGACATCATCATGATAACTCATGATCTTGGAGAGGGTTATACATAGAGTGATGCCTCTGGGCAAGTGGGCTTGCAGGATGTTGCCATGTGGCATCATCTTGACAACCTGATATCCTAAATATACTCCTATAAGGCACAAAGTGCATGGACAAGTAGGTGAGTGGGATGACACTGCACGATAAAATCTCATTGCTCTATTATTTTAGAGTTGTTTGTATCGAGAGTGAAGCCTATAGGCCATCAAGCTAGTGGGATGTTGCCACTTCGCACAATCCTATTGCTTTATAACCCCAAGGTAGCTGTGTTAGCCCTACAGATCGACATGGCAACAATTTAGCATCTCTCAGATCCCTAAACCTCAGGTGAGTTACCTACAAGTTTTTACCCCCAATTTTGTCGAAGGCCTAGGAGCTTGTGATGCTACCAAGTGGCTACATCTTGAAACTCGCAAGCCCGAAAGACTTGTGTTTGGAAATGAACCCAGGGGCCTATGAGTGTGATGCATGGCATGTTCGTAGTCCCTGACAAGATCAACTTGAGTAGACCCAAAGTTTCCATGTGGTGCCCTACCACATCTATGATGACCTGGGTTAAATTTGACGACTGTCTTGACATTAATTATGCACAAAATGTTTGGGTGAGTTTTTGTGAAAGAATTTGAGTCTGATGCCAAATAATTTATGGTGCATTACTACATAATACATTATGGCAGTTGTAGGATATTATGTTAGAATTCAAATGGATCCTTGTTGTGTCTGGATTGAATTCAATTTTATCCATGCTTGCTCATTATAATCATTTGTCGCATCCATCTTGTGGAGAAATAAAAAAGGCATGACACTTATTATTGTTTTGGGGGTTCTTAGGGTGCGTTTTGGTGGAGGGGGAGTTGGAAGTGGAGAAGGAAAACCTTGGATGATTTGAGGGAAACAAGGATATTGGAGAGCTTGTTGGAAGGAAGAAGAGGTCTTATGGAGCTTGTGAGCTTGTTGCATATATGACAATGGAGGAGATGATGTTGGTATCACTTTGGCACATCTTGTAAAGAAGAAAGAGTTAGTTAAGTCAATAATGAAAATGTGAAGTTAAAATTTGTGGTTGTTTGTGTGCTTGAACTCCCCTTCTCTCCTCCTTTCTATCACTTGCTCTTGATAAAAGATAACAGAGTTTTAACATAGTATCAAAAGATAATCTTCTAATGTTAAAATATGAAATTGATGTTTTGTTATCTTCTCTCTTGGTTTATCTTTTACATATGGACAAAGGTCATCTTGGTAAAAATAAGGTTAGTGTTGGAAGCTAGTAAACTCATTATATCTCTTCCTCGTAAGTGGCTACTTGCATATGTAAATGGGTTGTTGATATTTTGGTTTAAAGATAATTATTTAGGGAGTGAAATGTCATTCTTTCCTTTAGAAAATAGAAATTATTCATTTGAGTTGTTTAGTTCCTTGTTGAGAATATTAATATCTCTGTCCCTTTTCTTGGACCTTAGATGAAATTAAAAATTGTATGTGGGAATCATTTATTTAAGATCTATGATAAATGATAGGAAATAATATATTTATCCCATTTCTGTTCCCCTCTCTTGTATTATTCCTCCTATAATTGGAAAGAGCTTGAATATGAAAATTGTTCATCACAAAATAAAATAGAAATTACTTATTATATAAGACAATGAAAATACTAATCCTATTAGCCCTTTTAATATCTCTCTTTGGGTTTAAAAAATAAAAAATAAAAATAAAAGTAAAATAATAAAAAAATTGATTAAAAAAATTGGGGTTATCTACAATTTGTGTAATGCAAATCAAATTGTGAAGTTTATTAGGTTGAACCTTTAATAGAAAATGAGTTATAATTAAATATTTTAATTAAAAAAATAGTATTTTAAACTCATAAATATATTCAGATCTGATGCAACTTCCACCAAGGTTGTTAGTTTCCTTCCGCCTGTCTGTTAGGTCTCAGGACATGGCAGTCTGATCTACCTGCTAGTGGGACGAATGAACAAATAGGTTTGTCCAACTCTCCCATTCACTACATTCAGCCTAGGTATGGCAATCCTGGTTTATCCTCCAAGGGCTGGGATGTAATGGCGATAGACGTTGAAGTTAGGAATAGATGCAAGACAAAGTCTTTTGTCAATGCTATCTCCCACATGTCATCTTCTAGAGTGGACCCCAAACCCCTGATTCTGCATCTCCAAACCCAATGGTGGTTTTTGATGAGGAGGAAACCAGACAGGGGATTAAATTGGAAGAATACCTCTATGCCAAAGGTGTCATTTGCAAATTTGCTAATCACTGGGTAAAACATCATGATATTCACACGTGGATCTCAAAGCATTGGCAACCCCTCCTTTTAGGTAGACTTGAAATTTCCCTCTGCACTAAAAGCTTCTTTATTATTATTTTTTGCAATATTGAAGACATGGAAAAGATCCAAAACCAGTTATGGAGTTTGAATCACCACCCCCTGGTCCTAAAACAATGGTCTTTGATCTTCAACCCCCTCACTGAACCTATACATGTTAAACCCATCTGGGTTTGCCTGCCCCATCTCCCTCTACAGTTTTGGATTGAACCCAGTCTAAAAGCTATAGGTAAATCATTAGGTGAGTTTTTGCAAATGTACTCTGATATTGACCACATTTCCCTCACTACTTTTGCTAAGATCTCGATGAATATAGACACCTCCAATATCTTCTTGAAAAAATCTCTTTGCAATTGCAAGTTGGAGACGACACTTGGTCTCAACCCCTTGACTATGAAGGACTGTTATTTCATTGTTACTCTTGTTTTGGCACTAGTCACTTGACCAAAAACTATACTCTCCTCATAAAAAGAAGGATTCATCTTGGTGGAAAGACTTCACCTCAAAAAACCTTACGTTGTTGACTGCAGACGAAGAGAGGGTTTCTTCAAATAGCAAGGATTTTGCCTCTTCTTTGGAAGATGTTGCTATCCTTGTTACAAATGAGGCCCTAGTTAGTCCTCCTCACTCTAAAGATGAATTGCTGGTGGATCTTATCTCTCCAAAGAAGGCGGTGATCTCAATTGATGCTTCTTCCATTCCAGCCTTCTCCCTAGTGGAGAATCTTGAAAATGACTTATCCAGGGCCGAAACTTTCAACAGTACTACAACGAAAGACAAATCCCAATGCTATGCTCTAACTGTTTACTCCTCTCTACTCCATCAGGTTGAAAATAAGGAAGGGTGGTCTGTAGTTGAAAAAAAAAAAGGTAGAAAACCAATGACTCATCCCTCTTATATGTCCCTTCGCTTTGGGGGACCCTGCATTGAAATTCATATGACAAGAGAAAAAGGGGTCAATCCCCCCGAGTAAGCTTGGCAGAAGCTTTGCAAAAGTTTCTTGGGAAAGTAAGTTTGGTTCTGTTTGATTATTGGTGGAAGTTTCTAGTGGGTTTCTTTTTGCCACCTGCTTTGTTGCTACTAGAAGAGGCGCCCCATTTAAACGTTATTGTTCCATCTTTTGCTCCATTGTATCAGGGTTCAAGCCCTTTCAAAACCCTTTTTTTACCTTATCAAAAAAAAAATCACTTTTCTTTTGATAGCAAAAATAATAATAATAAAAATTATATATATATATATATATATATATATATATATATATAATAAAAATAAATTTAAATATTTTAAAAATAAGTATTGGTGGGGTGGGTCGGCCAGGTCACTGCCAACCCACTTTCATATAAGAATGGGGACATCGACACAACCGACCGCCCTAAACCCCTGTTAAAGGGAAGGGAGACAATTGTGCAGCGAACACCAACCCATATATGGAAGTGAGGGCGTGAGGTGATGACTATGTCGCTGACCATCCACCCTATGATGGAAGGGGCAATCGCTGTATATAACATCGTTCAATTAAAAAAACACATACACATTAAAGAATATAACCACTTTTATATGTATATGTATATTTAAAAAAGTGATTATATTCTTTAAACTAAAATAAAATTATTTATATATATATATAATTTTTCCTTTCCTTTCTTTTATATCTTATATATATACACATAATATTTTATTTTTTCTTCCCTTTCTTATATATATGGGTTTTATTTCAATTAAAATGAGTTTAAATTTATTGGGTTGTCTTCTTGAAACTCCATTTCCAACCCTACAAAAGAAAAAGAAAAAGAAAAAGAAGTGAAAAATAAAATAAAATCAAGTGTTGACTTTTGTTATGTCCGTAAAGAGAATTAAGGTTGGAAACCTTAAATCTATTGGTGGAAATATGCTTCAAATCTAGTGGTGAGGATTTAATCTCACATCACTTAAATTAAGTAGGAACTTTTTGTTTTTCCTTTAATAAATCAATTAACAACTAGCATACTTCATTAAGTAAAATTGTAATTTAATTTTTTTCGAAATTTATATTTTAACCAAGATAAAAATTAATTGATCGTTTTGATATTTTTTCAAAATTAAGTTAATATTAAATACTTAAATTAAGAGTTTGTTTAAATTAAGGTTTGAATATGATTTTCTTAAGTTGTAAAATTATACAATTGTTAAATAAAAAATTTAACCTTTTTGTAGTGATATTTTGTGGTCTTGTCAGAGGCACTTCGCGAAAGTAAAAGTTATTCTTATTTTTAACTCCAAAATTGATTTGAAATCGATATAATTAAAATACTTAAGAATGAAATTTTTTAAAACTTAAAGTTGAAAGTAAATTATAATAATTTTAAATTATCATTGAAAGAATAAAATAAATTTTATTATTAAATTTATTATGTTTTCCAAAGTGATTCCATAACCATTTATTTTAAAAATTTGAGGTAATTTTTCTAAGTAGTCAAAGTCACTATGGAATGATAGACTAAATCGTTGTCTTATTAAATTTATTATGTTTTCCAAAGTGATTCCATAACCATTTATTTTAAAAATTTGAGGTAATTTTTCTAAGTAGTCAAAGTCACTATGGAATGATAGACTAAATCGTTGTCTTTCTCGTAATAAAAATATTTTTTTATTTTAAATATAATATTTATAGATTATAGAATTAATTTCTATGCAAATAAAAATTTATCGTTTTATGTCAGATTTAAAGCAGAGGTACTTTTGTACCTAATTTTTTAGTGTAGAAATTAGTGTGTTTTATCTCGTTTGGGGGAGTCTTTTGTTGTGATGGTTGTTTTAATGCCTTTTGCTGTTTATTTTTGGATTGTGACTACTCTACGCTCTTTTGTACCTTTTATATCTTTATTACTTTGGTTCATATTTTAGCCCACAAGTACTTGTGTACATGTCTAACTTCAGTTGCCACTGGGTAGACTTGTGATGGGGCCTATTTGAAGTTATTTTGAAATGTACCTTTGGTACGAGTCTTGGTATTTGCACTCAAACTTATATTTGTGTATGCACATACTTCCCATATGTATGGAGGTACTTGTAATTTTTGGTAGTGCTTAAATGCGCTTGGGCGAACTAGTGGCTATAGTGTTATCCGCAAGGGTTAACAATGTTACATTTACTCATGTGACTATTGGTAAAGGCCAGGTACCTTCACGTTAAATATAACACTCATTAGGAATGCGTGAACTACAATAATCCTGATTTTGCATGTGATGAGATCATCGTAGATATGTAGGTAGCTCAGGGAGTGAGTGCATGCTTAGCATACTAACTCTTATGATGTTCATTTATATGGGTGTTATCAACTTTTTGAGAATGTTCTTGGAGAACATGTTTAGGTAACTAACCTTTAGGATGCCCTTCTAGTGTGGACAACAAATAATTAACTTTAATATATTCTTGAAACATGTACTTAAATGTCTAAATATTAGAGCGCTTGTTTTAGCATGATTTTTATAGCGTTCTCCCTCATGTAAGTGGTTCTTATTAGTTCCAACTATGTGTTTTTCTTAATTGATTAGTTGTTGTGGTATAGTGACCTAAACTAATTATTAGGATTTGGGCTTGTTCTCTCTTGTCTTAACCTTAGATACTATTAGAGACTCGCTCGCTCGAGAGATGAAGCTTCTCCAAGCAACACAAGTCAAAGGTTGTCGAGGCTTTAACTTCGTTGGAACAAGAGTATAATTTTCTTATCACGCTTGACTTTCTTTTGTGTCATTGTGTGAGAGTGCTTGGGTAAGCACACACACCTTGTGCCATTTTTAGTTTGAGAATATTATCCCTTGAATGTGTTATTCTTTTATATAGGTGATGAGAGTTTAGTAGCTCACTTGAGTGATGCATTAGATCTCTTGTTGGCTTAGATTTCCAACCCCTTCGGTGATGATGTCTTATATAAGAGGCCATCACAAGTGAAAGGAGAACTACATCGGATTTTAATTCTATAGAGTGGATATGTAAGTAGTTCAAGTTGTAGTAGGGGATTGGGTCTAGGTTCTTAGACTAAGATAGCGTTGTTGTCATCATCCTTCATGTTTGGTTTACACGTTATTGCATGAGTTAACTTAATATATTATATTAGTTAAATAAAATTTGTGTTTGATCATCATGTGGTTGTTGTCAACCCATTTTACTTTAAATTTGATAATTATCTTTATCTTGTGTGCCTTGAGAGTAGGGTTTTTTAGTGTTAGACAAGACTCTTCCTTAGTAAGTCTTAAAGTGGTAACCCTATGTTAAGTGTTTGTTGTTCTAGCTCGCTCCATTTTCCTTGAAGTGTGTTTATTGGGTTATGTGTGAATAATTTTGTGATCCTTTAATTAAGATCTATTATAATTAAGTTAGACCTCTTATTCATGACATTACATTAATGTGATTGGTCCTTCGTACTTGAGTAAATTTTTTAAACCACCTTGACAACAACCTCACCCTTTGTGTTACACTCTATATCCTAGGGAAGCCTTATGGTGGAAAATAATTGAGTTAATAAATTACATAATTCTTTGTTTAATTGTGTGTGTCATACTCCTTTGATAACGCTTTGAAAATTAAATAATCATTTAACCTCTAAACAATTACAGTTGATAAATAAGCATCATTGGATTGAATTGAATTAAAAAAAAATTACATGGATTTTAGGAAAAAAATTTGGCATGACATTTTGGTATCAGATCCTGGGTCTAATACTGTGAACTCTAGTAATATTAGTATAAATGGTTCAATTATATTTCATAACAAATAAAATAAATTATGAACTTCCAGTTTGGTCAAAATTATTCATGAGACTTATCTCTACATAGATACTATAACAATTATAATTCCTAAGTGATCAGACACAAAAACATTCATATTTCCATGAGATACTATTGTAGCACTGGGTGCTAAGTGCGGAATATATTCTTATTTTTTATTTTTTTTATAGTAGCAATGGCAGATGATTATCAACAATTTCATCTGGGATGACATATGTATATCAGTTAGATCGATGAGGCTATCTAGATCCTTATGTATCTCCAGTAAAATTATGCTATTGTATTGTCTTGTGGTTGTGGGCCAATGTAAACAGTAAACCTCAAACCAAACATGTGTAATTGTAACTTATTGTATAAACCCTCACATCATTGTGCATGTAACAAACCTCGTAAATAATGAATCCTCTTTATGTAAACAACATTGTTGTGTAATTGTGATGTGTATGTTGTGGTGTAAATACAACAATTGTGTTATAAAGCTAAGTTGTAATTTTGTGATTGTAAATAAAGTGGTACAAGTATGATATTTGTGTTAGAAAGTTCCATTATTCTCCTTTGAATATAAATATGTTCATGAAGTGCCATGCACGAAACTTCCATTGTATAAATGTTGTGTAAAGTAACTTTTGTTCAAGTAAACATATAATGTCTAAGTAAAAATTATTGTTATGTAGTAATGTGTTATGTTACGTAACCCTGCATCATTTCTCTAGTATTGAGAACTGATGTAATTATGGGGTTCGAGGGTGGAGTAGAACTATGTTTATATTTGTCTGAATTAGGTACAGGTGAGGAAGTTGAGCTTCTCATAGGCTAAAAATCCACTTTTCCTCTATGCATGAGATAAACACTTAGACATTTTGGGTGTGTGTACCAAGAGTTCCTTAAGCACCATGAGCTCTTTATGCATAATAGTCATTTTATGAATGATGTATTCCTTCACATGTCCCTTACTGGTTGTCCAAAAGAACAACCTTCATGATTTATACCTAGTGCAACATTGTGAATCTTTTGGGAGACATATGGAGAGTGATGATTTTCTCTTACCTCTAGGAGGTAATCGAGGTTTATATTTCTTCATTCTCCCCTTCGGTGGATTTATTATCCACATAGTGTTGTAATGTAAAAATTTTGTGAGATTATTGTGTCTAATTTTATTTTGATTTGGTTACCATATTAAGTTGTTTCCTGAAGCAAACATTTTTGTTTCTCTTGAATCTAAATTTTATTTTACTAGGATATTTCATTGGTTTTGAATTAATTTGATTGAAATTTCAATTTTTCTATTGTGACCATAAAGCAGGGTGAAAAACCAGAGTAATCAAGCTCTAGAACCCTACGTGACATTCAGGGGGGAATCAATTATTAGGTGAAAGGTAATGAAGAAATAGATTGAAGTTTTTGTCATTTTAGGATTTTAAGTAAAGCAACATCGAAACCTTGGGTAAGTAAAGCTCCTTCAGAACCCCAAGCAAGTAAAGCAATGTGAAAAACCCAAGTAAGTAAAGCAACATGGAAAACTCGATTAAGAAAGCTCTAGAACCCTGTGGAACATTTAGGAGGACGTCAATTTTCAGGTGAAAGGTAATGAAGAAATAGATTGAAGTTTTTACCATTTTTGGATTTTAAGTAAAGCAACATCAAAAGTATGGGCAAGTAAAGCTCTTTCGAAACCCTGAGCAAGTTAAGCAACATGAAAAACCTGAGTAAGCAAGCTCTATAACTATGCGTGACGTTCAAGAGGGCATCAATTTTTAGGTGAAAGGTAATGAAGAAATAGATTGAAGTTTTTTCCATTTTTGGATTTTAAGTAAAGTAGCATCAAAACCCTAGGCAAGTAAAGCTCCTTCAGAACCCCGAGCAAGTAAAGCAATGTGAAAAACTAGAGTAAGTAAAGCAGTGTGAAAACCCTGAGTAAGCAAGCTTTAAAACCCTATGTGACATTCATGAGGACATCAATTTTTTGGTGAAAGAGAATGAAGAAATAGATTGAAGTTTTTGAAATAGATTGGGTTTTGTTTTATTACATAATTTTGTTGATTTGTTGATATTTATTATCATTATTGAAATATCTCTTTATAGCTATTTTGCATTTGATTTAATTAATGTGTTATTTTATGGCGAGGCTTTTACTTGATTGTTTGAATGTTGGTTTTATGAATATCACGATGTGAAAATTGTACCCCTATTGCTTGTATGGGGGAGAAGAAATAGCTTGGAATATAGCTAGAGGGTATGATGAGCCAACTTTCGAGGTCAAGTATTGAGCTATCTTTTTGCCCACCAGATGTGGTGGTTTCATACAGGATTTAACTAAAGAACTTGTTATCCTACTTTGGAAGGTCTAACTATGATTATTTCTTGGGTGGTCTAAGGAAGTTATTTGCAAATCACAATGATTGCTTGGTTATAATAACATTGATATTGCTCTATTCTGATAAAAGTTGATGTTATTGCTCAACATTTCTTGGTATTGTTCTGTAGTTCTATCATGATTTGGTACTTTTGCACCTTGTATATTGACCGTGGGATGACACATAATTTGTTCTATATGATCTTACAAAAGATTTATACTTGTACACATGTTTTTTCAGAGGTTTTGGCATCAGTATTTTGTGATATTGGTTGGTTTGTGGTAGATGGGGGTTGTCCGTATTGGACAGTATTGGTCAATGATACTCAGTGTTTCTCAGTATAGCTTGGTCAATATAATATCACAATAGAACAATATGATTGTTGTACATGCTACCTATCAAAGTTATACAATGACAAAATGTCTTTGGGATTCAATTGGTTGTGGCAGTTTTGGATGACAATTTAGTGAGACACTATGTGATATACCTAAAGGAAAATGATATTAACTATTGATTTAAGCACCTTATTATTTATAAGATAATCAAATTCACAATGGTAAAATATGTTAATAAATAAAAACTTGTTTAAGAGAAAGCATTGAGAATAGTTTAATTGACATAAAGACATAATTAAAATTAAGGGATTTTGAAACATAATTGAAAAGTGTTATTGTATTATGATTGGCTGAAGTTACAATAGTAATAATATGTTATGTTATTTATAAGTGTGTGGTTCATCAAATCTCATGTCATTTAGCACATTGATAATGATGCTTTTATACGGGGGAGTATGTAATACCCACTTTGTTAAACCTTTGTGTCGTGTTGTCGATGGGGGTTGCTTGTCATGTTGATCCTTTAGATGCATAAGAATTCAAAGGTTTTTCCCTCTCTTACTTTGAAAGTTTTATTTGTTAGAATACAATTAAAACAATCATCATTTTTTTTTTAAAATTTAAATCATACTCCAATAAATATTTAAATTCACATAAATAACGAGAAATTTTATAATGCATTTTATTGGCAACTTGTGCCTAGCATCTCTAGGAAGGCTAGAGGAGTTATTTGTTAGGTCCTAGGCTAGGGTAGATGCATGTGTTTGTGGAGTGCAAATTTGAATAATTTAAGATAAGTTATTGTTGAGTGTAAAAGACCTTTCAAATTTGTACTAAGTGGATGACTTGGACAAGTAAGCCTGCATGGGCTTGTAAGACATCATGTGACTCTTGTAAGAAAAGTACCCTCCCATTTATTGGGATGGGTGAAAAAAATCCTCAGGATATGAAATTTAGACTTTATTTTATTCCCACACTTAGTCTTGTTTTGGGAGTTCTTGGGGTGCATTTTAGTGGAGGGAGAGTTGGAAGTGGAGAAGGAAAAGCTTGGATGAGTTGGGGGAAACAAGGAGATTGGAGAGCTTGAGGGAAGGAGGATGAAACCTTATGGAGCTTGTGAGTTTGATGTATGCATTGACAATAGAGGAGATGAGGTTGGCACATCTTGTAAAGAAGAAAGAGTTAGTTAAGTCAATAATGACAATGTGAAATTAGAATTTGTGATTTTTTGTGTGCTTGAACTCTCTCTCTTCTCCTTTCTCTTTATCTCTTGCTTTTGATAAAATATAATAGAGTTATAACATAGTATCAAAAGATAATCTTCTAATGTTAAGATATGAAATTGATGTTTTGTTCTCTTCTCTCTTAGTTTGTCTTTTACATATGAACAAAGATTGTCTTGATTAAAACACGGTTAGTGTTGAAAGCCAGTAAACTCATTATATCTCTTCCTCTTAGGTGGCTTCTTGGATATATAAAATAACAAAGGGATTGTTGCTATAATGCTTAAGACATGAGTTGTTGATATTTTGGTTTAATGATAGTTATTTAAGAAGTGAATATTATTCTTTCCTTTATAAAATGAAAATTATTCATTTGAGTTGTTTAGTTTCTTGTTGAAAATTATTTATAAGATGAAATTAAAAGTTGTATGTAAGAGTCATTTATTTGAGATTGTATGATAAATGATTGGAAATAATATATTTCTCCTGTTTCTATTCCACTCTTTCTTGTATTTTTCCTCCTAAAATTAGAAAGAGCTTGAATATGAAAATTGTTAATTACAAAATCATAAAATAAAATAAAAATACTTCTTGTATAAGACAATGAAAATATGAATCCCATTATCCCTTTTAATACCTCTCTTTAGGTTTAAGAAAATAAAAGTAAAATGATAATAAAATTGATAATAAAAATAGGGTTATCTAGAGTTTGTATAAATTCAAATCAAATTGTGAAGTGTATTAGGTTGAACTTTCAATAGAAAATGAGTTATAATTAAATTTTTATTAATTTTTTTTTGGAATATGTTAAACTTATAAATATATTCATTTTCCTATATCTTCAATAATATGTAAATCACTATTTTAGAAATAAATTAATATATAAAATTATAGTAATACAAATAATGTCACTTGTGTGTGTGTGTGTGTGTGTGTGTGTGTGTGTGTGTGTGTGTGTGTGTGTGTGTGTTTGTGTATGTATATGTATGTGTGTCTGTGTTTGTGTGTGTGTGTGTGTGTAAGTAGATCCCATACCTCTCAAGAGATCAAACAAGTGATCAGATCAAAATAATTTTTCTCGGCCAAAGGTCTCATCTGCAGATTCGTGGATTACTATTCAAAACTTCAAGAGCTGCACACTTGGATCTTGAAGCATTGGCATCCCCTCTTAATATGTACTCTTGATATTTACCCTTATGCAAAAACTTTCTTTATTATTGTCTTTCGTAATATTGAAGACAAACAAGAGATTCAAAATATTTTTTGGTGTTTGAATCACCACCCCCTGATCATCACCATGGTCCCTTACCTTCAACCCCATCATAGAACCACTCAATGTTAAACCCATTTGGGTTCGTCTGCCTCATCTTCCTCTTTAGTTTTGAACTGAATCCAATCTAAAGGCTATTGGTAATTCACTGAGTTATTACCTGCAAATGCATCCAGACACTGATCATTTTTATCACACTACTTTTGCTATAATTTTGGTGAACATCAACAGCTCCAAGTATTTCCCTGAAAATATCATTTTACAAGTTAGGGACCGCTCTTGGTCCCAACCCTTGGATTATGAATGTTTACTATTTCGTTATCGTAATTATTTTAATATAGGCCACTTAACCAAAAACTGTAGTTCCCTCAGGAAAAAAAAGAAGGAATCCTCTTGGTGGAAAGACTACAACCTTGACCTTCTGTAGGTGGATGCTGAAGAAGATTCAAATGGTTCTAATAGCGATTCTATGTCACCTTTGGAAGATCATAAACACTTTATTCCAAATGAGGACCTTAAAAATCCTCCTCAATCTGAAGATGTTCTGTTGAAAGACCTAATCTCATCAAGGAAAGCCACAAACATTATAGTCCCATCTGCACCAATCTCCTTCGATAAAAACCCAGTTATGGAATTATCTAGGCCAGAAACATTTGAAGACCCAACAATGGAAGACAAATCCCAACCTTGTGTTGTTGTAAAAGATAAGGAAGGATGGACAAAGATTTATAAAAATAAAAAAGGTACTAAAGCAGTGTTACAACTATCTTGTATGACCCTTTGCTTAGGGGTAATCCAGGTAGAAACTCCTGGCTCAGAGGAACTCAGAATAGAACCACAAAAGATAGTTGTTAAACCACTATCTATTTTATCTTGTTAGTTGTATTTGGCATGTTATTGTTATGTTTGCCCCATTGTTGCTGGTAGAGGCATACTTTTTGTGCGTAAACGATTCATATTTCTCTCCTTTGTATTAAGTTTTGGGATCTTCAAAACCTATAACCTTTATGCTATCAAATAAAAAAACATATAGTAAAAAAATAAAATAAAATAAAATAAAAATTATAAATAAATAAAATATTAATGCAGTGGGTCGACCAAGTTGCCGCCCACCCACCTTCATATAAGAGTGGGGATCACGATACAATCCACTGCCCCAAATCCTAGTTAAGGGGAGGGGCAATAGTTGTGCAACTTACCCCAACACATGTATGGAGAGGTGGAGGTGAGTGACAACTATGCAGTCGGTCGCCCACCCCATGGTGGAGGGGGCGACGACTGCACAAGTCACCACTTTTTTTTATATTTATATATATATATATATATATACATATAAAATTGTCGTTATATTATTTAAAATAAAACAAAGTATATATAACATTTATATATACACATGTATATATATTATATAAAATAAAAAATAAATAAAATAAATAAGTAAAAAGAATATATATATATATATATATATATATATATATATATATATACCTTCGAATTTGAATATATATACATACGTACATACATATATTCATACAATCATATTTTTCTTCCAATTAGATTAAGTTTAATCTTATTAGGTTGTCTTCTTGAAGCTCCATCTCCAAACCTACCCAAAAAATATATAAAGATGATTTTTTTTAAATCAAGGGTTGACTTTTATTATGCCTATAAATAGAATTAGGGCATAAAAGTTGGAAACCCTAAAATTATTAGTGAAAATTTACCCAAATCTTGTGGTGGGGATTCAATCCTACCACCACTTAAATTAAATAGGAATTTTATGTTTTTAATTTAATAAATTAATTAACAACTAGTCTACTCCATTAAGTCAAATTGTAATTTAAATTTCTCTAAAAACTTACCCTTTAACCAAGTTAAAAATTGATTAATCGTTTGATATTTCTTCAGAATTGTCTTGGACTTGTTATACATTAAAGTAATCAAATTTTGGCATATAAATTTTGAAAAGAGAATCAAATAATTTATTATAAATGTTTTTTAATTTAGTGAAACTTTTTCAGAATCAGTCAATATTAAATATCTAAACTAGGAGTTTGTCAAAACTTAGCTTTGAATATAATTTCTTTAATTTGTGGAATTATCTAAGAACTGTTAAATAATTTTTTAAACCTCTTTACTAGCAATCCTTTGAGACCATTTCTGGAGGCACATCGCATAAGTAAAACTTACTCTTGTTTCTACTTTTGAAGTTGATTTGAAATAGATGTAGTTAAAATACATAGGAATGGTATTTTTCAATTTTGAAAGTTGCAAATAAATTATAATAAATTTAAATTATCATTGAAAAAATAAAAAAAAATATTGTTAGATATACTATTTTTCCCAAAGTGATTGTGTAACCATTTATTTTAGAAATTTGAAGCAATTTAGTAGTCAAAGTCACTATAGAATGGTAGACTAAATCATTATCTTTCTCATAATAAAAATATTTTGTTACCTTAAATGTAATATTTATAGTTTAGATAATTGATTTCCATACAAATACAAATTTATCATCTTATGTTGGATTTAAACCAGAGATACTTTTGTCCCTGATTTTTTAGTGCAAAATTTAGTACATTTTGTCTCATTTGAAAAGGTTTTTTCTTTGATAGTTGTTACCTTTTGACATTTATTTTTAGATTATGACTACCCTACACTATCTTGTACCTTTTATATGCTTGTTACCTTAGTTTATATTTTGGCCCACAAGTACTTGTGTACATGTATGGCTTTGGTTGCCATTCAGTAGACTTGCGATGGGGCTTACTTGAATTTGTTTTGGAATGTACCCTTGGTATGAGTTTTGGTATTCACACTTAATCCTAGATTTGTGTATGTGCATACTTACCATAAGTATGGAGATATTTGTAATTTTTGGTAGTCCCTGATGCACTTGGACCAACTAGTGGTCGTAGTGTTACCCACAAAGGATAAAAATGTTATGCTTAGTCATGTGACTATTGGTGAAGGCCAGGAACCTTCACGCTAAATCTAACACTCATTTAGGAATGGGTGAACTACAATAGTCCTAATTTTACATGTACATCATAGATATATAGGCAATTTGGGGAGTGGGTACGGGCTTAACACACTAACCCTTAGGACACCCCTTTGTATGAGTGTTATCAACTAACTTGAGGATGTTCATGGAGAACATGCTTAGCTAACTAACCTTTAGGATGCCCTCCTAGTATGGGAAATAAACAACTAATTTTAGTATGTTCTTAGAATACGTATTTAAACATATAACCCTTAGAGCACTTGCTTTAGCGTGAATCTTAAAGCGCTCTCCCTCACGTAAGTGGTTCTTACTAGTTCCAACCATGTGGTTTATTAGTTGATTAGTTATTGCGGGATAGTGACATTCACTGATTATTGGGATTTGAGCTTGTTCTTTCTATTTTAACCTTGGATACCATTAGAGACTCATTCGGGAGATGAAGTTTATATGAATAGCACAAGTCATAGATTATTGAGGCTTTGACCTTGTTAGAACAAGAGTATAGGTTCTTTGTCATGCTTGAATTTATTTTGTGTCATCGTGTGGGAGTGTTTGGATAAGCACAGACACCTTGTGGTGTTTGTAGTTTAGAAATATTGTGTTTTGAATATGTTGTTCTTTTGTATAGGTGATAAGAGCTTAATAGCTCGTTTGAGTGACATATTAGATCCCTTGTTGGCTTAGATTGCTAACCCCTTCGGTGATAATGTCTCATGGAGAAGGCCATCACAAGTGAAATGAGAACTACATCAAATCCCGATTCCATGTAGTGGATATGTAGGTTGCCCAAATTGTGGTGGGAACATCAAGTCTAGGTTAGAAGACTAGGTTAGGTGGTTGTTGTTGTCTTCCATGTTTGGTTTACGTGTTGTTGTTTGAGTTAACTTAATATGTTATATTAGTTAAATAAAATTTATGTTTGATAATTGAGTGGTTGTTGTCAACCCCTTTTACTTTAAATTTAGTTGTTGTCTTTGTCTTGTGTGCCTTGAGAGTAGAGTTTTGTAGTGTTAGACAAGATTTTTCCTTAGTAAGCCTTAAAGTGGTAACCCTGTGTTAAGTGTTTGTTGTTCTAGATCACTATGTTTCCTTTGAAGTGTGTTGATTGGGTTATGTGTGAAAATTTTTATGATCCTTTAAATTAATAGATTATAATTAAGTGAGACCTCTTATTCATGACATTACGTTAATGTGACTAGTCCCTCTTAGTTGAGTAAACAACTTTTTAAACCACCTTGACCACAACCTCACTCTTTTGTGTTGCATTTTATTTTCTAAGGAAGCATTGTGGTGGAAAATAATTGAGTTAAATAAATTACATAATTCTTTGTATAATTATGTGTGTCACACTCCTTTGATAACGTTTTAAAAATTACATAACAATTTAACCTCTAAGCAATTAAAATTAATAAGTAAGCATTATTGGATTAAATTGATTTTTTTTTAAAATTATATAGGTTTTTGACTTTTTTTTGGGCATGACACTATGTAGAGCTCGTAGGCACTTAAGATCTTTAATTTGCCTTATAATTTCTTAAAATGCCTTTCAACTTTTAATCTATCGTGGCGATGTGTCATCATCATGTAGTCTTAAAGTCTTGAAGGTCACAGAGTGTCTCCAAGGTTCCAAATGATTTATGTGAAGTTTGTGGATACATCATATTATCGCCTCTACTTTATATCATGTCATGTCCTCACTCATCCACACCTTTTCCCTATAGTTATTGAGTAAAGTCATAATCATTTTTTAAAAACATTAATAAAACACAAATTAATTTTAATAAAATCTATGACTTAAAGAACACATGATAGTCATCTCAGGGCCATGGGGTCACATAAGTACAAAGTGTTTCTTTTGTTCTTGAGGTGGAACTAGTGGTTCCGTTGAAATTTTCAATTCACTTTATCCTTACATGCGTTCACTTGTTCCTACACATATCACAAACAACATTGTGATCATATTTTAAAAGTAAATAATGTGCTCATAACTTTAAATAAAACTTGCAATATCAAAAGCAAACATGTGACGACTAAAATGTAATCACGGAGTCGCAACATCATGGAGATTTCAAAACACAACTTAAAACTTTGAAACAAGAGACCTATATGGATGCATTATTGCATTCATTTTGTTTTAGATTATGATTGCAGTTGTTAGTCATGATGATGTCTATGTGGCATGGCATAAAATAAAAGTGTGACATTGGATCTTGTGATTCATTTAACATTTTGCAAGATTATTGTGTAGAAAATTAATTAAATCAAAACCTAAACTAATTCACATCATGAATTGAACTTTGAATAAATTGTGAAGACAAAATTTACTTCCCAAAAATTAAGATAAAAGAAGAATTTTGCAAATAAAATTTATATCTCAATTTAGGACAAAAGGAGTTTCTACTTATAAAAAAGTGGGGGTGTGTTGGTCATAGTAAATGACGATTTTGTAGGGTGAAACTCTGTTCAGTATTTAGAACTCAAAATTTATGATTTTTTAATAAAAACCAACTAATTATGCAAGGAAAAAATATAACTCTGACAAATATTTGATTGTTAGTCTCATATTTCATTACACAACATACTAGGTTTATTACAGCTTAAAGAGTCACAATGTGTGCGGAGTGATTCATTGACCCTATTTTGGAGATTTTGATATGGTGTAACACAGATCATCTAATCATGAGTTTCTCTTGGATATTATTTTATTTTAAGGAAATGGCTTGGGGGGATGGGGTTATAGAGTGTAGATTGGGTATTACACTACTGTCAGTTAGGTGTTATAGCCTAAACATAGTTAAATTTAGCTTCACTCTATGCCTTGCCCAATTTTTAGTCGATAGAGATTTCCCTGAATCATCCCTTTTGGAAGGAAACTTTTTAATTTTCTTTGAAGGTTTCATATTGTCCTCTTTTTCATTTTTTTAATATTTTTTGTGTTTTATTAAAAGGGTTGGGAATCAATATAGCGAAGGTGTAAGAATAATAAAAAAATTTAAGGCTCAAATGATCTTCCTTTACTTTCTCATATTTCTTCAAGGTAATAGTTAATGTGAAATTGTGCAATCATTTCTCTTTTCAATATACAAACTTTTCTTAATTTATGTGATAACTCTAAAATGAATATTCAATTCTTTAATGAAAACATAACTAGATCAAACATGAGGTTGGTATTCATCCAAAAGTTCACTTCTTTTCTTGGGTTTTTAAAAAAATTCACAGTGATTCCATTTATTTGGTAAGCTTAGTGTGACCATAATATTCATGAAAAATGCCTAAAAGAGTGGTCACGTGGCAAAAATAGTGAAAGTCTGCAAGTGACAAATCTTACATGAGGATGGGTGTGGAAAAGAGTGTTGTCAGTTTCTCTTCTTCAACCTTTCAACTAGGTTTATTGAACTATCATCTAATCAAAACAACTTATTTTTAGAAAACAAGATTGTAAAGAACTCAACTATGAAAGCAAAACAAAAAAACAAACTAATCTAACTATTGTAAACCTAAACTAAGCTAAACTAACAACTCATAATCAAGGTGAGGGGATGGGTTTGGAAACTTTGTTCGAAAGATTTCCCATTCATCAGGGAAAGAAAGTACTCCCTATTTATAATTTTCACACTTGTAGGAACATCTTTGTATTTTTAAAATAGTACAATCCATTCCCTCTTTTCAAATTCAAAACAATTCATATGCTTACATTCAACATGGTGATTCTCCTAAACAATAAAATCAAAATAAACATTAGGTTTAGATGAAATTATTGTAAAATCTGACCAAGCATAACATGAGACTCATCTGTGATGATGATATTTGGGACCTCCTCTTGATCTGGATCTACTATGAAATTATTCTCTCCTTTTACACTTATTGCACGCGTTCATGGTGTTCTTTGGGATCTAAAATTTAATCATCAAAATTGGTAGAACTTGCAAATTTTGTTATTCAACATTATTTAAAACATACTCTTATATTTTAGGACTCAATAAACTACCTTGCAAAAAAATTGCTAGACACGTTCTGTGTTAAAAATAGATTTTCCTTGTTCTTTTATGATTCATGTGGTGCATGAGTTTCTTCTGCATCATCTTCGAAGTTGGAATAATTTCAAAAAACATTCTTGTGCAACACATTGATTTGTTTTCACGATGAGATGTGGTTTGTTTAACAACTGAGTTTGTGGATAACTGAATAGACTCGATGTGAACAAAACTATGATCTAAATGGGCGATCATAGGAAAATTCAAAGTTTGTTGATCTTGGGAATTATCTCTTATGACATTCTTAGAAGGAGGATAAATTATCTCATGGGGAGGGTTTATTTCCTAAGAAAAAAAATTGCTTATCCACTTGGATGACTTCTTCAAAAGCCAATGCCAATATGTTTGCAATGAATGTTCTTACAAACATGGAAATAATTAGATCTAAAGCATTTATGTATATAACTAGAATGACTATCTCATGGGGTCTATGGCCAATCAAAATACTACTACAGATTATTTTAAATCTCAAGTTGAAATCCCTTATTGGCTTATTTGGTTCTCTTTTAAGCACGACTAATTGATTATACAAAGCAAAATGATTGTAATATAAATGCTTATTGTAAATCTTACCAACAACTTATTGAACCGAGTTTCAAACTTAGAAACTGGTCATAAGAAACATTCTCTAAAGTAAAGGGAAACATCCTACAAGTTACATCCTCATATTAAACATACATGACTCTTAGGGTGTTTTTGTAAATACAAATATAATCTTTAATGATTATATTAATTTAGAATTTGGGGAGGAACTCGAGAGCATATTTTGAGAAAACATGTTAAACTCTGAAGATTTCTATAGCGGTTTCAACAAGCAAAGCCATTTGTTCTCTTTAATTTTCTGAATTTTATAATTTTTATGGTTTTTTTAATATTTTGTTGATTCTATCAAAAAATGTCATGGCCCTCTTTCTAATGCCAACTTTATTTTGATGTGTGTTTTAAGCACACATTAGAAGATGGTGATGCATAAAGGATAGGGTTATAAGGTGTTTAGCCACAAAGCAAGTATTTCAAGCTCAATTGCCTTATTTTAAGCACAAAGTTGGATTTTGGTCCTTATTCTTGAAACGAGGATGTGTTCTTTGGGGCCCTCCTTCAAGGGATAGCTTTTTGTAGATGTGCAATTGTTGCATATGCTCTAGCAAACAAAGGGGATAGCCCCTTTGATTTTGGAATTTGAAGAATTGGACCCAAGACATGAGTTGTAGGTTGTGATTTTCAAATAGAATCTTTGATGAAATAACAACATATGACCTAAACCTATCGAGGGAGGTTCTACCAATGTTCATCCACGTATTCAAACAACACCCACTAATAAACAGCATATAGAAAATATAGATATTTACAATGATGTTATTTTACAATAATTGCATCTAATAAATAAAACATAAAAAATGAGGGAATGGTAGGCCTAAAAAAA
The DNA here is from genome assembly GCA_037957365.1 of Torreya grandis. Classification (NCBI taxonomy): domain Eukaryota; kingdom Viridiplantae; phylum Streptophyta; class Pinopsida; order Cupressales; family Taxaceae; genus Torreya; species Torreya grandis. The sequence goes on from JARHVA010000952.1 coordinate 417,968, forward strand.
AAATTAGATCACCAATTTTCTATCTTTTGATAAAACAAGCATTCAATGTGATCTACTACAAAATAAATTAATATTTACTAAATTTAGTATTTCCTCAGATTTAAATACACACAGTTCTAGATTCTTAAGAATAACTTATGAAAAAATGTTAGAAACATAACTCAATAAGATAATTTATTATAGAAAATAACATAACACGTCCATCCACAATAATTTAACAAATGTAGTTGTTTAGCCACAAAAATAGTTATAATAACATACACTCAATCCAACCAAGCATAACATACACTCATAACAAAGCATATATATCACAATAATCAAAACTTTAAGCTAAAGAAACACAAAATATTAATCTAAGTGCGAAACGAAAAATACAATCACAAAACATCCATGGTGATTTCTTAAGCTTCCTAATTGTCTTTCCATCTTCCTAATTAAAAATGTGGCCAACACAAAAGTATTTATGATAACAACTACATCTTGATAGTGTTGGATTGTGAACATGCTTATTAAAAATACAATAATTCCTACTTCCTACATAATTAGATCATTACTTTGAGGTAAATGAGACCTAAATTCCACTTTCAAGTCCCTTAGAATTATCACTTGCATAAAATTAGACATTTCAAAAGATTTCAAAGTGCCATTTGAAGCTTCAGCTGACCATTTGCTTATCTTTGTAGGTTGCACGCAACACTGAAGTGAAGCTCAATTTTTATAACCACTTGCGCATGGTTCAACGAGGGACCTTCAAAATATTAAGTGACTACAATGGATTTCTCAACACTTTTCACTACATGTGTAACAAAATCCACAAAATGTTAGATTTTTCTTATTGTTCATTGTTGCCACTTCTCCTTTGAATGCAAATGTGAAATTATTAGAGATCATTGTGAATTAATATTTAAAATTCACTTATTTAATTTGTTTTATTATAGCTTTAATGATATGTGCATCTGTGACTTTTGTGACATATTATAATCTCAAGTTTCCATGTGTCATCATCACATAGTCTTGGAGTCACAGAGACCATGGAGTCACAATATTCATTTTTGATATTCACTTCTTTGTAGAGGCAGTGAATGCATTAGATCTTTTAAATCGCCTTATATTTGCTCAGGGTCGAATGCATTTTAACTTTAAATCTATCATCATCATGCAGTCTCAGAGTCATGTAGCTCACAAAATGTCTCCCATGTTCTAAATGATTTATGTGAACTATGTGGATCCATTAGATTATTGTCTCCACTTTATATCATTTCACGTCCACACACACCCACATCTTTTCCCTACACCTAATGAATAAATATGTCACATATATTCAAAAAATATTAGTAAAACACACATTATTTTTAATGAAATCTACAACATCAGAAGGGAACACATGTCAATCACCATAAGGCCATGGGGTCACAGAGATCACACAATGTTTCTTTTGTTATTGAGGTGGCCTCAATGCACTGTGCAGATTTATTGAAACTTTAAACTCGCTTTAGATTTACATACGTCCACTTGCTCCTGCACTTATCACACAAAACACAATGATCATATTTTAAAAATAAATAATGCGTTTATAACTTAGCAACAATAATTACTAATTCGCTAATAAGTACGATTTTTTAATGGTCTCATTTAACAATGATATTTACTGACAGCGTATAACCAATGATTTAATGCTAGCTATTCAAATTTCTCAAGATGTTGAGAATACAGACATATAAAAAGCATAATTTATCCTATATGAATTGAGTTCAATAACTGCATTTCTAATAACGAAACTAGCCCAAAACCTTACATGACTTTGAAATGAAATATACAAATTGTGACAACCTCATAACACAATGCCATATAAGGGCTTCATCTAAGTTACATACATATATATATATATATATATATATATATATATATACACTAAAAAAAAACCAACAACACACTATTTAATTTTGAAGGATGACAAATTCCCAACAACAAATAATATTCTTATATAGATCTAGGCCCTTCAAGAGTCAGCGCATTAATCTCATATTGCATAATGTAAACATTCTTTTAATATTTCAGGAACAAAAATTTCACTTTTCTACTTTCAATAAAATATTCTTTTCCACATAATTAAATATGATTGGGAATACCTATGCCTATCACTTCACAGAAAAATATATTATTTTTAAATAATCTAAGAATGTTTTCTTTTCATAAAGAAATGCAATACAAGTAAGAGTTCAAACTGCTTTTTCAAAATATGTATTACATTTATACTCAAAAGATGCAACAAGATTATACAAGCATTCCAGGTATGCAATCCCTCTTTTAACACAACTTAAAGAAACATTCACAATAACATTTCAATTACACTTCAAGTACAAAATTCCATCATTTATACACAGAGTAACATTTCATTATTTGTAAATAAATAGAGTCAAATTTCCATGTTAAAAATAACATTCATCCTTCACCTAGTAAGCAATATTACCCATAACTGCAAATTCATTTTTTTCAACTGCAACAATGGTGGAAAAGGGAATGCTCACCTCTCAACAATGTGATGTTATTAGGGATTCAGGATCTCATCAATCCCTTAGCTTAAGGGGAATCCTTAATGACCCAAAATAAAATCAAGGATGCCTAATGACCTAGACAGAGTTAAAAATAACTAAATGTAGACATCGAGCTTAAATTTTGGCAAACACATTCACACAACAAACCAAGCATAAACACAAATCCAAAGAGTAGCCTAGTAATTTATGAGATGTACTCTTTGCATTCAATAATTCATAAATTTTAAGATGTTATCTTTCACAACACCAAATCCTAGGGGAACTAGCATGCAGCCCCAATGAGGCCCTAAGTTCCACCTATTCCTTTCCACATCCTTAAGTACAAGACATGAATTTACAATTTGACATCCAATTTCCTCATACATCCCATTTCCTCACATATTTTCAACACAACATTTCACCCAAATTTTAACCCATTATTTGACACATTTTTCCAAATGTTGTAAACACTAAAGCAACAAAATTTTGCACACTTTACCACATGATGATAGTACAAATCCTATCTGAAACACTTTTGCATTGTCTGTCTCTTTCTTGCCCCATACTCTTGCAATTCTTCAATCTTTTTCATTTCTATTCCCGTGTGTTGTAATTAACACCCATGAATAATGAAGAAGTGCAAATAGAAGAATGCAATTTATAAGGGTGAGTGGGTGGTTGCATATGTAGCCTTCCATGAAAGGATACGTGTCTCCTCCATAACATGCAACCCAACCATTTTTCAATTCGCTTAGAAGGCTCCAAACTTAGGTAGATGAGAGCCCCCAAGGCATGCAAGCCAACACTGGTAACTTTGGACAGTTAAAATATATTTTTGAGAGTTTTACATAGTTTTAAAAATTCATTCCAAGTCCATATGGGTTCCAAGGTCTTTGGAATGGGGTTAACTTCACACATGGCTAGGTGGGTATAAAATGTTTAATTAAGACATTAGACGACCCACTAATATGTAGTTAGTAATTCATAACAAAATGCCACAAGGCACTAAGTAAGTCACACACACGACAGAAGTCAGGTTAACAACATATATGCTAAGCATCTGGTCCAATGTCACGTCTAGGATATGAACGGGTCATTGGGTTCATAGCCAATCCCCCTTGTCCCCCATTTTGTCATTAAAAAACCTATCACTTATACACTCATTACACCCATTAGAACGTTCACACAATATAAAATATGACAAAATAAGAATGAAATAAATGCATTTACCATGTGACCATACCAATTGGTGAGCCTTATTGCGGTCACATAATCAAGGATATCTGTATTATAAATTTTTCCCAAGAAGAGAACCAACAAAAACCCCAACATTGTTGTGATCCAAGAATATGACTCGTATTAGAGAAAACCCTTTGTTGGAGGGCTGCTATTTTTTAAAGCAAGGTCTTCAACAAGATATGATGAAGGAAACCCAACATGCAGCCCTTAGGGCCCCAAGATTTTCCTTGCATTCATGGATTATTCAACAAGGTCTTCAATAAGATAAGGGAAGCTAACAGGGAGCTCATTGGACCCCAAGCTCCTCAAAGGTATAAAGGAAGGGAAGCCAACATGCAGCCCGAGGCTTCCAAGTCTCTCCTTCAAAGCAAATGAAAATAGGAATACAAATCGTAGTAAGAACACCCTCTACTAGGGGCAACATTTGTTTTACTTGTGACTTCATTTGTTGTTTGCTCCATTCGCTATGCGATCATATGGAAACTTCTCAAGCAAAAAAAGTCCTTTACTTGGAGAAAGGTTCGAGCCTGAGGTATTGACAATAAGCATATTGATTTTTACAAACGCACGAGAAGAGCCAGTGACAGGGCCCATAACCCCTTTGCTCTTTTCCGGCTCCAAGGAGAACTAGCACAACCCTATTTGCCCCGAGTTACTCCTAGGTGTCACAATAATACATCTCATATCAACGTTCATACATGTTGTTAGAGTAATGACCAATAACACGTGGATGTGACATTGCAATCTACCATGAAAGATCGCATTAATAATTTAGAGCTAACTCAAACAATCATATGGTTAGCCAGTACAAATATAAACAACACATATAAGATAACTCATATCATGTTTCATATTCAAAGATGCATAAATAATAACCACGTATGCTAATCATAGTACATCCAAATAGATCATGACTAATCATCAATATATCTCAATATCAGAAACTATGACTATATCTCACATCATATCACATCAAGCGGAAGAGAAACAAAAAGAAATACAAAGAGGGCTATTAATTCATAAAATCACAAATGCCTAGAGGGCTTCTATTCTTTTTTCTTTGACTGGATTGCAATCCAAATGTTATCCAGTTCTATTTTGTTTGCATTCAAGAGTCAAATTTTATCAGGTTTCTAGTTATAATCTGAATGTTATGAGAAATTGATAAGCAATCCTTTTCAAGTATGTTAAAGCATGAGCTCCCCAATAGAGTTAGAAAACGGAAAATTCAAACTTTTGTTGCTCAACCATAAAAAATAATTTTAATCTTATCAATGGCGAGGATATAGCTTGCATAAAAATTCTTGTCCGAAAAAGGTACAGATTGCATAACATATAAGGTAAAACATTAGTGCCAATTTGGCAATAGTTTTCTTCCTTCACAATTTTAGCATTGCCAATTTTTAAGTTCTAAAACTCAGAACAATGTTAATTTAGATTATTATGTCATTCATCTGTGAATATAAGCATACTATTGAGTATATATTATAAAAATATATACAGAATAATTCAATACAGCTAAAACTATGTAGTCGATTTTAACTTCTTGGTAATGCTTGCAACATACTTCCCCTGGTAGAATGCTTGTTCTAGCTCCAGTTTAGTTGGGTGACGTGAACCATCTCCAGCATAAGTTCCAGCACCAAAGGCAGAACCACCTTTCACTTCATTTATTTCAAACATGTCAGCTCCAAAAGTGTATCCCAGAGGGACAAAAATGATCCCATGATGAGCCAACTGTGTAATGGCTGTCAGACTGTCACCATTCCCAGCAAAGACGAAACAGATTATGTATTGCATTAATGTTTTTCGTATGCATCAAGATATCAAAGAATGTATGTATGTTAGCTGCCTTGCATTGTAAAATTTTTTTAGGGAAAAAAAAAGTTCTCAATCAAATTTTTTTTTCAGCCCTTTGTGAAATGCCTTCTACACTGTTACCATTATTTGCATCTAATTAGGAAAAGAGCAGAAAAAGCAAATAACTAGTTTATGAAGCAACATATTGTAAGCAGTTCATTACAGAGCACATACAAAAGCAAGGAAGGGTGCTTTTGACACAGATTAAGAAAGGTTGAATTGCAACATGCCACATCCATTTCATTTGTCATCAGTTTAATTTATGAAAATAGGCAATTTATAAGATAAGTGGATCACAGATAAGTTATGGCCCAACATATAAGTATGAGAACTCTATATTAACATGAGAATGAGTCTCAATAAGTTAGGAAGGAGCACCAATCAGAAGTACTATGATAAGATATGATTGGCTTCAGAAGGTCAATCGGATAGGAAAGACACAGTGAAGTCAAATGAAACATTGTGCAGGACAGTGCAGCCTCTAGTGGACCCCGAGCTAGAGGAGCCAATAAGAGGGTGTGACCTGGAAGGTAGGTTGCCAAGAACATCTAGTTTAAGATGAGTTGACATCCTCAAAACCAATTTTTTTTTGTCTTTATTGCAAGCTATTTTAGGGAAGAGTAAAGTGCTCTAGAGGAGAGCACTCGGATGCCATATTTATGATATTACCATTTGATCCCTGGAGAGGAATTGCAAATTATTGACAGTTCTGATTGATTTTTCAGGGCATTTATATCCCTACGCATACATTACCACCCCCAAGCCAGACCAAGGTATAAACTAGGAGACACAGAAGTGAACATGTTTAACTCGTCTTGGGAAAAGAATAGCCCATAGAAAGAAACAAAAAACTATATTAATCTCTGCAAACAATTAATGTAGGTCAATGGGAAGTGCAGCCAATTACAACTGCAAAAAGAAGTCTAACTCCAACAACTAAAAGACTATAATCACAAAACAAAAGATTCAAACCAGGGAATATGAATCCAAAATGGTTAAACCCTAAACAACTCAGAAAAGACAAATCCATATATTAAAAATAAGTTGATAACAACATGGAAGGAAGCCCCATTGCCAAAGAAGATAAGGCTGATGGAACCCAGGGCTGGAGATCAAAGTTGACCTTAATCCATATCAGAATGCAGCGCAGAAGTAGGTCCAACGTCCCTCAATCGCCATGTAAGAGCCATTACAAGACCTGATGACGACCATAGGAGAATGGCCTGGACTAAGGAAGAGGTCCCATGGAGGGAACTGCTGCTCTGATTTTTCCCATGCAGGAGGTCCCATAACAGTAATTGCTAGAATTGAAGGATGGACTCATGTCATAGAGATTGAATATTAAAAGTTTCTGTGTCTTGGAAAACTATCAAATCCAATATTAAACCAAAATAACTAATTGCTAGAATTGAAGGATGGGCTCATGTCATAGAGATTGAATATTAAAAGCTTCAAGTGGATCCGGAAAATTAACAAGAAATTAAAGCTATACCTAAAAACAATTGAAATTTTGCAGAACAAGTGCCGAATCACCTGATTACAAGTATTCCCTCATAATTTTAGCTTGGTGAGCATTGACACTAATGTCCAGACTCCACATGAGGGTAATTTTTTTAATCCCCTATCCAAACTTCAAATCCAAGTGCCGGCAGCAGCTAGATTACCTAGAAAAACTAGTCTGATATGAAGGAAGTATGATCCATGGTTGCACTGGCGATTTTTTAAAGCTTAATGGGATTTGTCTTACCCCCAATCAATCTGGCAGGATTTCCAACTGCTTTAGTATAAGAGGGCAGTGGAGTGACCAGTATAAAGCACGCTCCAATCTTTGCACCCTCCCCAGTGGTGATATTGCCCAGAACTTTACTACTACCACCAATGAGCACACCATCCCCATTATTTTCCGGTGCCTCCGAGGTTGACATTGTATAAGTTGGAAACAACACTCTCCCCCATCACCACCCCTGTTGCATGATCAAACAGAACACTCTTGCCAATCGTAGCCCACAAATGAATGTCCACACCACATATCTCTTACACCGTATTCTACATTGCAAGAGCAAGAGCAAGAGCAACTCTACCTTTAGCCCACAGCTTGTGGGCCACTCTGTAAGCCTCACAGGCCAGAAGCATGCAATGCATAGAGGAAACACATGTAGGGTACCTCTCTTTCACAGCCCTAATATCTCATTTATAGTGATTTTATAAATGGTTGTCTCAGAGTGATGGATGTTTTTCGAAAACTTTGCTATGGATGCAGACTCCTCAAAAAATGCAGTGGAGAAGTGAAAATCTCTATTGCACGTAATCATTTTTACTGCGTACCTCTACAATATTTTCTCAGCAGTTCTCACAAAGAAATTTATGGTATCTGCCCCTCCATAGGACAACTGCCTAAGTGGGACTAGCGACAAAATCCTACAAGGGTGCAGAGAACACCTGCCAGAAACTCTCCTAATATCCATGCCTGACAATCCTCCAGAAGTAGTTAGGATTCTAGTGATGTGTGTTTGTCTAGACATCTTGTACTGTAGGCAAGGGTGTGATTGATCCTCTCTATGCTGAAGAGTAGTCGACCTACCTCCCCTCGTGCAAGAAGAGGAAGATGGGGGTACCCTGGTAACTGCTAATGGAAGGGGATGAGGGTCTCACTTGTCCATTGCCATCTGTAGTAGCATCCAAATGGTGCTTGCAAATTATGTCACCAACCACACTGGTCAACCAAATTAAAAACATAATGCTATCATCACGGCATCAAGCTCAACAATCTCGCTAGAGGACATTTATACCGCTGTAATAAAATGCTTACTGGCCCCAATCGTATCATAGCCTCCTTGATGGATAGCCCAAAACCAAATCAAGGGAAGAAATAATATCCACAGCACATTCTAGCCCTGACTAGATCAGGCCTGAAGAATGCTCTAAAAAATATTGCAGTAGAATGCTTCTTGCACTCATCTCAAATTGATGCTTCTACTTCTGATGAGTTATTTGTGTCATAATTTTTATTTGGTCGAAGTGAACACAGTTGAGTCCACTAAGGAACCGATTAAACTAGAGCTTCTCATCATCAATAGATAATTCTGCTTTAAATATTTATGAAATTTCTTCCACGTAATGTTTTAACTCCTTTATCCTGATTTCATGTATAGGGAAACTCTTCAATCAGATTCTAAGTAGCATCTCTCGCCAAACATTAAGCTTATAACAGTTCTTCATGCCCGACATCCATGCTTCAGACTCTTGGACACTTTAGGGTTAACCTTCAAAAGCAGTTCCCTTTGCCTTGCAGAGTTGCCCATTTAAATCTTGCTTGCATGATTTTATTCTCTTGAGTCTTTTAGTAATGCATGATGAGTTTTCTGAACAGAAGTCTAAAGAGAAATGTGAAGAGGCTGCACTACCTCTTGGTCCTCTTGGTAAAGATTCCTTTGTATCCTTGAGAATGAGTGGTCTTTGCTCATTTTATTTTTGTCTACTTCTTTCGACACAGTGCAATTGTTCATGAATGTCTGAAAACCACTGAAGAAGGTTTTCACTAATTTGACACTGTTCCTATTGGAGTTGTGAAAGCCAATCGTTGTCCTGTCTGTAGCTTCAAATATGTTCTTGTAAGCCCCTCATTGTTTATCGGGTAGATGTTAATGCGCAAATATTTCTGCCTCTTAATCAGGTTCTTGCCATACCCATGGCAGTCCATAAGCAATTCCCTTCAGTTCGTTAATATGAGCATCTTGTGAATCCATCACATTGACAGCTTAGCTGCAGATTTTGGAAAGGGCCCAAATCTACCAGATTTACTTCAAAACTAGAAACAATATAGCCAGAGAAGGTTATCCAAGGTACCTTTTGCAGAAAGCAGATTCCAAATCTATGTGATCTTGGATGGAATCTGAGCCGAAAGTTTCATTCCTTGCTTACAAAATCTTGTTATGCACTATGAAATGAGAAACTGAATACTGGAAAACAAAATGATTATGTTGTCATTATTTAAACCTTATTTCATGTTAACCATTGTTTAGCGTTGCCCTTATTTAGCAACTAGTTTTGCACACAAGGCCTAAATTGAATTTCTAGGATATTTCAGAAGACTGCATGCACAGAAAACAAACCACTCAACAGAAAGCCAAAACTAGAGATAATGCTTTGTTATGCTGCTCACTTAAAAAAAAAATAACACGCTGTAATTCTTACTGCTATACTATCGCACAAAAAAGTAAGTGGCCAAAAATAAATCAAAGCTAAAAAATGAGATGCACGCTATTGAGTTTCTAGTTGCCTTGAAAAGAATATCCCAAGACATGGAATGGTAAGTGAAAACAATGAAAAAGAAAAGCTCTTAATTAACGAAGGAAACAGCTTCAGAAGGTAAAAGATTTTGAACTCACGCGGTATTTTCTTGGCCACCACCATGAAAGCCTGTACTCCAAAAGATGCCAGCAGGTTTACCAGCTAATTGCTGAGTCCTCCAGAGCTCATCTGTAGCATCGAAAAATGCTTTAAATTGTGCTGCCATCATTCCAAAGCGTGATGGAAATCCAAATATGAAACCATCTGCTTCCACCAGTTTTTCAGGGGTAATAATGGGAACTTCCTTTTTTGAAGGGGCTTTCATCTTTTCAAGCACCCTGTCTGGAAGGATTTCTGGGACCTGCAATCCTCAAGACACTACATTACAACAAAAATCCTTATTCGGCCCACCTACTCCAACATACAGAATTATGACCCGTTTTATTTGCAGTTCTGTTTAACGAAACCCTAGACCAACACAAATTTGAAGATATGTTCAGACTTCAGAGAATGGTAAATACCTACACCATGAAATTAAAAGGATATAAATGTGAACCAAATATTGGATATTAGCCAGGACTTAAACTCCTAATCGATCCAATTCTCCATCCCTTTAACACAATTAGACATAATAGTTTTTTGCTTACAAAGGATTTTGCCTCCTGCTAGTTGGATCAATTCTATACAGACACACTCAGAAAAATAAGATCAGTTCCCATAATCCACACTCCCAAACATCCTAGCAAAATTTGACTAAGCTAGCTATGAAACAAAAACCAGATCAAAGATGATCAACACATACCTTTGCGGATGCTCTGCCCGCAACAACATAGGCACCAAAATACAAAATAGCAGAATACATCTTTCCAGCTACTATTAGAAACCAGCAGGTCATTGTCTAGTGGCAGGGCAGAGCAATTCTTATGTTGAGCTGTTGAGGCTCATGGCTCAAACCCTGGCCCATTCTTATTAAACTGTCCCAATGTGAGTTCAGCTGCCAGAAAGTTTCCGGCAGAGGGGATATGCATCGGTTGCTAAGGTCGGATCCGCAGTGACAGAAGGATTGCACCTGATTGCAGGATGAATCAGTTCATCCCTATGAAGGGTACACTCCTAATAGTCTCACCTTTACCTACCTGCAATAAGGTTTGGCCTACTCAGTGGGCGTCCACTTGAATAAAATACTGCTGCCATCGAGTGCAACCACATCGTTTACTTGAAAATCAGCACAAAGGCGACGTAAAGGACAAAGGAAATTCATATCTCCAAGAGGCCGGAGACTTGAACGCAGGTTATACCACATTTGAAAAAACACAACTTTCTAATGGTAATATTTCCATGATGATTACCCGGCCCACAGGACATGCTCCCTATGGTAAAACAGTTTTAACAGATCAGCCCACACCCAGATGAGGTTGGGTGCAAGTCCCACTATAATTTTAAACTCTCTGACATGGCTCTAAGCCTATGAGCATTACCAATTTACGAAACCAAAAAATTAGGAAAAAAGAAATACTACTTACAAAAAAATCAGCCAATTAGGGAAGCTAATAACAGAGATTCTATACTAAATAAACTTAATGAATTACAATCAAAAAAACAATAATGGTTAATTAGACGTTCTTGGTTGAAATGAGTGTCAAAATTAAAGGGGAAAAAACACTCCAAGGAGGATGCATAGCCCTTAGGAAACTATAACCCAAATGAAAAATTAGATCTCAGTTTCCATTTCTTTTGCCTAATCCAATTACCCTTAACAGTGAGACTTATACAGTCCAGTGGGCCATTGTCTGGTGCATCACTGAACGTTACGGTGTCATTGATCAAATCCTCGTAACTGAATGAATCAATCAATAGGTCGAGCACGTAAATGACCTTTCAACATATTGAAAAATGTTCTCTCTATCTATTCCTACTATCTTTAAAGGAGCACAAATCCTCAATCAATCAATATGATTCAATAGGAGCACATAAATGGCCTTTTGACAGTTCAATAAATGCTCTCTCTATCTACAAGACTACAACTAGTATCTCTAAAGGCACAAAAGTGTTTGAAACGTTTAAACTAAATGGCCTTTTGACAGATCAATAAATGTTGGATACCCCTTATCTGTGCATCTTAGAATTGTTTCTACGACTCTGAAATCCTCATATCTTCCTAAAGGGAGGCCCATGCAAAGGCACAGAATGGCAACAATAATACAGCCACATTAGCACGGCTGAATACAAGATTAGGAAAATTTCAACAGAATAGAAACCATACACACACTCTGTATTACCTACCTGCCAAAGGGTGGCTTCCACCCCTTCCAATGAATTGGCACCTTTGTAAATCTCCTCTGCTATGGTCTCTACATGTCCATATAAAGAATAGTATCTGCATGCAACGACAACCCAATTCACATAATCCACTAAATAACACAAAACTCAATGAATGAAAGATTTTAATAACATTCATAAAATTGAACAGTCTATAGAACCAAGGGTTGTAACAAACTGTTCTATGTTAACACAACTCCCTAACATTAAAGTTATCCTTCTGATCATGCCAAAATTCAAACCCCTTTTCAATAACCCAAAGCAAATATATTGATTTACTTACACAATGTACAGCTTAGCAGCCATTGTGCCTGATTCTGATTACACCCAATTTTCTCAAAGAGTGAAAAAAATAAAGGCCACCGGCAATACCCAGATGAAAATTCTTTAATTTAGGAATGCAAATCTTTGGGATTACTTGATTTACATAATTTGAAGGTTTGGGTTAAGGGAACTGAAATGGGCACTATTTCTTAGGTTCAAAATTAGTAACTGTTGCTGCTTAGAAGGTTTTCTATATAGTTAATGATTTTTCATTTTAACAAGTTTACTGTGCGGAGTCGAACTCTCGGGGATTGAATATAAATAGATTTTGGGAAACTTTAATAACGTTTTTTCAGATCAAAATAGTCTATGGAATCCCAATAGATGATATAGGCTTTATTTCCTCTTTTGTGTTTTTGATGTTGACGTATGTTTTGTGACTTTAATCTTCCTCTCTGAACCCTGCAGATGACCAGCCGAATGTGGCGTCAAGTAATTTTTATTTTTTTTAATTTTTTTTGGGGCCGTTCTACTAATAGATTGGATTGAATGATTCCATCTAGTGGATGCTCAAGATTTTGGAATTATCTGATTTGATATTATGATATTCATGGGTATGTATTAATAATACAAGTTTTTATGTATGTTGGGATTGGATTGTGAGGATTTTGTGATTATTTGATTTGATGTTATAATATTGAAGGGTATCTAATCCATTAATAATATAAGTTTTAAACTCATGGATGTGCTATTGATTTGTTTGGGTTTTGGATTTTTTTGATTTGATATTATGGTAAGTTTCAAATTGGAGGATGTATGTTGGTATAGAATTGTTAGGATTTTAGATGGATGTGTGTTGATATCAAATTGTTAAAATTTTAGATTTATATGTTTCGTTGTTATTGTTTGAGGGGTATATGTTCTATTAATGATATAAATTTTGTGGAAAAAATTAATGGTAAAAGATCATATCCCTGAAAAAATATCACAATTATATATAGATAAAATTTAAGAGGATGTCACAAAATGAACACTTAAACCTGTTAAAATTATAAAATTAAATTACAAAACTAAATCATTTATGTTACAAGATTTGTAGAAATTAGCCTTATCACCTCACATGTGCTAACATAATTTTACTCTCTAATATTACTTAATGGCTCCCATCACCTCTACACATTTTTATCTTCATTTTTTCTCTCTTCTAAGGGTATTGTTGTTGGGAATGCATTGATAAGGTAGCATTTACCTTGTGGAGGGGCTACCAACCCATGCCCACCATTTCGCGGAGGGGGTCAAACACCATCACTCTCACTATGGAGGAATATACATGACAAAAGAGAGAACGTTGAAAAACTATGAGATCAACACTGGGCATTACCACAATTTCTATTTTCCGACTAGAGTCATTGCATTATAATAATCCTGAAGAACTCGGCTAACTACAAAAAGGGCATTGTTCCAATGAAAATGTATGTGTTCCCCTCCAATGCCACGTTTTCTACTTGTACTTGAATATATAAAACAATATCAATTATGGCATCAAAAAACCTATTAACAACATAAAATAATTTTCTTACTTTTTCATGATTGAATATGGTATGATTTCTATCTTTCCAAATCTCAAAGAGAATGATACATTAGAATTTATTTTAGTTTATAAGTAACAAGGGAGAATTCTCAAGAAAAAGAAAGTCGCATAGTGACTAGTCTCTATAGATTATATTAATTTAGGAATAATAAAAGAAATTGTAAAAAATGCTCTTATATGGATGAAAATGTATCTTATGTTTGACAAGTCCATACTCAACAAAAATAAGAATAGGTATTCAATATTATATTATATATTACATTATGTTGAATTTGATTAGTTTTTATAATTTATATTGAATTTTGTTTATTAAATTATCACAATTAATTTAAACATTATTTTAATTGTTCAAACATCATTACAATATATTTTATAAAATTTATCTAATTTAGATTTTATTTGAATAAATTTATTTATATTAATTTTATATAATTTCAAGTTCTAACTATTTTTAAAATATATCTTATGACCAATTGAATTTATTGAGACATTATTTATCCAACATGTAACTACTGAATGATGAAGAATTTATATATCGAGAGTAAACTAAAAATATCTTGAGAATTTCAGACATAGTTTTAAAATAAGATATTGTTATTCAAGACAATAGCATGTGGATGTGACATTTTAGATAATGAATGTCAAATCTTTAAAGTTATTTTTGTAATAGAAATGTTGTAATTATAAAGTTTTGTGATAGATATATTGATTAGATTGTAATATTTAATATTAATTTTTAATTATTATTGGTAAATATTTTTGAATTAGAATTATGAACTGGAAGATGGATATAAAAACTAACGTCTAATATTGTTATCTCATATACAAAATTCTAATTCTAATAAATTTATTTGATTATAAAAAAATCCAAACCATAAATCATATTTTTTATAAATATAAAAATAATAATAATAATAAATTAAAAGGGTTTGAAGAGAATTTATAATTTATATTTTAAAAAAAAATTACTAAACTTTGTTGTGTTCCAACAATTCTTTTGAATTCATTTGTCTTCGTTGACTTAAATTGTGGTTCTTTTAACTTTGTAACTTTGTCATATAGTTAGTCTCCATCTGTATGTGGTGGGTATTTATATAATGGTGGTTGGCCATTTAAGAGATCCCATGAGAAATGAAGATTTGTTTTGTTGACTCTGTTCCTCAAGGTTTTGATGTTAATACAATATAGTCAATGATAATATTTAAGGATTGTTATTTTGAAGTTTCATTTTCTTTTATTTAATGTTGGAAACTCTTAGTTGTTACAGGGGATTTAGAATTCGAAATTCAAAAGTTGGGGATAATGTTTATAATGCTTAAAAAAATTTAAAGTTAAATATTTATTAGAAGATTTGATTCTAAGATTAATAGTTTGTTTTTTATAATTGATGAATTGAGATCTAGTTAGAATTTTTAAAGTTTTTTGAAAGAGCAAAGAAGGAAATTATAAAGGTATCATTGAAAAGAGATTCGACTTCACATGAACTAAAAATTTTAGGTTGACTTGATCGTGGAACCTTAATATCTGACATGACACATGAGTTCAAACTCTCGTACAATGAGTAAAAGGCGAGAGCATCCCATTCTAATTATGTCGTTGGAGAATGCATGCAACTAGCAAAGAAATTGGATTTAGAACAAGAAACTCTAAAATTTGGATCCCTACATGATATTAATAGTTTAAAGAAAACGTTGAATTTAAAGATATTTTGTAGTAGATAAAAAATATTATTATGTTTGTCAGATCAAGGCCTAATAAAATGTTGTTTAAGGCTCCCGTCTCACAAAACATGAACGAAAATCAGTCCACTATCCACACATTAACAATAAACTAAATCGAAAAAGGAAAATTGAGCTAAAATTCAAGAACAAAATAAGTGTCTAACAAGGAAGTGACCAAATTATTAGGTGAGCAAGTGACCATATTCCAACTGCAAAGTTATAAAAATTTCATTTCCCAATTCTTCAATACATTGTTTGGATTATAAAAAAAATTGTTTGATACTTATTAAAACAACAATTATAACACAAAAAATACACACCCATTTCAAAAAACATGCACTATAAAAAATTAAATAGTACAAACCTATTTCTATTTCATTGCAAAAAAATTTAAAGCCCAATACATCATTTGCATTTACTTAACCCTTCAATCACCATTTTCATAAAATGTTGGTATAAGTATAATGTAAATACAGGGTAATTTCAAACAAGAAAACCCTTTCCCTGACAACTCTCAAAATTTTAAGAAAATTAGATGTAAAACAAGATGAGGTTTTCATTGTATGGTCCAAAGCGTATGATGTAGTGGAGGAGCCAATGTTCTAGGGCACTGTGTTGGAAACATGGGTGATGATTCTTGATTCTAAATCACTGTTATTATTCACATCATAACCAAAACCATAAAACATTGAAGAATGCTAATATGTTAATGCAAGGATATGTTTTCGTGTCATAGGCAAAGACACAAAGTAAATATCAATAATTTTTGCATCCACCCCAATGTGGGTTTTTTATCCAAAAAAAAATGTCATGAGGTTCTCTTCATCAAAGTGGACAATGACACTAGATTTAAAGAAACAATATTGGACCCTTTTTCTAATGTGGAAGAGGCGGTGGTTTTAGTTGCTTTTGTGTGGTTTAGATTCTACAACCTTCCATTTGTGTTATATAAATATGATAATATTATTTTGTTGATTAATTAGGTGGGCATTTTCATTAAAATGGAAAAGAATTATAGGAGAGGCAATATTGTTAGAGTTTATGTTTTGCTTGATTTGTTCAAGTCTTTTATCTTTTCTATTAAGGTTGATTTTTTTTGGAGATTTTAGACTCAATTTTTCAATTATGAAAGATTGTCATTCAGGGGTTTTCGTTATAATTGTGATAGGCACGAAGTAAATTTTTATTCTTTTCAGAGATCCGGTGGTCGTCAATAGGTTTGGAAGATCAAATGAGCCTTTATGTGGTGATTTCCTTTGATGTGGTCACAAGTTTTCTATGCCCAATGCTCTAGTTCCACTCCTCCTCCTTCATTTGAGCCTTCTCTTCTCATTGATCCTTTGACTGTTAAGGAGGTGGAAGAGATTACGAGTTTTGAGGAGGACCCAGTTTTAGATGGTATTGACTCTCTTCCAAAGGAACTAGATCGGGCGCTGGTGGAGTAGTCATCATCGTGCATTCACACTTCTCCTCCAGCTTGCTCACTAGAGGGGAAGCTCAAGCTTGATGTTGGTGCTTCAACGAAACGAAGAGGGCATAAAATTGAAGCAGAAAGGTTGAGATCAAAGGCAAAAGGAATGATCAAAGATGGTTCTTTGAGACTAATAGAGGAGATCCTTTACTAGGAGAAGGATGATTCCTTCCTATAATTGACTCTCCTCTTGTTCAATGCATTTTTGATACGCCGGTTAGATGTTGAGGCTTCTTTCCTCTTTGGTCTCTTTGTAGTGTTGCAACCTTGTTGTTATGTTTAGCAGTTTGTTTTTAGTTGTTTTGTTGTTATTGTTTTGTTGTCTTTTGGTTTTGGTTTATTCGATTCTTTTGTTAGTGTTTTGTTTTTTCCTTTTTGTTAGATGTGGTTGTTAACAGTGTTTTCTCATAATTGATGCACGTTTTTAATATTTTTTAAAGAGAATTAGACCTCCCGTTTATATTTCAGAGTGGTTCACTAGCTATAACCAAAAACTACTTTACATTTAATTCGTAACTCCAATTTCAAAAACATTTACCAATAATATTAATATTATATCATTAAATTATAAATATATATCATAAAAGGTTTTGGCAAAAGTTAAAAATGAAGAATGATGTTACTTTAAAAAAGTAGATGTGAGAAAAATGGATAATTCAATTTTTTTTTGAAGTTAAATATATTTTGTGTGCACAAAATGCAATGTGGGAGGGCGCCAAAAATAACGTATGCAAAATCCCTTCAAATCGCAATTCAATAACTTTCCAATTGTTCACCGTTCGTTGTCCGTTCATTCATAGTCAATACTATTTTGTCTTCTATTAATAATATTTATATATAAAAAAGGCAAAGGCTAGAATAGGGCCAAAGGGTGGTCGATGTAGTTTATAATCTTTTTGGACATATACATGTCAAGTACAATTAAATCAATTAGTCTTAGTCTTTCATTTTATTCTTTCAAAATTTGTTGAATACATAAATGAAATGAGAAAATAATATTAAATACGGATTAGGTATGTATATTAGTCTCTTATTTTTTATATGTTTTTTTAAATTAAGGATAAATATTTTTGAATCGAAAATTTTAATTGGGAAGAGAAGGTTTTGACAGGGTCTATAATCCGGTACACAAACTAATTAAAATAAGGTCAATTTAAAAGGAGCACGAACAACTCTACATCAAAAATAAATAAAAAACCACTGAGATACAATATAAATGCAAAAAGAATACAACCAATACCCAGTGATCAAGAAAGGTATGAAGCCGAAGCACCATAACCACTAATATAACAAAAGTTCGATCGACTGTTGACTTGGTCTAACCTTTTATTTCGGCGAGAGAAAAGGTCATCATCCATAGTGCATTGCATTCCATCCTTCACCATATCATCAAATTTGGAACACAAATGCTCAGTCTCAGATCTTTGACCTTTCCTTTTGACCGAGGAAAACAGAGCAATCGAAGATCGCACCCCCACAACATGAGAAGAAGAAGATCCTTTATTTAGCAAAGCAAGAGGGGGAGGATCCAAAACAGGGGCAGGTGCAGGGCTCAGAGTGAACTCTCTTGTTGGGGAAGAGAGGGCTTGAGGCGCTATAAGAGAGGGAGCCATCTTAACAAGGAAGATAAAATACCCATGGTTGCACCAATAGAAGTGTTGGCTTGACACACCATCCTTTTTCCTCCAAACAAATCTCGAAAGAAGAGTAGAATGCTAAAGAGGTTTAGAAGAACACTCCTCCACCTAGTGGCCAAAGAAATATAAGTCGAATTATCGAACTCATACCTAATTTGGGATATAAGTGAGAATTCTAATCTTTCATTATACCATATAATAAATTATGAATTCCAATATTTTACTATACCATTTAACAAATTATATATTTTTTATTATAGATATTTAATCATTAGTAAAATTTGACCTTGAATTATTCCATTACAAATATATCCACTTCGCTTTATAACACAACGCAATGAATATAATAAATTCTTTTATCATCTTCAACATTATGAAATTACTAATAATAAAATAATAGCAAAAATAACAATAAAAATGTAGAGTATTTATAAATATAGCATCTAATTATAGAATAAATGCACTAGTCTTGAATAATTATTTTCCCGACCAAAAGTAGCCTATTCATAAGTGTACAATGTAAAAGACATGTACTATATAGTATCTACTATTTATTTATTTTATTACTTGTCATGTACCCTCAATAACATTAATGTATAGGTGTACAATGTAAAGGACATGTATATGTAATATCAACTATTTATTTATTTTATTATTTATTATGTACTCTCAACAACATTAATGTATAGCCGTACAATGTAAAGGACATGTATATGTAATATCAATTATTTATATGTTTTATTATTTATTATGTACTCTCAACATTAATGTATGTAAATAATAGTATTTTTGGAATTTTAAAAAGTGCCGGAGGAAACAGGGAAAAATATTAAATTATAGTTTGTAGATTAATAATATTTTTTGATAAAATAAATTTAAGATAAATATAATAAAAATTTATTTTTTACGTGTTAAATTGTAATGTAAGAGTTAAAGTGAATGTATTTATATTGGAGTGATTTAAGTTTAAATTTGATTAGTAAATAAGTTATTTATAATGAAAAACATAAAATTTACGAATTGGTTTAGTAGATGTATGAGGATTGAAACTGTTACTTGTATTTTAAATTGGATGTGGATTTACTAATTTTATAATTAACATATATAAAAAAATAAAAATGAAAAAATTCTTAAATTATTGTATAGTTTACATACGTATTTTTAATTGATTAAAAGTCAAACAACTATTGGTGAGGGGTCATATGGACACCTTAAGGTAGGGGTCGCACTTCTCCATGTGGATTAAGCAGAACACAAATAGCATTTCAGATGCGGATTGCGTGACAGATATTACAGACCCAAGGTCATTCGCATGTCCCACTTCGAGAAGGTGCTCTTCCATCACTCTAGTTCATAACTTCGGTATATCAAAAACGTTTACCTCCAATATTTTTTCCAAATAAATATGTGTGCATAGGTTAAATGGCTTGATTATGCCCAACCCTATCCAAATTCAAATCCTACTGTAATATGATAGACCAATAATGACCATTGATAACTTAAATTGGTTAGAAATCACTGATGATGATATAAATAATACTAATATTTTCTCTCAAAAAAAACTTAAATCTCTCATTTATATTTTAAATTGACTCTATTTACTCCAAAAAACAAAAACAAAACTAAAAACTAAAAACTAAAACTAAAAACTAACTCATTTACCTAATCAAATTTAAAAAAAGCCAAACAACTATTAGATATGTAGGTTGTTATAGTTAACCCACCCTCAATAAGGAGTATTAATACTTCAAGTTTACCTTTTATTGGGGAAAGATGGGTTATTGGGAATTCCAATCATTGTGATAATAAAGACATAATTTTGGGACAAAGAGAGTCAAACTGGAGTTTCGTGTATACATACCCAAAGAATATCAATTTCCCTCCAACCACAAATTAACTAAGAAAGACACGTCATTGCTTTGTACGTATTCATTTACCTCTTACTATATTTAAGCCAAAAGTATGGGCGGGCGCCCATTGGATTTTTATTTTACAAAACTAATATAAATATTTTAAGTATATTTATAAAATAAATGAGTTTAAGGTGTAACGATTTCACTATTTTCATTATAAATTTATTATTGAGTGATAATATAGTTTAATCTAGTTATATTATTGTGTTGGGCTTTTAAAAAATATTTTTGAGAAGAAAAATTATTTCCAAATTTATCGATATATTTAAAATATCATTATTTTTTGATCGATTAAATATATATATATATATATATATATATATATATATATATGATAGCTAAGCGGATGACAAAATTAAAATTTTTATAATAATCAAATGAATGTCAAGTTTAAAATTATCCATTAATTATTAACATCTCACAAACATCACAACCTACCACCATCCTAATTACTTTTATAAATTATACTAAAACAAACATATTCATATAATAAAATTTGATATTAATTTAAAAACATATTCATATGATAGAGTTTGATATAAATATTATGAAGAATTGGGACTCAATATGGAGTATTTTAATCATAGTTCTTAGAGCTTAAATTTAAATTATAAACTAAAAAAATAATTTTATAAGTAAAATTGTAAAAATGCTTCATAAGTATACAACTAAAATAAATCGAATAAACGAATGAAAAGCTAGTCTTAAAAATAGAGATACCCTTCAATCTTTGGTATTACATTGTACATTTGATTAACAAAAGTATTAAAAAAAACAATTTAAAAAAAAAAAATATTAATATATTTTTTAATTATAAGAATTAAAAATTGTAAAAATATAATATTAAAAAAATATTTTCTTTTCTTATTTATGAAATGAAAAGATTATATATTATTATTATTGCTACAAACCAGATTATCGATAGATTATGGTCTTGAAATAAGCTGTGAAGGGTATGGTTGTTTTCACACTATTTTGAATGAGGTTGGAGAGTAGTTATGCGGTGAAAAAGGGATGTTGGAGAACCTTCTGGATGAATGGGTGCCGTAATACACCTCCTATTCTCTTGTCATATTTCTTCAAAGTCTCTGCAATCCATATAATTCAATGCACAATTAAGAGGCAGATTGAATGAATATGGCATTTCACTTTTTCACACCCAACTTTCAATTCAATATATTATTAATAATATTATAATTATTATATAAATTATCATTTTATTATAATTATAAATATATATTAAAATATTAATAACTATATTTACTTATTATTAATATAATAATATTATAATAGCAAAGTGGGTATTTGTAGAATGAATGTAAATTGGTAGTCATATTATTATTGAAATTTATGAACTTTGATCTCGTTTCACATTTTTCACAAAGCATTAAAAAGTAAAAATCTAATATTTTTTGTGAAGGTGACAATGACAAATAAAATTGTATGTTTCTTCATATGGTGTGGCAATGTGCTATATGGGGAGGAAATGTTTAAAAGTTTTACGATGAATTTGAGCAATGGCGAATTGGTGGGGAAGAGTAAGCCCATACTAAAAATGCAAATGGTGTTTAAATATATCAAGGTGCACTGGGTGGTGATGGTAAGGGGCAATGGTAGGATATTTCAATGAGAGACTCAAAGAATTTCAATAAAATACATGTCAAGGTTTAATGATAGGTCACATTTAACAATGCAATCTATAACTTCCATCGAACTGTTTCAGTTTTCCAATACACGATTGAAACAAGGGTCAAATTAGATGACTCAAAAACCAACGATGAGAACAACATGCCACTGATTTGATTGCTAGAAGGCTACATGTTCGATGTGCAACTCAAATCCACACTGCAATGGCAATGATATGGAGACAAAACATTTAGGTTCCAAATTTTATATTGTAACTTATGTTCATCTATGTGGCTAATATATTGACACCTACATAAATTGTGACAAAGCCATACATAACTTGAAAGTGGTAATAGATTTGAAAGTGAGCCAGGTGGTGATGCTAACAAAAAATAATAGGGTATTTCATGTGATATCATACACCAGAGAACTCATATCATACACATGCCTTGAATTCAGCGTCATTTTTGGATTTACATACCATGCGCCCATTACAAAGAGGTTTGTAGCTTACAGGGTGCTGATATATTTATTAACTATTTTCTATTTGATTACAGAAAGAATTCAAATCTGATTTATGGATCGAATCGATAATGTAATGATGCTAATATGGAGGAAATATATCGAGGTTCTGGAGTTGATCATATTGCTTTCGTTGCGGATGAAGTGAGTACCAATGCTTTTGTAAAGTGCATGCCACATGGATGCATAAGAGGGCATCACTCATGATATCATGTGAATTTTGTGATAGAAGAGTCACCAGTTGAGATAAAAGTTGGTCGATTGGCGATCATTCTCAGGGGGCAGGGAGAATAGGTAGGTTTAATTATCATGCAGTAGGGTGTGGCTAAATATTACCCATAACTACATAATTGTAATATATAATTAATTGATTATATATATAATATAATATAATTATAAAAATTAACTGCCTATACCATCCTTTATTAATAAGTGGTTATGCTTCTGTAAGTTTTCATACTCTAAGCAATCCATTCTTAAATAAGTGGTTATGATTTTGGGGATTTTAGTAACCTAAGCCATCCTATTTTAACAAGCGGTTATACAAATAATTGTCACAAATCTAACCATTGTGTGTTTAATTACATGTGTGTGATTAGTTACATAAATTGTTCCTTCTATATGTTTAGTTACATGAATTATTAATTTTAAAAAATTAACAAATATATGTAATGGATTTTCCATATTGACCAACACATTAATTATTGTATTGTATTTTGGTTGTTCAACGATAAACCAAATTGAAACATAAACATAGTTGAGGTTGTGGTTTCATGACAGGGTAACTTTAGAGAACAGGGGTTAGCTTTATAATTGCACCAATACAAAATTGGGTCCCCACCCTCAACAATAGGACACATATGACCAAACAACATGAAAACCTTCCAAAGTGGGCTAATAAACACCTTGTACTGAGCGAAATCTACAAACTCTCCCTGCCAATTGTGACCGATTGCCAATCAACCACCTTTTCACTCAATCGATGAGACAAACAAATAGATGGATTCCCCTATATATAAAAATTGTAAAAATGACTCATAAGTAAACAATTAAAATGAATCAAATAAAAATATAAAAATAAATATTTGATTTTTTTAAAAGGAATAAAAAGCCAGAGTATTAAAAATAGAGATACCCTTCCATTTTTGGTATTACATTGTACATTTGGTTAACAAAAGTATTAAAAATATAATTTAAGATTTTTTTTTATTTTAATATATCTTTTAATTATAAGAAATAAAAATTGTAAAAACATAATATTAAAAAAAAAAAAAAAAAAATCTTACTTATTTATGAAATAAAAAGATTATATATTATAATTACTATACCAGAGGCATTTTTATTGGGGTGTCAACTCCAAAGATTAGTTTCATATAAGAGGAAAAATAAGATATTCGCTTTTTAACCAACTAAATGTTGTCACATGTTAATAAGTGTCAGATACTCCCTTTTCACCCAACTAAATGTTACCACTGCCATGTATTAACAAGTGTCAGAGACTCCCTATTTTGCAAGACACTTGATCAAGTAATGGAAGATGCCTCACATCGTAATGATAATGGAGCAACATGTCCCTGTGCAAGAGTAGTCTTGCACATATCATAGGATGATGCAGCTGGTGAACAACATACTATTATTTTTTACTATGCTAAGGCCATTGCGATGGTTTTGAAAGTATGTCGAAGCCATCCCTCTCTTTCTTTGTCCCACTATTATTATTGTTAGAGAGTTTTTAGTGATGTCATGGTAATGTCATGGGGGTGTCTTGGTGAGTGGATGAAGTGCTTTGATAGCCTAATTAACAATGATAAAGTGTGCAATGTGCTTGTCCTTGTCCTAGTGTGCTTAAAAGAGGCTTCATTGATCTTCAACTTCGGCATGATTAGAGATGTTCAGGGATGAGTATGGTGATTGGAGCATGTGCAAGAGGTCCTTAGGATGTTATCTATGATTTGAGTGCTTGTGTGCATAAGTGGTATTCATTCGATTCTTCATTTTGTTCATCTAGACATTTTGGTCTAGTGATATAAAATCTAAGTAGGCAGTTTGATGACATCACCATTGCCACATGGGAATGAGTCAAGGGGAGTTGGTCATATAGTTGTGATCACATTAGTCCCTAGTTGTTATATGCCAGATCTCAAGTCATGTGTCAAAGTACAGTCAAAGATACGAGGGTGCAAAGTTGGCTTCTCAATCATAATTCTTTGTTTTCCCATAGCCAAATTTGCATGTGGCCAAAAAGATACAAGTAAGCATGTTGATAAGGTAAACATTCACACGCTTGTAGGTTTTAGGATAAAATGATTATATGGGTTTGTTCATTTTTGTGCCTAGTTTATTTGTGCTAAATTTTAGATCATGCAATGAAACACGTCAAAAGATATGCATATGCAAAGTTGGGCTTCCAAACATTTTGACTATGTTTTTCCATATCCAAATTTGCATGTGACAAGAAAATCTGAGTAGGCATTTTGATGATATTATATCTTGCACGTGTGAAGGTGTCAAGAGAAACTGATCACATGGGTTTGTTCAGTTTTGATCCTAGTTGATTTGTGCTAAAATTAAGATCATGCAATGAAGAGCAACAAAAGATATGCTTGTTCAAAGTTGGCTTCCCAAGTAGGTTTTTGACATAGTTGGCTCTATGAAAAAATATTTTGAGAAGGCATTTTAATGGAATTATATCTCACATGTGCGAAGGTTTCATGATCAATTTGGCACATGGTTGGATTCTCCTATGTAAGGAGATCATATGGTCCAAATTTAAGATCATGTGTTTAAGCATAAAAGAAGTTATTAAGGTTAAAAAATGGCTACTCAGGCATATAAGCAAGGTTCCCATACTTAGTCATTTATATAGAAGTTAAAGTTCGATTAAGATCGACGGTGCACATTGATCCAAGAAGTCAGGAAGCAACGAGATGAGGATAGGTACATGATGTTTAATGACTGAGCAAAGGTATAGGATAAAGATCTAATGACAAACGGGTGTTCATATAGATTGATTGAATGGTGTGAGTTGCATGATAAAGACCAAACTGATCTATAGAGATCGATAGAGTGCATTGATTCAAAGTTTCCAGATTGCACGCGATGAGGTCAACTATTAGATGTTTAATGTTTGAGCATTGGTGCCTATGCATTAAAGTTCAAACAAAATCAATGGTGTGAAATTAATCCAAAGCTGAGAGGACATGATATGATTGTAAAGTTTCTAAGGTTTAACTATGACCATTGCCATTTAAATATTTGAATTTTACATAGGGAAAAACTAGAGCTCTGTATTTATTCTATATCTTTTGATAGAAGTTGAATTTGTTATTGTTGTAAAAGCAAAGTTGTAGAGGAATCCAAGGCACATATGACACCATAGATTTGAAGATCTGAAAGTGAGTACAGTCAAATATATTGAGCCTAGAAGTTGACTGTGTGTTTGTACTTGTTCTGCAAGTGACCCGAAATGGATAATTGAGCTTATATAGATATTATTTCGATGTCTCTCGATGAATTGGCTATTGGGGAATCAGGATGCTCTATGTGGATTTTGAAGGTGTGATCAATCTATCTTGAGTATGAACAAAGCTTAATAAGTTGATTATGTATTTGCTCATGATGTTATTGTGGACTAGGTCAGTGTTTGAGCATACATAGAGGTGAGATAAGATGACTGTAATCATTTAAAGATGTTTAAGGGGACATAAGGAGTGGAACCATGTATTTGCAAGTGGTCTTGGGTTCTTGTTTTGCTCGATGGTATGTTAAATGGGTGAATAGGTCTACATGAGACCTATAAGAGCTACAAGGGCCTTATTAAAAGGTGTAGCTACTTAAGGTTGACCCATAGATGTTATGGCCAACCTATAGTTTTTGTATTGAGATTTGTCTCGATGATATATATGCCTTAAGGGATAAGGCATGCCTAATTGCCAACCACGGTGTTGATTATCAAGTATGCTCTATAAACAGTGAAATCAAAGATGGTGATTTCTAGACTGGTGAGCAAGATAATGGGGAGAGCTTTTTTAGAGACTTGTATGTGAGAGAGTTGGAGAGCAAAGGAAAGCAAAGGAGAGAGAGAGTGTGCCCAACTATTGGGTTGATGAGCAGAGAAGATTAAGGACTATGTGTATGATCTGTAGATCATGTTTATGATGACAGTATAGTGTTCTTGTAGTTAGAAGTTGTGCAAAGAGATCTGTGTGTGCATATGAGGACTGTTTGAGTGAAAAAGGAGAGAGATTATGGCATGCCTATGTGAGATACCTATATGAGTTAAAGAGTGATTTTGTGCAGTTTTCAGATAATCAAAAGCTCATCATCAAGGGTTGAAGACATCAACTCTAAGGTGGAAGAGTTCTTTTCAAGGAGGGTCTAAAGGACTTGATATTCCTTAGGGGTAGTTGCTCCTTGTGAAATAGGATTTCACTAAAGACCTTTGGTCAGAAGGACTTGATCAAGGTTGTATGTCAGAAGGACTTCATTGAATAGGTGGTCAAATGGACTTGATCATGTTAGAGGCAGGTGCTCCTTGTGGAACTGTTGTTTCACTAAAGGACTTATGTTAGAAGTACTTGACCAAGGTTCCTGATCAGAAGGACTTGATCAGTCTCTCATTTGTGATCATCGTATAGGATGTAGTCCATGTGTTTTTAGGCTTGAGAGTGGGTTTTATTCCCCAAGAGGGTTTTCCATGTAGATCTTGTGTTATGTATGTGATCTTACATTATATTCATTGTTCAGTGTTATGAATAATTTGTATGCTTCATGAATGATTGTATTGAATGCTTAAGTATTTGAAAGGGTTTTAAAATTGAATTAGATTGTTTTCCACCACTGATTCACCCCCCTCTTAGTGGATTGTACCTCTAACAGTTGGTATTAGAGTAGGTCCTTCTTGCAAAATTTAACCACTTAAAGGTGATCAAAAGTAC
The DNA here is from genome assembly GCA_037957365.1 of Torreya grandis. NCBI lineage: Eukaryota > Viridiplantae > Streptophyta > Pinopsida > Cupressales > Taxaceae > Torreya > Torreya grandis. The sequence continues at coordinate 445,892 of JARHVA010000952.1, forward strand.
AATGGTTGACAAAGAGGTTATGGCTTATCTTCAAGATAAACTAATATGTGCTTTATCAAAAATTAATGGTGTGAAGACATACGTGTAAGATCTAGAGGCAACATTCAAGAATCTACAGATCATGATGAATAAAGAATAATTGGAAAGTAAAGTCATGACTTGCTCAGATGTGCTATTATCTAAGGATTAAATGGATTCCATCTCCACTAAAAGGGTCAAGAAAGAAAACTCATTGATCAATAATGGTCAAGAAAAAGGGAGGTCAAATATGAACTATGTCTTCAATGGGCATTGCTTCTCCTACATTCAATTCAGTCACAGATATAGGAATTACTCTCTCTCTCCCCAGAGATCAAAAGGGATCTCATGTGCTATAACTATAACCAACAAGGTCATATAGCTAAAAACTACATAAGAGCATTTTGGAAAAAAGGATATACAAGTCATTGACACCATCAAATGGTTCATAGAGACTAAGTCTAAAGAAGAAAAGAAGAAAAATTCAAGTAGACCACCAAAGGAAGGTTCATTGTTTGTTAAATCAACCTTGCATACTCAATAAGATGAGAATAAGAGATGGTTCATAGATAGTGGATGCCCTAATCATATGATAGGAGATAAGAGCAAGTTTATCTCTATAAAGAAGACCAACCCAAGTGCAGTGAGATTTGGTGACAACAAATCTACTAACATTTTTAGAAAAGGTACTGTGAGTTTGGAAAATGGTCATACGAAGATTGAGAATGTCTTATATGTAGAATGTTTGAAACATAATCTTTTAAGTATAGGCCAAATGTGTAAGCAAGGAAATGTTGTAACTTTTCATGATGATGTATGTGAAGTAAAAAAGGAAAAATCTGACATATTAGTTACAAAGTTTCATAAAACATATAACAACATGTATGTATTACATGAATCCTAGAAGGAGAAGTGCTTCATGAGTCATTTGGAAGAAAGCTAGATTTGGCATAGAAGGCTTGGACATATAAATTTTGATAATATGGTAAAGATCAGTTCAAAGGGTTGGTAAGGCATATGCCCAAGATTTCTAATATTCCTCATTCTCTTTGCAAGACATGTCTTCATGGGAAGCAAACCAAGAGAAGATACAAAAACAAGGAATTTTCCACTACAGAGCCATTGGAGTTGATCCACACTGATCTATGTGGACCTATGAGAACTCAAAGTATTCAAGGTAATAGCTACTTCATGCTTCTCATATATGATTTTATTAGGATGATTTGGATATTCTTTCTTAAATAAAAATCATAAACTTTACAAGACTTGTGGCATTCAAAGCCCTTGTTGAAAATGATAAAGGTTCAAAGATTAAGTGTGTGAGGTTAGACGGAGGAGGTGAGTTTTGGTCTCATAAGTTCGATGATTTTTGTGAAGAATAAGGGATAAGAAGACAATATTCTACTGCTATAACACCACAACATAATGGTGTTGTTGCAAGGAAGAATAGGACTATTTTAGATATGAGTAGAACCATGATTCAAGATGCAAAATTATCATATGGCTATTGGGAAGAGGCAACCAACACTTATGTTTACATCCTAAACATGTGTCAAATCAGATTAAATGGTCATAAAAATCCTTATGAGTATTAGAAGAATAGAGTAGATAATGTTAAAAAATTTAGAGTGTTTGGGAGCAGGTGGTTCATCAAAAGAGATGAAGAGAATCTTAGCAGATTTGATTCAAGGTCTGATGAGGGCATTTTCTTAGGTTACTCCTCTATCAGTACTGCCTATAGGTGATTCAATAAGAGACTTCACAAGATTGTTGAAAGTTCAAATTTAAGGGTAGATGAGACAAGTAGAGACAAAAATACAAAATTGTAGGTAAGTGATTCAATTCAAAATTCTGTTACAAACAATGATAAGTTACCCATTCAAACAGATGATGAAGATGAAGAGGAGGAAGAAAGATAAGACTTTAAAGCTCTATCTAGAAAAATTCAAAAAGATCATCCAATCTCTCAAATTATTGGAAATGTTATTTCAAGGTTGAAAACTAGAAGGAGAATGTTGATCAATCAAAATCAATAGGACTCAGCTTTGTTATCCATGATTGAACCAAAGACATTCATGGAAGCTAGCAAAGATCATATTTAGAATGTTACAATGAATGAAGAAATTGATCAAATAAAAAAGAATGAAACATGGGACTTAGTTCCTATGCCAAGAGATAAAAATATGATAGGTACCAAGTGGGTTTTCAAAAACAAAATGAATGAGAAAGGAGAAGTCACAAAGAAAAAGGCTAGATTGGTGTGTAAAGGATATGCTTAAGTTGAAGGAATAGATTTTGATGAGATTTTTGTTCCTGTAGCAAGAATGGAAGCAATTAGACTCTTCTTGGCATATGCAAGTTTCAAAGGATTTAAGGTAATCAAATGGATGTGAGATCTGCATTCTTGAATGACAACTTAGAAGAAGAAGTCTACATTGAGTTACCTAAAGGATACTTCATGTCAAGTAATCAAGATCTTATGTGTAATTTGAAGAAGGCTTTGTATGGTCTTAAACAAGCTCCTAGAGCTTGGTATGATAGGTTAGATAATTATCTATTGAGTCAAGGTTTTAAAACAAGGGTAATTGATAGTAATTTGTACATTAAGATTGAAAGCAATCATCAATTGATAGTTGTTGTATATGTTGATGACATAGTTTTTGGATCTGACAATGATAAAATGAGTAGAGAATTTGTAGACACTATGAAGACTGAGTTTGAAATGTTAATGTAGGGAAAACTATCTTTTTTCTTAGGATTATAGATTAATCAACTTGATACACATATATTCATTTCACAAGCTAAATACATCAAAGATATGCTAAGGAAGTTTGACATGATGGATTGTAGGCCAATGGGTACTACAATGATCATAGGATGCAAGTTAAGTAAACTAGATGACTCACCAAAAGTTTATCAAACTTTGTATAGATCCATGATTGGAAGTCTTTTGTACTCTACTGCTTTTAGGCCTGACATCATGCAAGTAGTGGGTCTTGTAGGAAGGTTTCAAGCTGACCCTGGAGAATCTCACTTGAAATCAATCAAAAGGATCTTGAGATATCTCAAAGGCACCATAGAGTATGGTTTATGGTATCCCATGAGTAAATAATTCTCTTTGAAATCATATACTAATGTAGATTGGGTAGGATGTGTGGATTATAGGAAGAGTACCAGTGGTGAGGTCTTCTTCATGGGAGAATGCTTGGTGTCTTGGCTAAGCAAGAAGCAAGTCTTAGTGTCTCTATCAACTATAGAAGCTGAGTATATAGCAACTGCCTCTTGTTTTCAACCTTGTCATCTCAACCACAACCTCTCCATCTCAGATAGATAGGCAACCTTCTTGACAACTTGTGTTTAAAAAAATAATAATAACTGGCTTTGTTGTCTTCCAACAAACAACTCTTTTGAATTCAACTTTGTCTTGTTTAGCTTAAATTGTTGCTCTTTTAAGTTTGTAGCTTTGTCATATAATTAGTCTCCATCTACATGTTGTGGATATTTATATAATGGTGGTTGGCCATTCAAGAGATATCATGAGAAATGAGGATTTATTTTGATGATTTAGTTCCCCGAAGTTTGATGTTAATAAAATAATCAATGAATATAATTGATAACATTTAAGGATTGTTACCTTGAAGTCCCATTTTCTTTTATTTTCTATTCAATGTTAGGAAACTTTCAGTTGTTACAGGGACTTTGAAATTCAAAATTCAAAATTTGGTGATGGTGCTTGTGATGCCCAAAAAATATTTAAAGTTAAAAATTCACTAGAAGATTTGATCTTTAGATCAGTAATTTGTTTCTTATAATCGATGAACTGAGATCGAGCTAGAATTTTTCAAGTCTTTTGAAAGAACAAAGAAGGAAATTATAGAGGTATCATTGAGAAGAGATTCAACTTCACATAAATTAAAAATTCTAGGTTGATTTGATCTTAAAACTTCAATAATCAACATCGCACACGAGTTCAAACTCTCGTACAATGAGTAAAAGGCTAGGGCATCCCATTCTAATTATTTAATTGGAGAATGAGTGAAGATAGGAAAGAAATTGGATTTAGAAAAATAAACCCCAAACTTTGGATCCCTACTTGGTATTAATAGTTTGAAGGAGATGCTGAATTTAAGAGTATTTTGTAGTAGACAAAAAATATTATTATGTTTGTAGGATCAAGGCCAAATAAAACCTTGTTTAGGGTTCTCGTCTCATAAAACATAAATGAAAATCATCCCAGTGTCCACACTTTAACAATAAACTAAATCAAAAAAGGAAAATTGATCTAAAACTTAAAATCGAAGTAGGTATCTAACAAAGAAGTGACCGAGTTATTAGGTGAGCAAGTGACCATGTTCCAACTACAAAGATATAGAGATTTCATATCCCAATTCTCTAATGCATTGTTTGGGTCATAAAGAAACTTGTTTGATGCTCATTAAAGCAACAACTATAACAAAAAAATATGCATCCATTTCAAAAAACATACAATATAGAAAATTAAGTAGTACAAACCTATTTCTATTTAATTTTAGAACCCACTACATCATTTGCATTTACTTAACCCTTCAATCACCATTTTCATAAAATGTTGGTATAAATATAATGTAAATAGTCTAATTCCAAACAAGAAAACCCTTTCCCTTTCAAATCTCAAAAAATTTAACTAAATTAGACGTAAAACATGATGAAATTTTCATTGTATGGTCCAAAGCGTATAATGTAATGGAGGAGCCAATGGTCTAGGGCACTATATTGGAACCATGGGTGAGGATTTTAAATCAATCTTATTATTCACATCATAACCAAAATCATACAACATTGAAGAATGCTAATATATTAATGCAAGGATATGTTTTCGTGTCATAGGAAAAAACAAAAAATAAATATCAATTTTTTTTTCATCTTCCACTTGTTGTTCCCTGCCTTCCACCCCAACGTGGGCTATTTTCCATTAAAAAATGTCATGAGGTTCTCTCCATCAAAGGGGACAATAACATTGTAAGATTTAAAGTAACAATATTGGACCCTTTTTTTTTATGTGGAAGACGCAGTTGTTTCAGTTGCTTCTATGTGACTTTGATTCTACAACCTTTCATTTGTGTTCCATAAACATGATTATATTGTTTTGTTGAATAATCACATGGGCATTTTTGTTAAAAGGGAGGATAACTATAGGGGAGGCAACATTCTTAGAGTTTGTACACTTTGATTGATTTGTCTAAGCCCCTTTTCTCTATTAAAGTTGATTCTTTTTGGGGATCTTGGACTCAATTCTTCAACTATGAAAGATTGTCATTTAGGTGTTTTTGTTGTAATCATGTTGGGCATTGAGAAAATTCTTATCCTTTTCAGAGATCTGGTGGTCGTCAACAGGTTTGGAAGACTAGAGAAGCCTTCAGGAGGTGATTTCCTTTGACATAATCACAAGGTTTTCTATGCCCAATGCTCTATTTCCACTCCTCCTCCTTGCTTTGAGCCTTCTCCTCTCATTGATCCTTCAACCATTAAGGAGGTAGAGGAGATTACAGGTTGTGAGGAGGAACCAATTTTAGATGCTATTGCTCTCCTATAAAAGAACTAGATTGGGGGCAGAAGCAATGATCATCATCATGCATTCACACTTCTCCTCCATCTTGATTAATAGGGAGAAATCCCAAATTTGATGTTGGTGCTTCAACGAAATGAATAGGGCATAGAACTAAATCAGAAAGGTTGAAATCAGAGGGAGAAGGAATGATCAAAGATGGTTCTTTGAGATTGATAGAGGAGATCCTTTACTAGGATAAGGATGATTCCTTCCAATGATTGACTCTCCTCTTGTTCAATATTTTTTTGTTACCCTGGTTGGATGCTGAGGCTTATTTCCTCTTTAGTCCTTTTGTAGTCTTGCAACCTTGTTGCTGTGTTTATTAGTCTGATTTTTGTTTTTTAGTTGTTGTTTTGTTGTCTTTTGGTTTTGATTTATTCAATTTTTTTGTTAGTGTTTTGTTTCTTCCTCTTTATTAGGTGTGATTGCTAGCAGTATTTTTTTATAATTGATGTACACTTAATATATTTTAAAAAGATCTAGGCCTCCCATTTATATTGCAAACTAGTTCACTAACTTTAACTAAAACTTACTTTACATCCAATTCATAACTCTAATTTCAAAAATATTTACTACTAATAATAAAAAATAATATTAATATCATTACGATATAAATATATAACATAATTTTTTGAGACTAGAGTTAAAAATGAACATAATGAACTCTTTTAATAAACCCTTTTGTCGTCTTCAACAATATCAAATTAATGACAATAAAACAATAACAAAAATAACAATACAAATGTAGTCTATTTGTAAGTATACTGTCGAATTATAGAATAAATGCACTAGTCTTAGAATAATTTTTTCGCAACCAAAAGTAGCCTATTCAAAGGTGTATAAAGTAAAGGACATGTACTATATAGTATCAACTATTTATTTATTTTATTACTTGTCATGTACCCTCAACAACATTAATGTATGTAAACAATAATATTTTTTGAATTGTTACGAAGTGTGGGAATAAAGGGAAAATTTTTAAATCATGGCTTGTGAATTAATAATATTTTTTGGTAAAATAAATTTAAGATAAATATAATAAAAATTAATTTTTTATGTTTTAGATTGTGGTGTAATGATTAAAAGGAATGTAGTTATATTAGAGTGATTTAAGTTTAAATTAGTTTAGTAAGTAGGTTATTCATAGTGGGAAACATAAAATTCACTGATTGGTTTAGTGAAGGTATGGGAATTAGAACTGTCACTTGTATTCCAAATCGGATGTAGACCCGTCAATCCTACAATTAACATGTATAAAAAAATAAAATAAAATAAAATTTAAACTTTTATACAGTTTAAATATATATTTTTAATTGAGTAAAAGTCAAACAACTATTAGTAGGGGGTCATGTGGACATCTTAAGGTAGGGGTCACACTTCTCCATGTGGATCAAGTGGAACACAATGGAACATTTTAGATGTAGATCGCTCGACAGATATTATGAACCCAGGTCCACCCATATATCTCACTTCAAAAAGGTGCTCTTCCATCACTCTAGTTCATAGCTTCAGTCTATCAAAAGCATTTACCTACAACATTTTTATCAAATAGATGTGAGTGCATTGGTTAAGTGGCTTGGTTATGCCCAACCCCGCCGAAATAATTAATATGTTTAATAATATATTATATTTGTAATAATTACAAATATATTATATCATATAATATTAGAATATATATTGTTTAATAATATTATAAATTATCATTTTATTATAATTATAAATATATATTAATAACTATATTTACTTATTACTAATATAATAATACTATAATAGCAGAGTGGGTATTTGTAAAGTGAGCGTAAATTGGTAGTCATATTACTATTGAAATTTATGAACTTTGACCTTGTCTCACATTTTTCACAAAGTATTAAAAAGTAAAAATCTAAATTTCTTTGTGAAGATGACAGTGACAAATAAAATTTTATGTTTCTTCATATGGTGTGGCAATGCGCTATGTGGGGAGGAAATGTTTCAAAGTTTTACGATGAACTTTAGCAATGGTGAATTGATGGGAAAGAACAAGCCCATACTAAAAATACAAATGGTGTTTAAATATATCAAGATGCGCTGGGTTGTGATGGTGAGGGGCAATGATGAGATATTTCAATGAGGGACTCAAAGAATTTCAAGAAAATACACGTACAACATTCAATGATAGGTCACATTTAATAATACAATCTATAACCTCCATCGAACTGTTTCAATTACCCAATACACAATTGAAACAAGGGTCAAATTAGATGACTCAAAAACTAATGAGAAAAGCAACATGACACTACTTTGATTGCGAGAAGGCTACATGTTCGATGTGCAAATCAAAACCACACTGCAATGCCAATGATACAGAAACAAAACATTTAGGTTTCAAAATATATATTGTAACTTATATTCATCTATGTTTCCAATATATTAACACCTACAAAAATTATGACAAGCCATACAAAACTTGAAAGTGGTGAAAGATTTGAAAGTGAGCTAGGTGGTGATGCTAACATGAAATGATAGGGTATTTCGTGTGATATCATCACCAAAGGACTCATATCATAACATGCATTAAATTCAATACAATTTTTGGATTTCTAAACCATGCACCATTATATAGAGGTTTGTAGCTTACATGGTGCCTATATGTTTTATCGACTATTTTCTATTTGATTATAGAAAGAATTCACATCTGATTTAAAGATCAAATCAATAATGTAATGAGGCTAATGTGGAGGAAATATATTGAGCTTTTGGAGTTGATCTTATGATTTCATTATGGTTGAAGTGAGTATCGATGCTTTTGTAAAGTGCATGCCACATGGATGCATAAGAGGGCATGACTCATGATACCATGTGAATTTTGTGGTAGAGGAGTCACTAGTTGAAATAAAAGTTTGTTGATTGACGATCATTCTTAGTAGGTAGGGAGAATAGGTAGGTTTAATTATCATGCAGTAAGGCATAAACAAATCTTATCCATAATTACATAATTATAATATACAATTAATTAATTATATAAATAATATAATATTATTATAAAAATTAACTGCCTATACCATCCTTTATTAATAAGTGGTTATGCTTCTGTAAGTTTTTATACTCTGAGCCATCCATTCTTAAATAAGTGGTTATGATTTTGGGGATTTTAGTAATCTAAGCCATCCTATTTTAACAAGCGGTTATATAAATAATTGTCACAGATCTAACCATTGTGTGTTTAATTACATGTGTGTGATTAGTTACATGAATTGTTCCTTTTATATGTTTAGTTACATGGATTATTAATTTAAAAAAAATTAATGACTATATATAATGGGTTTTCCATATTGACCAACACATTAATTATTGTATTGTATTTTGGCTATTCAATGACAAACCAAACCGAAACACAAACATAGTTGAGGTTGTGGCTTCATGATGGGTTAGCTTTATAGAATAGGACTTAGATTTATAATTGCACCAATAAAATTGGGTCCACACCCTCAACAATAGGACACATAGGACCAAACAAAATGAAATCCTTATAAAGTGGGCTAACAAACATCCTATACTGAGCAAAATCTATAAACTCTCCCTGTTAGTTGTGACTGATCGCTAATCAACCATTTTTTCTCTAAATCAATGAGACAACAAATAGATGGATTCCCCTATAGGTTTCATTAGTGTATGTTTTGTGTGGGACATATCCACTCTAATCTCATTTGTTGCAATATACCTTATTTCTAGTTAACCATCTTTGGCAGTAGATGATATCTTCTCTCAACTGGTGACTCATCTACCACAACATTCACATTGTAACGTGAGCAATGCCCTCTTATGTATCCATAATCAAATATAAAATAATCAATAAAATATTCCACCACATTGCAAGTTACAAGCCGCTTCGTAATGGGTGTATGATATATAAATTCAATAAATCCCCTGAAGTCAAGGCATGTGTACGTCTACCCCCATAATTACTTTATACAAACTTATTTTTACATATTCATGGGTTTTGGGTGAGGTTTAACTGTGATTTACACTCTTTCACTTTACAAAAGCCACTCTTCTATTAAGCTAACCTATCATGAAGCTACAACTTCAACTATTTTTGTGTTGCGATTTGGTTTTTTGTTGAATAGCCAAAATACAGACCTATAATAATGTTGAAACAAAAAATCAACCAACACCCAGAAAAAATGACATCTAAGTAGAGATAACCAAACCATATAAATAAACAGGTGTCTTACGAGAATAAATTGGTCTTCTCCTACTATTTTTTACCCTTTGAACAAACCTTGACCATGTAAGCTTATCCCTATGTTATTAGTGTGTAGCTACAATTAATCATTATGTGTTCATGGTTCACATCATTGAATAGTCACTTATAATGCTATCAAACACTTCTGAGCACATTGATGACTCAAAAAATGTAGTGCACCACTCCAGACGTGGATACAATTAGCAACATTGCAACAAATGTTGAACCAACACCCAATAAAAGTGACCTATAAGTAGAGATAACCAAACCATATAAAGAAATGGGTATCCCACAAGAATAAATTGGTCTTCTCCTAGAACAAACCTTGAACACATAATCTTCCCCTGTGTATTTTCAATATGTAGTTATAATTGATCATTATGTGTGCATGGTTAACATTCTTGCATAGTCACTTCTAATGCTATCAAACACTTTTGAGCATATTGATGATGCAACTAATGCAATGACCACTCCTAAGGTGGATACAATTGAGCATATTAAGCTAGAAAGTCAGACAAAATACATATATTATTGAGTATGGGGTTCGACGGCATGGATACATACTCATTTGCAACATAAATGCACATATAGAGAGCCATGGCCATTGGTTGGTCTTGTTTAGTTCCTTAAACGATGGAACAAATAGTAATTAGATGGTGAAAGTTGAATTTGAGTTTAATAGCATCAATTTGAGGTAGTCTACGTCTCTTGATGGTGAAAAAGAAACTTAAAAATTGAATACAACATAAAGGCATGAATTCAAATCCTTTAACATCTATTACATTTGTAATCCCATCAGTAGAGAATGGAGGGCAGACTGATTAGGATTTTCATCACCATGCAAGGATTCTATCTACATAATGGCTTACATTCTTTGTGGAAAGAGATAGCCTCTTTACTGCATGGATTCAACTCCTTCAATGTATATTATAGTTGTAATCCCATCACCAAAGAATAAAGGGCAGATTGATTAGGGTTTGAATCACCATGAATGACTTTTATCCACATGATGGCTTACATTCTTCATGGAAAGAGATGACCTCTTTGCCCAATGACTGTCAAAATTGTAACTCCCTTGATCTCGATCGGGTGACATCTATATTGGTTGGTTGAAGATCCCAATGTGTCGGGGTTGGGACAACTGTGTGTGATTGGATTTGACACCCATTAGGACATATGGACGAACCCCATGTCTATTTATAATCAATTTATCCCCCTTGGTCTTGATTATTGCAATAGACAATTCGTATTTGTATAATTACATAGGCAAAATTGGGACCACGCCCTCAAAAATAGGCCACATATGACCAAACAACATGAGAACCTTCCAATATGGGCTAATAAACACCCTGCACTTAAATAAGGTAGGCATATATATCTAATAATTTATCTAACAGGTTTATAATTAGCATAGTTGTGGGGTAGGCATCATAGTGACTAGTGGTGGTGGAGTTGGTGCTTTTGGTGCAGCTCCCAACAACTTGCTTTTGTTAAAATAGCTTATACAAGGGAGCTTTTCATTTCTAAACACTATTTTAATAGGTAATGATTACACATTTATTTTGCATAGTATTTCTGCTTCTTGTGGCTATCAAGATCAAAAGCAGGATAGGATGTTCATGTTACAATGTGCATGTTGTGATAGAGGAGTCACTGGTTGAGATAATAAGCAAACGATTGGTGGTTGGTCCCAGGTGGTAGGGATAGTTGGTGAGTTAAATGCTCAAGCATTATGGGGTATCCACAACATACACTTAAAATGGGAACACTCAAATAGACCATATACTCTAAAGATCAAAATAAACAACTTATAAATTCCTTCCAACATTCTTTACACCCTCGAGGCAACTGCTAGTTTCATGATTATATATGTGTGTGTGTGTGTGTGTGTGTGTGTGTGTGTGTTTTGGAGGTGTTATATTGAAATGGCAAGAGGGAATATTCACCTCACGTTTTTGGAAATGCTAAGCAGTTTTTAATAGGGTGTGATGTGACCTCACGTTTGCGTCATTATTATGTTTTAATCCAGTCATGTGTTCTAAACCAGTCTCATTGACTGATGCCATGGTCCAATTGATTCAAAGCCCATACGCCCCATTTATACTATACAGGTTATGTTAATACTTGCAGGGAATATTACAAGGCCATATAAATCTGTTTTTGTTAGCATTTGTTGGTAATATTAGGCCATACTACTATTATTTGTATCAGTATCATTTTTATAGTTCATCCAAACCACCAAATCACTAAAATGACTCAGTAGCTGCTGTGAGGTTTGAACTCCTAATCTCTCATACCAATCTAAAGCAAACAAAATAAAACCTGATAAAAATACGATAAAAAAAGATAATAAATTATTACTGAAATAATGAATATATTAATACTATAATATAATCTCAAATATTAAAAATTCATATTATATTAAAATATTAATATAATATATGATATATAATGTATCAATGATATATAATACTATATATGTTATATTATATTATTAATATTAAACAAAAATATATTATAATAATATCCATTAATATATATATATATATGTGTGTGTGTGTGTGTGTATATATATATATATATATATATATATATATATATGTATGTATGTATATATATGTATGTATATGTATATATGTATGTATGTATATATATGTATATATATATATATATATATGTATATATATATGTATATGTATATGTATATGTATATGTATATGTATGTATGTATGTATATATGTGTATATATATATTTAAAAAAATTATATATAGTCTTATACTATATACGAGGTCATGAGGCTCTCTCCATCAAAGTGGACAATAACATTGTAAGATTTAAGTAACAATATTGGACCCTTTCTTTGGTGTGGAAAAGGTGATTGTTTTATCTGCTCTTATGTGGTTTAGATTTTACAACCTTCTACTTGTGCTACATAAACATGATTATATTATTTTGTTGATTAATCAGGTCGGCACTTTAGTTAAAATGGAGAAGAACTATAGGGGAGGTAATATTACTAGAATTTATGCTTTGATTGATTTGTTCAAGCCCTTTATCTTCTATATTAAGTTTGATTGTTCTTGGGGAACTTGGACTCAGTTCTTCAATTATGAGGGATCGTCATTCCGATGTTTTCGATATAATTATGTTGGACATTGAGCAAATTCTTGTTCTTTTCAGAGATCTAGTGGTCATCAATGAGTTTGGAAGATCAAAGAGGAGCCTTCAGGGGGTGATTTCATTTGGCATAATCATGAGGTTTTCTATGCCCAATGCTCTGGTTCCACTCCTCCTTCCTTTGAGCCTTCTCCTCTCACCGATCCTTCGATTGTTAAGGAGGTGGAGGAGGAGATTATGAGTTTTGAGGAGGGACTAGTTTTAGATGTTATTGGCTCTCCTCCAAAGGAGAGGTAGATCAAGGGCAAGATCAATAGTCATCGTCGTGCATTCACACTTCTCCACCCTGCTCAATAGAGGGGAATCCTAAAGCTTGACGTTGGTGTTTCGGCCAAATGAAGAGGGTGTAGCACTGACGTAGAAAGGTTGAGATTGAACGTAGGGGGAATGATCAAAGATGGTTCTTTGAGACTGATAGAGGAGATCCTTATTAAGAGAAGGATGATTCCTTCCTGCAATTGGCTCTCCTCTTGTTCAATGCTTTTTTGAGACATTGGTTGGATATTGAGGCTTCTTTCCTCTTTGGTCTCTTTGTAGTCTTGTAACTTTGTTGTTGTGTTTAGCAGTTTGCTTTTTATTTTTTCTTGGTTTCTTGTCTTTTGGTTTTAGTTTATTTGATTCCTTTGTTAGTGCTTTGTTTCTTCCTCTTTGTTGAGTGTGATTACTAGCAATATTTTTTTGTGGCTAGTATACGTTTTTGATATTTCTTTGAAAGCTGTGGGCCTCCCGTTTATGTCTCAAACCAGTTAACTAACTCTAAAAAAAAATTATTGTACATCTAATTTATAATTCAATTTCAAAAAGACTTACTAATAATAATAAAAACAATATTAATATCATTACACTATAAATATATAACAATAAGACTTTTGACCAAAATTAATAATAAAGAATGGTGTTACTAAAAAATAGTTGGGGAGAAAAATGGATAATTCATTTTTAAAAAAAGTTAAATGTATTTTGTGTGCACAAATGTGCAATGTGGAGGAGGGCGCAAAATAATAATGTAGACAAAATCCCTTCTAATCACAATTGGAGAAGTTTCCAATTGTTCATCATCATCCATTCATTTGTAGTCAATACAATTCGTACACTATTTTGTCTTCTATTAATAATATTAATATATTAAAAAAGCAAAAGATAAAATAGGGCCAAAGGGTGGTTGATGTAGTTTATAATCTTTTTGGACATATATATACATGTCAAGTACAATTAAATAAATAAATTAATCTTAGTCTTCCATTTTATATAGAAATATGTTCCTTAAAAATCCCTTGAATATATGGATGAAATGAAAAAATAATATATGTTAATGTGAGATTGGTAGGTCCATATCTAATCTACAATATAAATAGGAATTTCAATCTCTATATCTTCATTATATTATTTAATATATTATATATTCTTTATTATAATTACTTGATCATTGGTAAGATTTAAATTTAAATTGCTCCATTATAAATACATCCGGCTTCATCACTACACTACAATCCAAAGAACATAATAAACTCTTTTATTATTTTTAATATTATCAAATTAATAATTAAAATAATAATATAGATAATAATAAAGATATAACCTATTTATAAATATATCGTTTAATTATAAAATAAATGCACTAAATTTTATACGTTTTTTTTTCCAATAAAAAATAGTCTATTCATAGGTGTACAACAAAATTTTTCCCAATCAAAAGTAGCCTATTCATAGGTGTACAACAATTTTTTTTACCAATCAAAAGTTGCCTATTCATAGGTGTACAACATAAAGGACATGTACGACATACTATCAACATATTTATATATTTTATTACTATCTAAACAATAATGTTTTTGAATTGTTAAAAAGTGTGGGAGTAAAGGAAAAATTGTTAAATCATAGCTTGTGGATTTATAATATTTTTTGATAAAATAAATATAATAAAAAAATATTTTTTGTATTCTAGGTTGTAGTGTAATGATTAAAGTAGATATATTTGTATTGGAGCGATTTAAATTTAAATCCTATTAACGAATAGGTTATTTATACTAGAAGACATAAAATTCAGTAATTATTTTAGTAGAGAACTGAAATTGTCACTTGTATTTCAAATCGGATGTGGCCCTGCTAATCTTACAATTAATATGTATAAAAAAATATTTTCTTAAACTATTGTATAGTTTAAATACATATTTCTAATTGACTAAAAGTCAAACAATTATTAGTGAGGGGTCATGTGGACACTCTAAGGTAAGGGTTACACTTCTCCATGTGGACCAAACAAAACACAACTGAGCATTTTAGATGCGGATCGCTCAACGGATATCATGGACCCAGGGTCACCCACATGTCTCACTTTGAGAAGGTGCCCCTTCATCATTCCAATTCATAGCTTCAATATATCAAAAACGTTTACCTCTAACATTTTTACCAAATAGATGTGGATGCATAAATTAAGTGATTTGGTTGTGCCCAACACTATCCAAATTCAAATCCTATTATAGTATGATAGATCAATAGTGACCATTGATGACTTAAATTAAACAAAAGTGACCAATAATAATAAAAATAATACTGATATTTTTATAAAAAAACTTAGATCTCTCATTTATATCTTAAATTGATTCCATTAACTCCAATAAAAAACTAATTTATTTAGTTAATCAAATTAAAAAAAAAGTCAAACAACTCTTAGAAATGTCAATTGTTATAGTTACCCTATTCAATAGGGAGTAATAGTACTTATAAGTTTACCTTTTATTGGGGAAAGATGGGTTATTGGGAATTCCAATCATTGTGATAATAAAGACATAATTTTGGGACAAAGAGAGTCAAACTGGAGTTTCGTGTATACATACCCAAAGAATATCAATTTCCCTCCAACCACAAATTAACTAAGAAAGACACGTCATTGCTTTGTACGTATTCATTTACCTCTTACTATATTTAAGCCAAAAGTATGGGCGGGCGCCCATTGGATTTTTATTTTACAAAACTAATATAAATATTTTAAGTATATTTATTAAAAACATGTTGGGAGATTGAGTTGTATTTATTTTAAATTTGTCACATATTTATTATATTGATTAATGATTTCAATATTTTTATTATGAATTTATTATTGAGTGATGATATATAGTTTAATCTAATTATATTATTATGGTGGGGTTAAAAGAATATTTTTACGAGAAAAAATTATTTTCAAATTTTTTGATATATTTAAGATGTCATTATTTTTTAATCGATTTTTTAATTTTTTTAATATGATAATTAAATAGATGATAAAGTTAAAATTCTTATAATAATAAAATAAATGTCAAATTTAAAATTGTTTAGTAATTATTAACATCTCACAAACATCACAATCTACCACCATTTTAAATACTTTTATAAATTATACTTACTTAAATAAACATATTCATATGATATAGTTTAATATAAACACTATGAGGAATTGGGACTCAATATGGAATCTTTTAATCATAGTTCTTAAAGATTAAATTTAAATTATAAACCAAAAAAAAAAATTTTATAAATAAAATTGTAAAAATGCCTCATAAGTAAACAATTAAAATAAATTGAATAAAAATATAAAAATAAATATTTTATTTTATTTTGAAAGGAATGGAAACCCATAGTATTAAAAATAGAAATACCCTTCAATTTATGGTATTACATTGTAAATTTGGTTAACAAAAGTATTAAAAAAATAATTTGAGAAAAAAAATATTAATATATCTTTTAGTTATAAGAATTAAAAATTGTAAAAATATAATAATAATATTATTACTTTTTTGTTCTTATTTACAAAATGAAAAGATTATTTATTATTATTATTAAGTTGGAGACATTTTTATTGGAGTGCCAACTACAAAGTTCCTCTCATATAAAATGAAAAATAGGATATTCGCTTTTCACCTAACTAAACGTTGCCACGTATTAACAAGTATCAGATACTCCATTTTCACCCAACTAAATGCTACCACTACCATGTGTTAACGAGTATCAGAGACGCCCTATTTTACAAGACACCTGATCAGGGAATAGAAGATGCCTCACATCACAATGACAACAGAGCAACATGTCCCTGTACAAGAATTGTCTTGTAGCATATCATAATCCTGATGTGGATAGCGAGCAACATACCATCATTTTTTCCTGTGTGAAGCCATGCCATTACAATGGTTTTGAAAGTGTGCCGAAGCCATCCCTCTCTTTCCTTGTTCCATTGTTATTATTTCTATCTGAATCGTAATACACCTCCTATTCTCTTGTCATATTTCTTCAGAATCTTTGCAATCCCTATCATTCAATGGACAATAAAGAGGCAGATTGAATGATTATGGCATTTCGCTTTTTCACACCCAACTTTCAACTTTCAATTCAACACCATACCTGTATAGTTGAGAACTGTAATTCTCTAGAAGAACCATTTCCACATGAAAATTTACCATGTCTTTCCTCACTTTGATATAATATTAGAATATATATTATTTAATAATATTATAAATTATTATATAAGTTATCATTTTATGATAATTATAAATATATATTAAAATATTAATAACTATATTTATTTATTATTAATATAATAATATGTTAATAGCAAAGTGGGCATTTGTAAAATGAGTGTAAATTGGTAGTCATATTACTATTGAAATTTATGAACTTTGACCTCGTTTCACATTTTTCATGAAGCATTAAAAAGTAAAAATCTAAATTTTTTTGTGAAGGTGACAGTGACAAATGAAATTGTATGTTTCTTCATATGGTGTGGCAATGCACTATGTGGAGAGGAAATGTTTAAAAGTTTAACGATGAACTTGAGCAATGGCGAATTGGTGGGGAAGAGTAAGCCCATACTAAAAAAAACAATGGTGTTTAAATATATCAAGGTGCACTGGGTGGTGATGGTAAGGGGCAATGATAGGATATTTCAATGAGAGTCTCAAAGAATTTCAGAAAAATACATGTACAAAGTTCAATGATAGGTCACATTTAACAATGCAATTTATAACTTCCATCGAACTGTTTCAATTACCCAATACATGATTGAAACAAGGGTCAAATTAGATGACTCAAAAACTAATGGTGAGAATAACATGATGCTGCTTTGATTACGACAAGGCTACATGTCCGATGTGTAACTCAAATCCACATTGCAATGCCAATGATATGGAGACAAAGCATTTAGGTTCCAAAATTTATATTGTAACTTATGTTCATCTATGTTGCTAATATATTGACACCTACATAAATTATGACAAAGCCATATAGAACTTGAAAATGGTGATAGATTTGAAAGTGAGCTACGTGGTGATGCTAACAGTGAATGATAGGGTATTTGATGTGATATCGTACACCAAAGGACTTATATCATACACATTCCTTGAATTCAACGTAATTTTTGGATTTACATACCATGCACCCATTACAAAGAGGTTTGTAGCTTGCAGGGTGCCGATATATTTTATTGACTATTTTCTATTTGATTACATAAAGAATTCACATCTGATTTATGGATCGAATCAACAATGTAATAATGCTAATGTGGAAGAAATATATCAAGCTTCTGGAGTTGATCTTATTGCTTCCATTGTGGTTGAAGTGAGTACCCACGCTTTTGTAAAGTGCATGCCACATGGATGCATAAGAGGGCATCACTCATGATACCATGTGAATTTTATGGTAGAGGAGTCACCAATTCAGATAAAAGTTGGTCAATTGGTGATCATTCTCAGGGGGCAAGGAGAATAGGCAGGTTTAATTATCATGCAGTAGGGCGTGGCTAAATCTTACTCATAACTACATAATTGTAATATATAATTAAAAATTGTATATATAATATAATATTATTATATTAAAAATTAACTGCCTATACCATCCTTTATTAATAAGTGGTTATGTTTCTCTAAGTTTTCATACTCTGAGCCATCCATTCTTAAATAAGTGGTTACAATTTTGGGGATTTTAGTAATCTAAGCCATCCTATTTTAACAAGTGGTTATACAAATAATTGTCACAGATCTAACCATTGCATGTTTTGTTTCTTCTTTATGTTTAGTTACATGAATTATTACTTTTAAAAAATTCACTACTATATATAATGGATTCGATATTAACCAACACATTAATTATTGTATTGTATTCTAACTATTCAATGACAAACCAAACCGATACATAAACACAGTTGAGGTTGTGGCTTCATGATGGGTTAGCTTTATAGAGCAAGGGTTAGCTTTACAATTGCACCAACAAAATTGGGTCCACACCCTCAACAATAGGACACATAGGACCAAAAAACATGAAAATCTTCAAAAGTGGGCTAATAAATACCTGTACTGAGCAAAATATACAAACTGTCCTTGCCAATTACGACTGATCACCAATCGACCACCTTTTCTCTCAATCGATGAGACAAACAAATAGATGGATTCCCCTATAGGCTTCATTGGTGTATGTTTTGTGTGGGACATATCCACTTTAATCTCATTTGTTACAATATACCTTATTTCTAGTTAACCATCTTTAGTAGTAGACAACATCTTCTCCCAATCGGTGACTCATCTACCATGACATTCACATTATGTCATGAGCAATGCCCTCTTATGAATCCATAATCAAATATAAAATAGTCAATAAAAGATTCCACCACCGTGCAAGCTACAAGCCCCTTCATAATGGGTGCATGGTATGTAAATCCAATGAATCCCCTAAAGTCAAGACATGTATATGTCTACCCCCACAATTACTTTATACGAACTTATTTTTACATATTCATGGGTTTTGGGTGAGGTTTAACTATCGATTTACACTCTTTCACTTTACAAAAGCCACTCTTCTATAAAACTAACCTATCATGAAGCCACAACTTCAACTATTTTTGTGTTATGGTTTGGTTTTTTGTTGAATAACCAGAATACAGACCTATAACAAGGTTGCAAAAAACAGCAACTAACAGCCAGTAAAAATGACATTTGAGTAGAGATAACCAAACCATATAAATAAATAGGTGTCCCACGAGAATAAATTGATCTCCTCCTATTCTTTACCCTTTGAACAAACCTTGACCACATAAGCTTCACCTTTTTTTATTACCATGTAGCTACAAATGATCATTATGTCTTCATGGTTCACATCATTGCATATTCACTTCTAATGCTATCAAAAACTTTTGAGCACATTGATGACTCAAAAAATGTAATACACCACTCCCAAAGTGGATACAATTAGCAACATTGCAGCAAATGTTGAACCAACACCCAATAAAAAAGACCTCTAAGTAGAGATAGCCAAACCATATAAAGAAACGGGTGTCCCACAAGAAGAATTGCTCTTTTCCTAATATTTTTTCCCTTTAGATCAAACCTTGAGTACGTAAGATTCGCCTGTGTTTTTTCAACATGTAGCTATAATTGATCATTATGCGTGCATGGTTAACATTCTTGCATAGTCATTTCTTGGATACAACATAAAGGCACATATTCAAATCCTTTAACATATATTACATTTTTAATCCCATCAGTAGAGAATGGAGGGCAAACTAATTAGGATTTACATCACCATGCAAGGATTTTGTCTATGCAATGGCTTACATTCTTCATGGAAAGAGATAGCCTCTTTACCGCATAGATTCAACTCCTTCAATGTCTATTATAGTTGTAATCCCATCACCAGAGAATGGAGGGAAAATTCATTATGGTCTGAATCACCATGAAAGGATTTTATCTACATGATGGCTTACATTCTTCATGGAAAGAGATAGCCTCTTTGCCTAATGACTATCAAAATTATAACTCCCTTGGTCTCGATCATGCAACATCTATATTGACTGGTTGAAGATCCCAATGCGTTGGGGTTGGGCCAGCTGTGTGTGATTGGGTTTGACACCCATTAGGACATATAGACCAACCCCATGACTATTTCCAATCAATTTCCCCCCCCTTGGTCTTGATTATTTCAATAGACAATTTGTATTTGTATAATTGCATAGGCAAAATTGGGACCACACCCTCAAAAATAGGCCACATATGACAAAACAACATGAGAACCTTCCAATATGGGCTAATAAACACCCTGTACTTAAATAAGGTAGTCATATATATCTAATAATTTAGATCTAACATGTTTATAATTAACATAGTTATGGGGTAGGCATCATAGTGACTAGTGGTGGTGGAGTTGGTGCTTTTGGTTGAGCTCCCAATAACTTGATTTTGTAAAAATAGCTTATACAAGGGAGCTTTTCATTTCCAAACACTGTATTTTAATAGGTAATGAAAACACTATATTTTAATAGGTAATGATTACACATTTCTTTTTCATAGGATTTTCTATTTTTGTGGCTATCAAGATTAGAAACAAGATAGGATGTTTATGTTACAATGTGCATGTTGTGATAAAGGAGTCACTGGTTGAGATAATAAACAAATGATTAGTGATTGGTCTCAGGTGGAAGATATAGTTGGTGAGCTAAATGCTCCAGCATTATGGGGTATCCACATCGTACACTTAAAAAGGGAAAACTTAAATAGACAATATACTCTACAAATGAAAAAAATAACTTATAAATTCCTTACGATGTTCCTTGCACCCTCGAGGGAACTGCTAGTTTTATGGTTATATATATATATATATATATATATATATATATATGCCAAAGGTGTTATATTGAAATGGAAAGAGGGAATATTCACCTAATGATTTTGGAGATGTTGAGCAGTTTTCAATAGTTGTTTTTAACAAGTGTGATGTGACATCACGTTTGCATCATTATTATGTTTCAATTTTTGGTATTACATTGTACATTTGGTTAACAAAAGTATTAAAAAAATAATTTGAGAAAAAAAATATTAATATATATTTTAATTATAATAATTAAAAATTGTAAAAATATAATAATAATATTATTACTTTTTTGTTCTTATTTACAAAATGAAAAGATTATTTATTATTATTATTAAGTTGGAGACATTTTTATTGGAATGCCAGCTACAAAGTTCCCCTCATATAAAATGAAAAATAGGATATTCGCTTTTCACCTTATTAAACGTTGCCACATATTAACAAGTATCAGATACTCCATTTTCACCCAACTAAATGCTACCACTACCATGTGTTAACAAGTATCAGAGACACCCTATTTTACAAGACACCTGATCAGGTAATAGAAGATGCCTCATATCGCAATGACAACGGAGCAACGTCCCTGTACAAGAATTGTCTTGTAGCATATCATAATCCTGATGTGGATAGCGAGCAACATACCATCATTTTTTCCTGTGTGAAGCCATGCCATTACAATGGTTTTGAAAGTGTGCCGAAGCCATCCCTCTCTTTCCTTGTTCCATTGTCATTATTTCTAAATCGTAATACACCTCCTATTCTCTTGTCATATTTCTTTAGAATCTTTGCAATCCCTATCATTCAATGGACAATAAAGAGGCAGATTGAATGATTATGGTATTTTGCTTTTTCACACCCGACTTTCAACTTTCAATTCAACACCATACCTGTATAGTTGAGAACTGTAATTCTCTAGGAGAACCATTTCCCCATGAAAATTGACCATATCTTTCCTCACTTTAATCACCATGTCTTGGTATTCGCTTTCAGAGGCTCCACTTTTAGTCTTGAATTTAGAAATAATTAATATATTTAAAATATATTATATTTATAATAATTACAAATATATTATATCATACGATATAATATTAGAATATATATTATATAATAATATTTTAAATTATTATATAAGTTATTATTTTATGATAATTATAAATATTTACAATTATATTTATTTATTACTAATATAATATTATTTTAATAGTAAAGTGGGCATTTGTAAAGTGAATGTAAATTGGTAGTCATATTACTATTGAAATTTATGAACTTTGACCTCGTTTCACATTTTTCATGAAGCATTATAAGGTAAAAATCCATTTTTTTTTGTGTTGGTGATAGTGACAAATAAAATTGTATGTTTCTTCATATGGTGTGGCAATGCACTATGTGGAGAGGAAATGTTTAAAAGTTTTACGATAAACTTGAGCAATGGCGAATTGGTGGAGAAGACTAAGCCCATACTAAAAAAACAAATGGTGTTTAAATATATCAAGGTGCACTAGGTGGTGATGGTAAGGGGCAATGATAGGATATTTCAATGAGAGTCTCAAAGAATTTCAGAAAAATACATGTACAAAGTTCAATGATAGGTCACATTTAACAATGCAATTTATAACTTCCATCGAACTGTTTCAATTACCCAATACATGATTGAAACAAGGGTCAAATTAGATGACTAAAAAACTAACGATGAGAATAACATGATGCTGCTTTGATTACGACAAGGCTACATGTCTGATGTGTAACTCAAATCCACATTGCAATGCCAATGATATGGAGACAAAACATTTATGTTCCAAAATTTATATTGTAACTTATGTTCATCTATGTTGCTATTATATTGACACTTACATAAATTATGACAAAGCCATATAGAACTTGAAAATGGTGATAGATTTGAATGTGAGCTACGTGGTGATGCTAACAGTGAATGATAGGGTATTTGATGTGATATCGTACACCAAAGGACTTATATCATACACATTCCTTGAATTCAACGTAATTTTTGGATTTACATACCATGCACCCATTACAAAGAGGTTTGTAGCTTGCAGGGTGCCGATATATTTTATTGACTATTTTCTATTTGATTACATAAAGAATTCACATCTGATTTATGGATCGAATCAACAATGTAATAATGCTAATGTGGAAGAAATATATCAAGCTTCTGGAGTTGATCTTATTGCTTCCATTGTGGTTGAAGTGAGTACCTACGCTTTTGTAAAGTGCATGCCACATGGATGCATAAGAGGGCATCACTCATGATACCATGTGAATTTTATGGTAGAGGAGTCACCAATTCAGATAAAAGTTGGTCAATTGGTGATCATTCTCAGGGGGCAAGGAGAATAGGCAGGTTTAATTATCATGCAGTAGGGCGTGGCTAAATCTTACTCATAACTACATAATTGTAATATATAATTAACAATTGTATATATAATATAATATTATTATATTAAAAATTAACTGCCTATACCATCCTTTATTAATAAGTGATTATGTTTCTCTAAGTTTTCATACTTTGAGCCACCCATTCTTAAATAAGTGGTTACAATTTTGGGGATTTTAGTAATCTAAGCCATCCTATTTTAACAAGTGGTTATACAAATAATTGTCATAGATCTAACCATTGCGTGTTTAATTACATGATTTGTTCCTCCTATATGTTTAGTTACATGAATTATTACTTTTAAAAAATTCACTTCTATATATAATGGATTTTTGATATTGACCAACACATTAATTACTGTATTATATTCTAACTGTTCAATGACAAACCAAACCGATACATAAACATAGTTGAGGTTGTGGTTTCATGATGGGTTAGCTTTATAATTGCACCAACAAAATTGGGTCCACACCCTCAACAATAGGACAGATAGGACCAAAAAACATGAAAACCTTCAAAAGTGGGCTAATAAATACCTGTACTGAGCAAAATATACAAACTGTCCCTGCCAGTTATGACTGATCACCAATCGACCACCTTTTCTCTTAGTCGATGAGACAAACAAATAGATGGATTCCCTTATAGTCTTCATTGGTATATGTTTTGTGTGGGGAATATCCACTCTAATCTCATTTGTTACAATATACCTTATTTCTAGTTAACCATCTTCAGTAGTAAACAACATCTTCTCTCAATCGGTGACTCATCTACCATGACATTCACATTATGTCATGAGCAATGCCCTCTTATGAATCCATAATCAAATATAAAATAGTCAATAAAAGATTCCATCACCGTGCAAGCTACAAGCCCCTTCATAATGGGTGCATGGTATGTAAATCCAATGAATCCCCTAAAGTCAAGGCATGTATATGTTTACCCCCACAATTACTTTATACGAACTTATTTTTACATATTCATGGGTTTTGGGTGAGGTTTAACTATCGATTTACACTCTTTCACTTTACAAAAGCCACTCTTCTATAAAGCTAACCTGTCATGAAGCCACAACTTCAACTATTTTTGTGTTATGGTTTGGTTTTTTGTTGCATAACCAGAATATAGACCTATAACAAGGTTGCAACAAACAACAACTAACACCCAATAAATATGACATTTGAGTAGAGATAACCAAACCATATAAATAAATAGGTGTCCCATGAGAATAAATTGATCTCCTCCTATTTTTTATCCTTTGAACAAACCTTGACCACGTAAGCTTCACCTTTTTTATTAGCATGTAGCTACAAATGATCATTATGTGTTCATGGTTCACATCATTGCATATTCACTTCTAATGCTATCAAACACTTTTGAGCACATTGATGACTCAAAAACTATAATACACCACTCCCAAAGTGGATACAATTAGCAACATTGCAGCAAATGTTGAACCAACACCCAATAAAAATGACCTCTAAGTAGAGATAGCCAAACCATATAAAGAAATGGGTGTCCCACAAGAAGAATTGCTCTTTTCCCAATATTTTTCCCCTTTAGATCAAACCTTGAGTACGTAAGCTTCGCCTGTGTTTTTTCAACATGTAGCTATAATTGATCATTATGCGTGCATGGTTAACATTCTTGCATAGTCATTTATAATGCTATCAAACACTTTTGAGCATATTGATGATGCAACTAATGCAATGACCACCCCTGAGGTGGATAAAGTTGAGCATATTAAGCTATAAAGTCAAACAAAATACATATATTATTGAGTATGGGGTTCGATGGCACAGCCACAGACTCATTTGCAGCATACATGCACATGAAGAGAGCCATGGCCGTTGGTTGGTCTTGTTTAATTCCTCAAATGATACAAAAAATAGTAATCAGATGGTGAAAGTTGAGTTTGAGTTTAATAACATCAATTCAAGGTAGTTTGCATCTCTTGACACTAAAAAAGAAACTTGAAAATTGGATACAACATAAAGGCACATATTCAAATCCTTTAACATATATTACATTTTAAATCCCATCAGTAGAGAATGGAGGGAAAACTGATTAGGATTTACATCACCATGCAAGGATTTTGTCTATGCAATGGCTTACATTCTTCATGGAAAGAGATAGCCTCTTTACCGTATAGATTCAACTCCTTCAATGTCTATTATAGTTGTAATCCCATCACCAAAGAATGGAGGGGAAATTCATTATGGTCTGAATCACCATGAAAGGATTTTATCTACATGATGGCTTACATTATTCATTGAAAGAGATAGCCTCTTTGCCCATTGACTATCAAAATTATAACTCCCTTGGTCTCGATCATGCAACATCTATATTGTCTGGTTGAAGATCCCAACGCGTTGGGGTTGGGCCAACTGTGTGTGATTGGGTTTGACACCCATTAGGACATATAGACCAACCCCATGACTATTTCCAATCAATTTGTCCCCCTTGGTCTTGATTATTTCAATAGACAATTTGTATTTGTATAATTGCATAAGCAAAATTGGGACCACACCCTCAAAAATAGGCCACATATGACAAAACAACATGAGAACCTTCCAATGTGGGATAATAAAAACCCTGTACTTAAATA
>JARHVA010000952.1:477500-482500 GCA_037957365.1 Torreya grandis
TTGATTGAACCCGCCGTCGAACCGAAAGCGTTGAACCTTTTGAATTTTGAACTCGTTGAACCTTTGAACCAAAGTGGTTCAATGGTTCAACGGTTCAAGCCTTCTTTGCTTAGATGCTTGCCGATGAAGATTTTTTAATTAAACCAAGGCACTGAACCAATCCCAAAAATGACCAAGTGTTAGAAACTAATTCTTTTAGTTGAACCCACTTGTAGAAGTCTTTGAACCTGTAGAAATGAACCTGTCTGCAGAGTCCGTATATTTTATTTTCCTATAGAGTCCGTAGATTCTTGAGAAGCTTGAAAAATGAGGAATTTGAATGCCCATGACAAATTTTGGAAAGGGGAGAGACAATTTTGGTCTGTAAGACCAAAATAGTTCAAATGTTGTCCCAAAAATGAGTGATATTTTTGGGGAACAACATGTTCCTTTTTACGGTGTGCTAATGTGGTGTGTGAGGAGGTGAGTCGGGTGGTGATGGTGAGGGAAAATGATATCCTACACCATACTTGGATTTAAGGTAGTTGTTGGATTTACATGATTTGCACCCATTGCAAAGGGGTATGCAACTTGTATGGTGGTGAGTTCTTTGATTGGAGATTTGCTATTAGGAAGGATCAACGAGGATAACATGACATTGATTTGATTGCGATAAGGTTCCATGTCTGATATGTGACTCAAATCAATGTTGCAATGCCAATGATATGGAGACAAGACATTGAGGTTTCAAAGTTTATATTGTAACTTATATTTGTCTATGCTGCCAATATATTGACTCGTAGAGAAATTACACTAGGGTTAAGAACATACATAAACACCATACTCATATCCATGGAATAGAAGGCAAAGACATAAAAAAATTGCAAGTGGCGAAAGATTTCAAAGTGATAT
Organism: Torreya grandis; assembly: GCA_037957365.1. Classification (NCBI taxonomy): domain Eukaryota; kingdom Viridiplantae; phylum Streptophyta; class Pinopsida; order Cupressales; family Taxaceae; genus Torreya; species Torreya grandis. The sequence goes on from JARHVA010000952.1 coordinate 478,392, forward strand.
GGGCGGTGTTGATGAAGGGCAATGATGGGGTATTTCATGTGATATTGTACACCAGAGGGCTCATATCATACACATGCCCCAACCTCAGGGTAGTTGTTGGATTTACATACCTTGCACCCATTACAAAGGGTTTGTAGCTTGCAGGGTGGTGGCATATTTTATTGACTATTTTCTATTTGATTATGGAAGGACTCCACATCCGATTTGTGGATCAAATAAACAATGCAATGCCACTGATGTGGGGGGAATACATTGAGGTTATGGAGTCTATCTTATTGCTTTCGTTGTAGTTGAAGTGAGTAATGAAGCATTTACAAAGTGCATGCTATATGGGTGCATAATGGAGTATCATTGGTGATAAAATGTGAATGTCATGGTAGAGGAGTCAACAATTGAGATAAAAGGTGATTAATTGGCGATCAATCCCAATTTGTAAAAAGGGTTAGTAAGATTAATTCTAAAACATTAGGGAATGCCCACATTATACACTTAAAAAGTGAATATACTTCAAAAATAAAAAGAAAACTTTGACTAAACAAAAATCTTGAAAATTAAATATATAATCCTTTTGATGTAACATACACCTTCAAAACAACTGCTAATTATTATTTTGTGTGTGTCATTAAAACATTATAACCTTCGTAAACCCAAGCCCTATCAAGTCCAATGAGGAGGAATAATAAACCAACGATAGTACAAAATGAGATTGAATACGACAAAAATGGTTTGAAGTTTAAGAGAAATAGATTTGTTGGTTGGAATTTATCATCTTTTGGATCGTACTAAACTTGCCTTTTTTTAATATAAAAACTAACTATTTTATTGAAGTTTTGTAATTGGCCCATCAATAAATATGAAAAAATTATTGTATAAACCATAATTTCATTTTTAAGTTTATAATATAATTTAACATTTTTGAAATCAAATTTTAAGATTAAAAAAATTAGATTTTAATATGAAAGAAATCAGAATTTAATATCAATGAAATCAAAGTTTAATATTAAGGAAATTGTATTGAGAAAATCGGATTCTAATATAAATAAAATATAATTTTAATATCGATAAAATAAATCCAATATTGAAGAATTAGATTTTAATATTAAAGAAATTAGATTTCAATATTGTAAGTTTATTCCAATAACTATACTTGGTATTTCTCGTTGATATATATTTTAATTTTATTGATGTTCATAAATTAAAACTACTATATTAATTGTATTATAAGGATTGAAGTCTGATGTTATTGGGTTCTTACTGTAATACTATAAATTAAAATGTATTTTATTAATTAAAATTTATAGATTAACTATAAAGCATGGGATAAATATATGTAATTATATTCTTTTGTAATGTAACGAAACAAAATATAATTATAAGTAACCACAAGTAAAAATAATTTTATATTATATAATTCAAAGAAAATTTCTCATAGTAATAAAAAATAAATCATAATATATAAAGGTCAATGTTGAAAACTTCATGGTTGCTAGGTTACTCAAAAAACTTATATTCCTATTAAAAGGAACTATTAAATCCAAAGAATAATGTTTATAACTTAATGGTCACTATGTTTCGAACAATCTTTATATTTATAGATCAATGTTGGGAATGTAATGATCGTCAGGTTCCCAACTTATTTATATATAAATTTTGTATAAACCTTTATATAATTAACATCAATGATATCATTAATAAATTTCATAACATCCACCAAATTCTCAACTTATTTATATTTTAATTTTGTGGAATCCTATACAATATAATTAATATTAATGATATCAATTACAAATTATTTGGAAACCTAATAACTCCTAATAATAATATTTTTCTTCAATGAAATATTTTTCAAAAAATATGGATAAATTTTAGGAATCCTAACACTCGCTAGGTTCCAAATAACCATTATTTTTATTGAAATGTATTTGGAACCTAGGACCACTAACTTCCCATTAAACTTATTTGAGAATAATATAGTCACCCTTAATAATAAGAAGAATTATTATATATTTTGTAATGTAAAGGAATAAATATAATAACCTATAAAATATCGCAAGTATGACATGCATTAAATATATTGTAATCGAGCTCATTTATAGAAGTAGACATTCCAATCTATTTATATCATCTTGTACATCATCCACATATTTTAATACATTCAATTCACCTTTATTGTCTATACTAAATATCTTCATAATGATATATATTTTTTTTTATCATTTTTTTTCTTGGACTCATTCACGAGTATTGTGTTTATAAAATTATAGTTTCCGTTAATTTTCTTGGACTCTTTCACTTTACAAAAGCCACTCTTGTATAAAGCTACCCTGTCATGAAGTCGTAACTTCAACTATTTTTGTGTTATGGTTTGGTTTTTTGTTGAATACCCAGAATACAGACCTATAACAAGGTTGCAACAAACAATCAGCCAACACCCAGTAAAAATGACATCCAAGTAGAGATAACCAAACCATATAAAGAAACAGGTGTCCCGCAAGAATAAATTGGTCTTCTCCTACTATTTTTTACCCTTTGAACAAACCGTGACCACATAAGCTTCACCTTTTTTTTATTAGCATGTAGCTACAATTGATCATTATGTGTTCATGGTTCACATCATTGCATATGGTCACTTCTAATGCTATCAAACACTTCTGAGCACATCAATGACTCAAAAAATGTAATGCACCACTCCCAAAGTGGATATAATTAGCAACATTGCAACATACGTTGAACCATCACCCAATAAAAGTGACCTCTAAGTAGAGATAATGATACAAAAAAAATAGGCCAACCTTCTGAAGGCCATAACTTTTGACCTGTAACTCCATTTGAGCTTTTCCAAGCGCTAAAACAACCATATCAAAAAGTTCATTGTTGTCCCTGGGCAAAATGTTTTTGATATTTTTTAAAGGCCATCCGTGATCATCTGATGGTTTAAAATTATGATTTAATTATTTTTTCAGGGTTTTCTATTTTTAGAAATTGTATATTTTTAGAACCAGACATCAACTTCAGTTGAATTTCGTCCAATAGTCTAATTATAGTGTTTAGGACATTTCAGGAGATTTTTGAGATATTTCGAGAGTTTTTAAAAATAGATTTTTTTTTTTTTTTTTTTTTAAATTTTATAAATTTTAGTTTTTTTTCAAATTTTGCATGTAAACTCTAATTTCTAAGTTGAGGCTTATTTAAGCATGGTTTGAGTTTATAATTATTTCAAGTCATTCAATACGAATCAATATAAGTTATTGTTTATAATCTTGGCCTATTGGTAATTTTATTTGTCTTGTTAGTTTTCGGTTTCATTAGATAACCAAACCATATAAAGAAACAGGTGTGCCACAATAAGAAATTGGTCTTCTCATGCTATTTTTTTCCCTTTAGAACAAACCTTAAGCACGTAAGCTTTGCCTGTGTTTTTTCAACTTGTAGCTATAATTGATCATTATGTGTGCATGGTTAACATTCTTGCATAGTCACTTCTATTGCTATCAAACACTCTTGAGCATATTGATGATGCAACTAATGCAATGACCACCCCTGAGCTGGATATAGTCGAGCATATTAAGTTAGAAAGTTAGACAAAATACATATATTATTGAGTATGGGGTTCGACAACATGGATGCAGACTCATTTATAGCATGAATGCACATGCAGAGAGCCATCACTGTTGGTTGGTCTTGTTTAATTCCTCAAATGATGGAACAAATAGTAATCACATGGTGAAAGTTGAGTTTGAGTTTTATAACATCAATACGAGGTAATCTACATCTGTTGATGCTGAAAAAGAAACTTAAAATTTGGATAAAACATAAAGACACAGATTCAACTCCTTTAACATCTATTACATTTGTAATCCCATTAGTAGATAATGGAGGGAAAACTGATCAGGATCTATATTACTATGCAAAGATTTTATCCACTTAATGGCTTACATTCTTTGTGGAAAGAGATAGCCTCTTTATCATATGGATTTAACTCCTTCAATGTCTATTATAGTTGTAATCCCATCACCAAAGAATGGAGGGAAGATTGATTACGGTTTGAATCACCATGAAATGCTTTTGTCTACATGATGGCTTACCTTCTTCATTGAAAGAGATAGCCT